>ML986589.1:255829-652368 GCA_010094045.1 Lojkania enalia
GGAATCAAGGGCGGTGGAAGGAGGCTGAAGAGCTGGAGGTGCAAGTGATGGAGATGAGAAAGAGGGTGCTTGGGGACGAGCATCCAGACACGCTGACCAGCATGGCCAACCTGGCATATACATGGAAGTCTCAAAGTCAGAATAAAGAAGCAATCTCATTGATAGAAAAGTGCATCAAGCTACAACGACAGATCCATGGGCCTGGCCATCCCGACACAGTGTGTTCGCTCACGGTACTATATGAGTGGCAAAAAGAAACTTTAGGGTAGCAATATAATGCGACTTTAGTCTATAGAAAATGAAGCTAGTACGGAGACAGAACAGGTCAAGTTGAGCGAGCGTGGTTACCAATGATGTCTAGCAGTAGTCAAAATAATTTGGCATTAGAGGATGCCACCGCTAGCATGGAAGACAACAGACCCGCTCCAACCACAGAACTATGAGGTGGTAATACTCTCAGAGAGATTGAGTTGTTCGACTAGAAGTATGGCCAAAGGTTGAGTCGGATCGCAAAGGTGCGGGGCTGAGGTCTACCCGCTTGCAAAGACTTTACACAGCGAGAAGCGTGACAGCTACTATAAGTAAATTATGCTATGATAAGTATATGGCTGTTCTGCACTAGCGGGACTGGTAAACGCACCGGTTGGAGGTACTGCTTAGAATGGAAATCCTTCTTAAATTTGCGCGCAGCAGCAGACACAAGCCTAGCAATAACTCCCGAGTATTGTAGCAAGGTTCTAAGACCTGGATAAGTCCCTGTTATCAATATAAGGGGTCGAAAGAGCTTGGCGATAGTGCTATGGTAAAGAAAGCCTATTCTGCTACAAAAGAAGGCTCTATTTATTAAGCGCAAAGATAACAATATTGTAAGCTCAGGTCACGTGCCTAATCAGCTGTGCAGCCCTTGACTAAGCAGTCTCATGTACTATATATTCCCCCGCCGTACCTTGACCGACAGGTCAAGGAAATATTATATCGCACCATCAATACATCCATCTATACCACCCTATACAGTCTCCACCCCCTCCTGATTACAAATATAAACGTAATTTCTATATTAAAATGGTTCCGGGTGCTTTAGGAATAGCTTCTAGTACACAATTTATATGGAACTATTTCAGATACTGACTTGTGCGTAGAGTCAGATTTGCCTAAAGCCAGGAACCCTCATATTTCTCAGTACAGAGGGTTTCTCGGCGCCTAGGCATGAACGTTACTTATTTCTGTATAATTGGGGATATTATGACATGTCAAATATGTCGGAAAAGAAATTATAAAATCGTGGAAATACATCAATTGATTATGTTTCTCTATTTCCACATACCCCGAACTAACAAATCATCAGAACAGACCGGCCCGCGTTAGCTGTTGGTTTCCATAGCCCAAATGCTTGATGTTAAATAATTACTCTTTAGTTAAAATTTATTTATGGAAAAGGAAAAAATGCGTGAGAGCTGAGTATATCTTCAAACCAGTAGAGCCGTGCGCTATTGCCTGCGTCGTCGCGCGTTATAGATCGAAACTAACCTGTGTAACAGTCCTCTAGCAGTATAAAATTATACACTTGGTTCGGACCGAAAAGCTAGCAACTAATTTCCGTCAGTACATAATTGCCTAGCCACTCACTAGACAAATCTAGTAAGAGGAAGAGAAACATTTATTGAAATGTAGAACTAGAGAGGGAAATGAAACTGCCTGCTAACAGTACGTAATTACATCCTCATACAATTCTACAAAGACGACTAGCCTGCGCCAGTACGTAATGGCCGAGCATGCTTCCTTAGCGTATCTAATGGAATAACTCTAAAATTTTCCGAATGGATATCATAAGTACATACTCCGTCAAATCAAAAATTGGGAGCGGAAAGAGAGATGTAACTGCCTGTAAGCTATACATAATCACGCCCTCTTCAGCTCCAGCGGTGACAACTAGCCTATCGTAGTATGTACTAATCTCTCGCACCCTCTTAGCTTACTCTGAGAGGGTTTTTTTTAAAAAAAAAAGATGAGATCCTTACCCAGTCCGTTCTCACCCTAATACTCTCCTAGAAGAGCGATAGACCAGCTACCACATAATGCTTCAGGAGAAAAACCCTGGCAACAGTCCTCAGTTGTCGTAATTACCAGCTCTCTACCTCCAACTCGGGCAGTAGTGCCCGAGCGCCGCTCGAGTTAGAACCCGGGAGCGTTTTAAGAAATTAATGATTAAAAAAAATAAAATAAAATAAAGGATATAAATCGTGTCTGTACCCAGTCCTCTCCCGTCCTGGCCAACCCGATTTTTCAGGTCGATAGACTTGCACTCGTCCTCTCTAGAAACTTGAACGAAGATCATTCGAAACTTTGCAGTTGCGGAAATATTACACGTGCATCGTCTTCGGCGTGATTGAATGGTGAGACTTTTTAGGAGATTAATTTCGCTCACCGGCACCGTCTCTGGCATTGTTGCCATATGAGCTTTTAAAGAAGGCGACAGCAGACACTGTTCTAGGCGTTATCGTCCGTGACATTGAAAAATTTGTAAACAACCGAAAACCAAAACAACTCCGTGAAAGACGGGATAGTTGAGCTAGTACAGTTGTGGAGAATTTCATTTCGTGGGCACCGCCATCGGCGTTATTGTCTACAGGGAAAAGGGACAACCGAAAATCAGATAACGTGTTTATAAGCGAGCGGCCACTATAAGCGAGCGGCCACCCCTACCAACTTTTCGCGACGCTTTACCTTCTGACTATAATGGCTCAACCAACTACTTCTCAATTGCCCTATAATGAAGCAGATATCTCCCTTGCTATCTTAGCTATAAATTAACACCAAATAAGTAGCGTAAAACGCGCTGCTTTAATCTATACCTGCCCCCGAACGACTCTACAACGATAACGCGCTGGAATTACTGCGCGACGCGATTGCCAGCCTAACTTAAAGAAGCTTACTCAGCTAGAAGAGGAGGTGATAACTAGGCATATACTTAACCTAGATTCGCGAGGATTTCCGCCTATACTAGGTGCTGTACGAGATATAGCAAATAAGCTGCTTACTAAGCACGGCGCTGGCTAGGTTAGCAAGCTGTGGCTGCGCAACTTTGTTAAGTAAACAGACAGCCTTATTATACGTTTTAATCGGCTGTATAATTAATAGAGAGCCCTATATAAGGATCTAGAAACTATTAGGGCTTAGTTTAACCTTATAGCGCGTATAAAAGCTACCTATAATATCTATAATAAGGATACCTTTAACTTTAATAAAATAGGCTTTATAATAGGTAAGATATTAGCTTAACTAGTTATTACTAGCTTAGAGAGATAAGATAGATTAAAGGCTATTTAGCTAGGTAATTATAAGTAGGTTACTACAATCTATATAGTTAACGCTATTAGATAGATAATTCTACCCTTTATTATCTTTACTAGCTAGTACTACCTTTATAATAGTATAAGTAAGATAATAGGTCCGAATATAGTATAAATCTACTTAAAGGTATATAGAAGTATATAGAGGATTAGAAACCTAGAAATTCTATTAACACCTATAAACCTTATATAAAAGGATATAGAAAAACTATTAAACTACTTATAAGGGAGTATATAACTATATACGGATAGGAAAAGAGGTAGAACTAGGGGTAAAATAAGATAAGTAAAAAGAAAAAACTTTTTATAGAACAATTTCTTTGTATTATTATACTACCCCCCTTCTTATAGGCTGATAGTCTCTATCTACGCTAGTTTAGGAGGAAATTAAGGCTATTATAAATAGGTTCTAATATAAAGAAATTTCTTTAAAATATTTACTAGTAAAAGCTAATATATATAATTACTTATAGAGATACGTTTATTAATATAATATTAAGTAAGGTTTTTATAATAAGTATAATTAACCTATATATTAGCTAGTAACTACTATTATAATAGTTTATTAATATTACAATTTTGTTGCGTATAGTAATAAACGTTTACTAGCCTTAGTATATTACTAGATTATTATTAACTAAGCTTCCTTAACTAAATAATAACTTCTACTCTATATATATTATTACGCGTTTCTAGAACTATTAATTATTAAAGTATTATTAATACCTTATAGAAAAAAAATTAATTAATATACTATTCTACCTACCTTTTAGAGCCTTTTTAAAAGCCTTTTAAATTATTTACTTTTAGACTATACGCGCGTTTACCTACAGGTAGTATATAATATTTTCCTTTTAGTTTTTAAGATTAAAAAAATACGAGTATTATATTTTATAAAATAAAAAGTATAATCCTATATAAATTGTATCTAATACTAGTAGAGTATTTACTATTAATATACTTATAGATCCCCTCCTATTATAAGGAGGAGTTTCTAGTCTTCTAAAGCTATTTTAAACTATAGATAGTAGCTTAATATATAGAGGATAAGAAGAATAAAGAGGTAGCTTTTAAGGCTATTTTAGAGTCTATTTACAGCCTAGTATTTATAGTCTAGATTATAAGAAGTTAGAAAGATAGTTTTCTTATAGCTAATATCTAAGTAGCTTTATTCTACTAGAGTATTAAGTTATTCTATTAGGTTTTAGCTTTAGAGGCTTTAATATCTAGTTTTTAAACTAATATCGCGGCGCTCTTAAGCAGCTAAAAATAAAGTAGAGGAGGTTTAAGAGGAGTTTAGAAGGAAAAAAGGGGAAGGAGAGTAGAAGAGGAGAAGACTAGAGAGGTATTTAATAGTCTACTATTAGACCTTCTAAATTTTATAGAAGAGTAATTTTAGGCCTATACTTTAGTTTTTTTAAAAATCTACTACTTAACTCTTATATACTATCGTTTACTAGGTAATCTATATTCTCTATACTATTTTTATATATCTTAATCTATTTAATTAGAGCTTTTAAAAGTTCTAGATAATTTAGATACTTATTATAAAAAGCTTTTAGTTTATAAGATAAACTTATAAAGTTTAAAGCTTTATACTAAATTAGATTAAAATTATATCTTATCTATTTTACACGGTATTTAAAGGTCTTATAATATAATTTATTAGCTAGTATTTCCTTAACCTCCTACTCTTCTACCCTATTAATAGCGATAGCGGGTGGTTTTAGAGCTTCCTATCTAGATAGAGGGTCCTAGGGGTTCTTATATAGTAGGTTTAGTACGAAGATATTATATATACTCGACTCTAAAAGTAGTTATAAGTAGTATAAGTTTCTAACCTACTCTAATATTTTAAAGGGGCCCTCCTATTAATTAAATAACTTTTAGTTTAATCTCTAAACTATAAAGTTTTTAGTATTTAAATAGACTATATTACTAATCTACTAATTAATTAGTTACTAGTAATAGTTAATAATAGATTATATACAATCCTAAGCCTTTTTAATATTAGCTTTTACAGTTTCTTAGACTATATATATACGAGTCGCTAGAGCTAAAATATTCTTACAATTTAATTTATCTATTATAGTAATAGGGTTAATAGAATATTTTCAATTCTAACTCTAATAGGGTTTAAATCTATATAGAATCTAATATAGGGATATTCTAATAATTATATAGGATAGAGTCGCTTATATTTAGTTAATTATAGATAATAGAGAACTCTAGTTATTTTAGTAGAAAGATATAAAAGGACGCAGTCTCTAATTAATATACTTATTTATAATCTCTATCTATCTATTAATCTCTTTATAATAAGTAGTAGATAGTTTAATCTTTACGCCTAAAATATAGCAGAATTCAGACTAGAAACTAGATATAAACTAAGGTTTTTAGTCTAAAATAATAGTTTCGGGTATATAGCTAAAGTAGTATACCTATTAAATAAATAATTCGGCTATTCCCCTTATATTAATTATATAATAGTAGAGAATAGATATAGCTTATTTAGATAGACGATTAATTACTACTATAATCTAATTATATCTAAACTTATTTATAAGGAAATCCTTAAAGTTAATATATAAATATTATATTAGTTAATTTAGTATAGGAAGTAAATAGATAAAACCTAAGGTTTAGATTTATATTAGATAAGCTTTATAGTATAGGATATAATTCTATATATATCGTTTATAAGTAGCTTCTATACTCTTTTAATAGTACTTCTAAAATAGTAACTAATAGGTTTTAGTAGCGTTTAGGTATACGGAAGATACTTAATTATAAACCTCTTATATAAGTCACATATAAAAACCTAAATCTAATAAAATATATAAACAATTATTATAGAAGAGTAGTCTATTCTCTATCTAATACTTATAGGGTAGAAGTATATATTCTTATATAAAAGAGGCTTAGTTTTTCTATAGTAATATATCAATTAACTCTAGAGAGTCTAATAATATAACTTACTCCTAGCCTTTAATAATATTTAGTATAGCTGTTTAAATTATTATTTAGATAATATAAGACTAAGCTAATTTAGTATTAATTTAGGGGTAAAGTTAATACGGTCTAAATAGAATTCTTAACTAATTATTAGTTTAAACTACTTTTAAATTTTCTATATTTTATTTATAATAACTAAAAATATCCGCTCTAGCATTATTTTTACCTAGGGTATATTTAATTTAGAACTAATACTAAGTTAATTCTTTAATCTAATAAACTTAATAAGTATTAAATACCTTTATAATTATAAAATATTCGAGTAAGCGATAATTAGTATATATTAGAGTCTTAGTAGCTACTAAAGTAAGTTCTACCCTCTATTATTTAAACGTAGTAACGATTGTAAATAGTTTCTTATTATAAATCTTCTAATTTAGTTCTAAATTAGATAGAACTTTACTATAGAACGCTATAGGGTACTATTTTCCGTCGGAATATTTCTATAACAGTACTCCTATAACTACTCTATTAGAGGTATTAGTTTCTATTTTTATTTCTAACGTAGGGTTAAAGTAGTAGAAAGTAAATATACTTAATAAAGCTAACTTTAATTTCTTAAAGGTAATATTATATTCTAAAGTCTATATAAAAGGGGTTATAGAGCTTTATAATACAATAATTAATTTTATAATACGCAAGAATTCTAGTATAAACTATTAATAGAATCTAGTAAAACCTAAGAAAAATTTTACACCTATTATAGTAGTAGGTAGCTACTAGTTATATAGTACTTCTATCTTCTCTAAATTAACTTTAAGGCCTTTATTTAAGAGGATATAGTTAAGATATTTAGTTTAGGTAATATAGAATTCGCTCTTCTTAATATTAACTTATAACCCTACTTAATATAATCTCTTAAGAACTTTCTTAATATAGATAGTATATATCGCCTCGTCTTTAAAGTAGATAAAGATATCGTCTAGGTAAGTAATATAAAAGTTATCTAGATAGTTGATTAGTATATTATTTATATAGTACTAGTAAGTTGTTAGACTATTATATAATCTAAAAGATAGAACTTTATATTTATAGGTTCTATATTAAGTCTAAAAAATAGTATATTTTTTAGAACTAGGGTCTATTCTAATCTTATTAAAAGCTATACGAATATTAAACTTAGTAAAAATTACTACCTTAGTAGATCTAAATAGAAGTTTATCTATATATAGTATTAGATATATATTTTTACAGGTAAAAGTATTAAGTTTATAATAATCTATATAAATATATAAGTTATTATTAGGTTTATAGATATATAGAATTAGAAATATAAAAGAGTTTAGACTCTATTTAATATACCTATTTTATAGATTATCTATAATATACTTCTTAGTTACCTCTAGCTCCTTAATATTCTATTTATATAATAGACTATAACTATTAGAGAGAAGTTCTATAAAAATAATTTTATAATTATAAAAGCAGTATTCTAGTAATTAATAAGCCGCAGTTTTACTAAATATATTCTAATACTTATAGTATTTAGATAGTAATCGGAGATTTACTAGTACTTTATTTTCAGCCTTATCTTCTAGCTCTAGGGCTTACTTATCTTTAATTAGCCGCTCGATTTCGTATAGAAACGTAGAGAAAAACTCGTTCTCTTTCCTCTTTATATTAAAGTAGAAAGTATTAGCTATAATAAGAGCGATAATAGAAGAATAAGTTTTCTTTAGATCGGATTTAAACTTTATTATATATAGGCGTATAAGAACTCTAAGCTTATTTAGACTATAGGCTATAAGAGATTAATATAGTTTTAGTAGTCTTAGTAGACTCTTAATATAATAGATAGTTAGACTATAAAACTATTAATACTAGTCCTTTTCTTATAAAGCGTTATGTTGCTAAATATCTAGCTCTACCTCTTTATTATATACTAGCTAAGTTAATTATATAAGAAGAGGAGGTAATAGATTATAAGTAGTAGGATACTTAGAAAGCTATATAATCTAATTCTTATTTATATCTAGCTGGAGTTAAAAGTAATATAACTATTTAATACTAATAATACAATCTTAAATATTTAGGTTTATAATAATAAATAGGTAGTTTTAGATAGTTCTTCTATTAATTTATAGGTGTAAGTAGATATACTAATTAACTAGGGTTTAAATTTAGTCCTAAAAACCTTTAATAGTAATTTTAAAGGGTAAGTACTATATTAATATATATAGAGTTTAGGAGAGTAATCTAGCTACTATAGAATTAAGGAATAGGAAGCCTTAGGCACTAGTATTAATAAGAGTATTTAGTTGTACACCAACGCTTTTTAAATATAGAATAGTAGAGATTTAGAAGTACTTTCCTCTAAATAAATACGATAAATTAATGTTTAATAAATTATATCTATTTAAACCTAGAATAGAGAGTTTTCTTAGGCGTTTCTATTTCCCACCCGAGAACTATCTAAGTAGTACTCGTTTATATCTAAGAACTCTTCTTCTTTAATCTTTTCTTATTTAACCTCTATCTCTTATATTTTAAGAACTATATATTCGTTTATAAAATATTCTAGTTTACTATAGTTATAGTAATTACCTAGGGTTATATACCTTTTAGGTACGAGAGTCTTACTAAGTTATTAGAAAGCAATTATAATAGAATAAGATATTAATATTAGGGTAGATTAGAGTAGTATTAGATTATAGGTTACTTTAGATAAACTTTTAGAAGCCTTCCAGTACTGCTCTAAATTTGTTTTAGCTATAACCTATAAGCTAATAGTTTATTCTAGAAGATTAGAAATACTCCTCCTTTCTATATTATAGGCTATTAAGTAGGTAACTATAGTATTAAAAGAGCCTTTCTATATAAGCTTAAAGCTAAGGTTTAGTATCTTTAGGCTGGGGAGAATTTTATCCTATAGGTAGAAGAACTATTTAAATTAGAATATAGATCCTCTAATAGTTATATTAATAAAGCGAGCTTTAAAAGTTAAGAATACTTCTCTCTTATTTATTCTTAGGACCTAAAACGCCTATTATACTTCTATCTCTTTATTACCTATAATAAAATACGATTATAAAAGTGAAATTATTTCTTTAGTATTCTTAAACTAATACTAGTCTAATTTAACTAGGTATTTTAGTTCTAGATACCTTTTTATAATACTAGAAGTATATCTCTATACTAATACTATATATATATACTCTATCTAATAGTAATCTATATTAATCTTAAGTTGGTTTAGGATTAAGGCTTACTATTATTTAAATATAAGTTCGTTACTATTTATAAGGCTTTTAATCTTAGATATACGTTTAGTAAGGTAGATTTAAGGGGGCTTAGGGGTGGTTAAGAAGTTTCTTACTAGAAGAGTTATAAAAGTTTCTTAGTATATTATTAGTACTAATTTAGTAGTTTATAGAAGTTAATTAAGACTAATAGTTCTCTATTATATTAAGCGTGCGATCTCCTCTTATAAAATTACAATTTATTCCTTAAGGGTTAATTCGCTCTAATTTCCCTCTAAATTAGATAGGTTCTTTACTACCAGCCTTATAGAAAGGGGTCCGCCTATTATAGGGCCCCTTATAAAAGGTAATAGTTGTTTTATACGCGTAGATAGAAGTTTACTCTTACTATAACTTACGCGTATATCAATTCTAGTATAGAAATTAGAAGGTAAATTATAGTTAGATATTAGTAGTTACCTCTAATTCTAATAGGTTATTAGTAGTCTCTAAATTTCTATCTAGGTGTACTTTACACAGCTTTTCCGAAAGCAATCCTAATTATAGGGGATAGAAAGTTCTAAACTTAAAGGTTTTAATTAATAAAAGGTTTCTAAAATTCTATCTAGATAATTAAATAATTTAATATAATAGTATATAAGTATTATAATCTAAACTAAATTAGGTATATTTTAGACTTAGATATAGTTAAATAAACAATCGATACAATATTATTAAAGAGGCTATTATTAGTAGTATTAAGTTTTTCTATATAATATAATAGTATAAGTAAGATAATAGGTCTAAATATAGTACGAATCTATTTAGAAGTATATAAGAGTACGTAAGGGATTAAAAACCTAAGAATTCTATTAATATCTATAGGTCTTATATAAAAGGATATAGAAAAACTACCGAGCTACTTATAAGGGAGTATATAACTATATACGGATGGGAAAAGGGGTAGAACTGGGGGTAGGATAAGATAAGTAAAAAGAAGAAGCTTTTTGTAGAACGATTTCTTTATATTATTACAACCTTTTTATATAGTATAAGGAGGATAATATATTATATAACTAGGCTTTCGCGGTTAATAATAACAGCTAGACTACTAATAAGTTTAGAGTAGAGTAGTTAAAATACTTTATTAAGCATATAATAGAGTATAGGGTAGATACGTACTAGCTACTTATTCTTAATAGTTATAAGAGCTATAACTTGCTTAAATTCTAATAGTTTTATAAAGAGAATAATATCTATACTCTCTATATACTACTATATTTATTATACCTTCTATAGCTATTTAATATTAGCTGCTTTTTACTATTAAAGCGCGCGTATAGATACTAGATTAAAAGCTTAATATATAACTATATTAACTATATTATAAAGCTAGAGTTCTTACCTATCTTCTACATAGCTTATAAGTAGTTAATTATAAAAAAGAACATCTGCGCAAGCTTTTAAAGTGCTAGTCTAGTCTTATATAATTTAGAGGCGGTAATATTAAAGCTTAATATTAAGCTTCGTATACTAATACCGCCTGCGCTAGAGGTTACCCTCTAGGAAGCTAAAATATTAAATAATACGCGCGAGCTAGACGCTTAATTAATATTAATTTATAATAGGATTTAGAGGTATAAAAGCTTATTACCTACTTCTATTATTATAGTACTTAACTAGCTTAAAAAAGGCGCTAAAGTAATAGCATACGAAAGTACGCTTATATATAATTAGATTATAAGGCTTAAGAAAGTAAATAAGGCTGCTATAACGCGTAGAAAGTATAAAAAGAAGAGGATCTAGTAGAAAGGTACCTTAATAAAGGTAGAAGCAGAGGATATTATTACTTAAAAAGATATTGAGTAGTAGCTAGAGGGGAAACGCGTTAAGGTAAGGTGCGATTAGGTACGAGTCGGCAGGCTTTAGCATGCTACAGCCGCTGTAGGGAAACTAGCTATAACTTAAGAACCTGTAAGAAAGATACTATAGATACTCCTTAATCTAGCGCAGCTTAAATATTATAATTATCTTATTACGTTATTAAGATAGATCGCTGTAAAGGCGTGAAAAGTTAGTAGGGGTGGCCGCTCGCTTATAGTGGCCGCTCGCTTATAAACACGTTAACTGAAAATCAAATTTCCTCCCAAGACTTTTCCATCTAGGAATATATCTAGGCCCAACTATGAAAAACTTTTGGCAGAAAAGCTTCCAGCGCGTTTACATAGCTTTGGTATTCGAGAAGCAGGGATGCTACCCTACTATGCAGGTTCTTGTCTAACCCTCATTCTATATAGTAGAAGCGGGGAGGTGAGCCACGTCAGGCGCTAAGGTTTTTTTGTGATTATTTTAAGGGACCAGCCCCCAGAGAATCAGATTAGTTGGGATTTCGAGCTGTATTTATATGGTTGGTTAAGCTGTGTTGTAAGGAAAACAAAGTACGCATTGTGTTCAAGCTATGGTGCTGTTTATAGAAAGCTTCTTTAATGAACTACTAGTGCGAAGCTAAGTGCAAACAACCCCTTTATATTGTTGCTTTGCTATTGAGGAATAATAGCTAAGATACGACACAAAGGAAAGGAAGCGTGAAGAATATGTCGATATCTCATTATAATGCTGGATTTTCATCGGCGGTTCCATGGTGGTTGCAACTCCATGGCAATCTCAACAATGTGTACTGTCCAATAGTCAAATCTATAATTAGCTTTAGCGATCCCATGTACTTGCAGAATGGAACAACGGTCAAGGGCTGAGAGTCTAACTTAGCAAGACTGCAAAGACTAAACGCAATTATGCTGGTATTCATAGATCTGGACGGTTATACCAAAAAATCTCTCTTCGGATACGTAAATTTCTTGGTAGTAGCTAGCAATGTTATAGCTGACCACAAGTCTCACAGCATTTGCAACCTTATCTGACAGAGAATTGGAGTCCAATTTTGTCGGCAAACCAGATTCGGATCTAATGTTAAGCTAAAAGCAAATATATTCACATGTATATGAGGTTCAATGAAGCCAGAGTTGATAGGAGCGTATCTAACTAATTCGAATCAAAGAAACTAAATTGACGAAGGGTCCAACTGACTCAACCTGGATCTTTCTCATGCCAATAGAAGAACCGAAGCTAACCGATTTAGATATATAGGTAGATGCTTCTCTTAAGTCTATCACGACGCACGGTACCAACATCATCTGTTCAATTTCGTATTTACTTCTGCTTTAACCCCACCATCTCAAAGCTTTCCTTCCAAAGCCTTTCTTCACTATCCTCATCATACGCCATGGCGCATACCCATCGTCCTGAACCTCGGGTAGCCCCTACGTTCCAAACGGGGGTTGCTCCACACATCACTCAAATACTTTCCGCTCTTCCTTTTCCACTCCTCACTCACGGCGGCATAAATCTGCGTTGCAGCACCCTGATTAGAAGACTTGAAATACACCAACACATCTTTGTTACTCATGACAGCCTTAGCCTCATCCTCTGGAATCAGATCCTACAAATTCGTTACAATGCCGCCAGGGTGCACTACCGTTGCGTGTAGATTCATATTGCCGTATTTTCGCTCGATGGTGTTAGCAAGCCAGATATTCGCTGTTTTGGACTGGTCGTAAGCAGCCCATTTCTCATAGTCTTCTTTCTCGAAATTGTAGTCCGTGGAAACGCACCTTGCCGAAACGATGGCCTAAGCCTGAAGATACGCTGACCACGCGGGGCGGGTACTCTGGAGTTGCATATGAGAGGAGTGCGGGCCTGAGGAGTTGGAAAAGAAGGAAGTGGCTAAGGTGGCTGGTGCCAAAGTGGAGCTCGAAGCCGTCTTTCGTAAGACCTTTTGGGACGGCCATTATACCGGCGTTGTTGATGAGAACACTTAGTCTTCCGCTGGACTTGTTGAGGAATTCTTCTGTGCCTTTTTGAATAGACCCAAAGGACTCAAGGTTCATTTCTATGAGATCTAGTTTGCCGCCGTTGGGGTTTTTCGCTAGGATCTCATCCACTACCTTTTTTCCTTTCTCGAGACTACGGACTGTGCCGCAGATGTGTACCCTCGTGGCTTGGAGTACACGCATTGTTTCAATGCCAATACCGCCGGAGATGCCGGTGACAAGGAAAGTCTTATCATGTAGCTTGTTGATGAGGTTCTCGTCTTCAGTGATTTGCATGGCGGTCGGACGAGAATCTCCCGGGCCCGCAAGGTTGGAACGCTTATATGACTCGACGTAGCGAGACATGTTGATTGAAGGGAGCTCAATAATACGAAAGGATTCGACGGCGAAATATCTAGATCTGATGAATGCTATGTGAATGCTGACTTGTGAAGATCGGATACTCGATGCTTATATCGACTGCCATCAGCCCTCTATTTATTCCCATTGTTCGAGCCTATTACCCATCTCAGACGATTCTATTTGCGTTTCTCTGCCTCGTTCTTCCTAATACCGTTCATCTCTAGCAAGAAGTGACTTCCTCATGCTTCCTTGGCAGGGCTTACAGAGCAATCCTAACCGAATCCGAATATCCGTTCGAGCTACGTAGCCAATAGAAAAGGCTCCACATAGGAACGCAGAATTCAGGCGCAGCTGTCCTAAACTCGGAATTCCGCGATGACACCCTAATCTCCGGAATTAAGCGTCAAACACGGTGTTTGTAGGGGAATCTTGCACGGACGAGAATGGCCCACTTCAGGCAATGCTGTGCTGCGACGGGCGTTGGCCATGCAAGACAAAATTCATTTCGATTTGAGATATTCGTCGTGGTCAGTCGCCAGTCTTGTGGCCATAAACAGTGTCAAGGGTTTTGATTGTACCACACCGTTGGGAGATTTGATTAAAGATTAGTCTTTGGCTATTTTGTCACTTACAATTCGCTTATCTAGGCCAAAAAAATACTTCTACTTATGAAGCAGTATCCCTAGATTCAAGTCAAAAGCGTAAAGAATGATAGATTGTCGATGTAGCCATAATTCAAGTTACGGCGCTCGTAAATTCTAAGGCGAACGGCTCCGGTGTCTATCCGGACAACCCAACGACCATCTAAACTACTCGTCTACACCCCACTACTCCATGTGCCCTATACAACATTTAAGTCTAACAGACCTCAATCATAACCCCCCTTTCACTTTCCCTACGCCTATTTCACTCGACAAACCTTTACTCCGGCAAGTTATAGATCTTCTGAATATCCGTCAACATATTTTCAAAATCAATCTTCAAATCTTTCAACAATCCATCCTTAACCCCAAACACCCAGCCGTGCACCACTGGGAAGTCATTCTTCTTAAAGCTCTGCTGCACTGCCGCCAACTTCGCAATGTTCCTCGCTTGTTCCACAACATTCAGCTCGACCAGTCTATCATACCTTCTTTCATCATTCGTAATGTCGTCAAGCTCTTTTTCATGCAGGCGATAAACATCTCTGATATTTCGGAGCCAGGGGTTCAAGAGGCCAAGATCCTGGGGCGTCATGGCGGCCTTGACGCCGCCGCAGCCGTAGTGTCCGCACACGATGATGTGCTTTACTTTTAGGTGACGCACCGCGTAGTTCACAACGGACATTACGTTGAGGTCGGTGTTGCAGACGAGATTTGCGATGTTGCGATGGATGAACATCTCGCCGGGGCCAAGACCGGTGATGGCCTCGGCGGGAATGCGAGAATCGGAGCAGCCTTCGCACGCATCAGCGTCATGTCCGTCCACCAAATCAATTGCCACCGCCATTTCACAATTGGCATTTGCTACGTGCATTCATCATGTGGCCAGGTTCTGAGCGACCTGAATAAAGATTGAATAGAGAACATACCTATCCATAGATAATCCGGACTCTGACCCGCACTCAACTTGTCGAAGAACTCCGGGTTCTTCTTCCTCTGCTCCTCCGCCCACTTCCGATTATTCTCGAAGATTTTATCATGGCTCTCCTGCAAATACTTCTTCACACGCTGACTATCTGTCATGGTCGCACAATTCCTAACTCCTCTCTCCCTGTATGACTCGAGCGGAAACGCAGAAATTAGCCGCCGGAATAGCGGTGCAGTGGATGTAGGTGAGGCGAATTGGCGGACAGATGGTTGGGGGCGGAACGGGCTCGGCCTTAGATATACACAGCCTTGGGAGACGTGGGGTACCCGCATCACTGCGCTACCTGCCTTTGCCCACGTTTCTCCGACGTTGCGGGTGTTGAGGTTTGGTTTTGCGTTTCCTGATTGGATCTGACGTCAATCAGCGCCGGTTGCCAAAACAAATTTTGAGAGCTAATCCTGGTGTAGATCTAGCGTGCCAAGCGTGACGATCGTCGGAAATCTTTGATTGAGGGAAGGAGATTGCGTTATTATTGTTGATGGTAGTCATATTCGGTTCCAGGATTATGGATTGGCCGAGAATGCTGCTCGATAGCGCAGGATACGATGTTCTGGTGAGGCATATGAGGGTCTTGTTAAAGAAGAGGGACTAGCCGAAGGCCATATGTCTCTCAGAAGTGGCGCGTGCTTTATCAGCCAGAGATTTAGAATTACTGAACGCTGATGGCTGGCTCGACGTTACGGACGATGCCCGAGACATAGTGTGGCAACTACGCGATATTAGGGAAGCCGAAGTGCTTTAGAAGGGCCAAGTCGTTTCAACTGCGCCCCATGAACCCATCCGAGTCAGAAACAAGCAATAAGGATAGTAGTGTCTTTGGTGGCTCTCAATGTGAGTAGCTATTATTTCTATGTAGCAATAGGCATATGTATGACGCGGTTGAGTAACGTGTATGTAGCAGCCAAGCTCTCAGCATTCTCTAGTATCGCTGACTTGGCTTTTCCTTGGGCATATCTAAATCTATGATTCTCCATCCTTGAATGAACGAATCCAAAACAGCCTTCATTCTCAAGGGTGCGCCGCTCCACTTCCATCGAGGCCTTGCCATTTTTCGTCCCATCCACTAGCTAGGTCCGTTGCATTCATGGCTTCTCCGTTTTCCGTTAGTTTACGGATATCGCTCCAGTATTCTAGCTTCCTGCATTCAGCATCGGCGGCATCTACAGCTCTCAGTAGATGATTGATCCTGCGCTCCTCCACCTCGTTCTCGGGTTGACCTGTTTTTTTATGCTCTGCTCGGTGCGCTTTCGCGGCATCGAACGCGGTCGTCAGATTTGAGAGAAGCTGGCGACGGGAGTTTTGAAATATGAGCATCGACATAATGGCGGGAACCTACTACAATGAGTACGAATGGTCGAGAATTAGCAATAAAGGCATACCTGTTCAGCTAGGTAGTGCAGCTCCTCGCCTGCCTCATTAATAAACTTCGTGAAAGCCACGATCTTTTCGCGGTCAATAGTAGATTTCTTTAGCCTGCCCATCAATGTCGGAATGTCCTTGATCTCTTCGTCGAGTGTGTCCTCTCGACTCGCTTCTAGACTAGCCCTTCCGAAAGTGCTAGTTCGAGCTAGGGTTGTCCCAATGCTAAAAGTCTCCCCGAAAAGCCTCTCTCTGTTGTCCTTCATCTTTGGGGGAAACTTTACTTTTACGCGCTTCCTTAGCCACCGTCTTCTTCTTACGAAGCTGTGAAACCAAGGATGGTTGCCATGCCAGGCAGCACCGCCTCGAAACCAGAGACTATATTGCCAGCCCTCCTCATCCACATCCCGGCTCATATCTACATACCAACTCTTCCACTCCCATTTCCAACTCGGGTCTGGGACTTGCGCGTTGGTGATGTTGACGGGCGAGGTCTTGAGCTTGGCATCAACCCATGCAGCATGGTCGAGCTTGAGGTTCCATAATGCTTTCGAGGAGAAGAGTGGTATCCCGAAGACAAACCAACCCCGCTGGTTTTCGTATAGGATGTCGATGTGCGAGTCTAGAGTTTGCGGCGGCCGTTCGGACTGCGTTTGGGCGTCGCGTTCATCGTCGGTGCGGTCGACGAGATTAATGTGTTGGTCCTCCGCCATTGCGGAAGATAAGTTATGTTGAGAATGGTATTCCGGTAGGTATGTGAGGCATGTAGCCGGCTACTATTGTGGAAGCATGAGTCTAGCGTCATGTTAGGTAGGGGAGCTCCTAGGCGTGTATTTAGGGGAAGTACTACACGGCGCCGGACTACGTCATGCACTTTGCTAAATAAGTGGTGCAAAACATAACAGCTGAGGCTGCAAATCACCCTGCCTTGAGGACAGAGAATAGAGATAAGTCAACCAGGTCAGGTGCGGGTGAATTGAAGCCATCAGGCAGGTTAGCGATCAGGGTTATGTTCCAGTCCACACCGGCGGGCGGTTTCGCGAGGCCCGTGCGTAGGCGAGAAGGCACGACAGGACGACGTCATTGGAGCTCCTCGTCTGCGCAGTGGTGGTGGTGCCATCCTTGAAAGACTCCGCATCGCATCACCAAACACTCAAGTCCTTCATAAGTATCACGACATTACCCGCATCTACTACATCATTATACGACTTCCAAAGTAATTTAGTGTCTCGTTGGCCTACTTCCCACGTTATAGCATAGGCTTTCAACAATGGCAGGACGACGAATCGCAACCTATGGTGGTCTTGCCTCAGTTGGCATCGGCGCCTACTACTTGTACAATGCGGGAGGGGACCCCAAGATCGCCGAGAAGCAGTTTGAGCGTAAGCACTCCATTCATTCCTTAGTAGAGCCTGCGACTGACGTCTACAAGACGATGCTGCTGCTGCATCACGCAAGCTAAAGGGTGAGCTTCCTGGCCGCGAGAAGGAGGCAAAGAAGGCCGGCGAGGAGAGTTACGAGTCAGTAAAGAGTGCTGCATCTGACTTTGTAAGTTCTTCCGACTCGTATGCGCTAGCCAGTGTTGCTTCGTACCTCGCAACCACGAGCATGGCTAACGAGACGCCTGCAGGGTGACCGAGCCAAAGCGGAGGCAAACAAGGCCGAGGCGAAGTTTGAGCAATACAGCAAAGACGCAGGCAAGAAGCTCCAGGATGTGCGGCAAGAGACTGGCAAGCAGCTCAACAGTGCTGTAGATAAATTTGACCAGACCGTCACCGAGGGCGCAAGCAAGTCCAAGAGCTGGATTGGAAGCTGGTTCGGCGGAAAATAAATAGTTGTGTAAAGGAATATGAGGTAATGAGTATGATCTGAGATCGTCGTGCATTTAAGATCGGAAGTCTCACAATTGCATTCGCAGCAATCCTCGTGGAGTTATGGGATAGTAGGTTACCACGCTTCAAACACGAATGTATTTTTTCCCTTTGGCATACCCGCCCTCAAATAATGCGATATGTCGCATTATATAATTTAGCATGTCCCCCTTATAATTCGTCGGTTACGTCATTTATACCGCGGGACATCTCGCTCTAGTCCATAGGTGTTGGTTAGTTCCGATATATTCAGCCATTCACTATTGCCTACGAAGTTGGCCGGTATACTAAGTGGAGCTCTATGCCTGTCATTCGTTTGGAAAAATATCAAGCTACGAAACATTGCGTGACTCTAAAGACGGAGGGTTGTTCGCACGACGCCAACGCTCATTGGCCGGCGCCAGAACACGAAAAGTCGCGTCAAGCTTCTCCCCGAGACTAGCGCGTTTGAGTTATTTGCCAACCCCTCGGGCATAACATACAAGTCGCTCGCTCATCTTCAACTTGTCTCCATTCTCACCCCAGATATTTCTCTCCAGCCATTGTCTATTCTATATCAAATTAGCATCTTACTATCAACAACAATGTCTGCTGCCTTTGCCTCCCAGGGGCTCCCAACTGAACTCGTCAATCTCCTCGCCTTGCACTCCTCCTTTCTCACTGCGCTCTCCCTACATTACGCGCACAATGGCACCGTCACGCCCGTCGACCTCCGAGAACTGACCCAGTCTATCTCAACCGTGTGGCAGAAGCGGAAAGTTAATATTGAGGACATTCGGCTCTGCGTCGGTGTTTTGGGCTCGGGCCTCTTCGCCAATGACAACCCCTTCTATCTGTCTGACTATGGCTGCGGCAAGATATGCTTAGAAATTCGGGAAGAGCACAAAATGTCAGGCACGTTAGGATCAATGAACGAAGAAGCTATGCAGGCCATGTTCATGGAAAATTTGGACTACCTATGGAAGGAATGGAGCGCGTCGCACGGACCCCAACCGATGATAGCATCGCGCCGCATCGCGACCCCCAAGCGCCGAGGACGCCCGAGGAAAGTTGATGTGAAGCAGGCGAGCATTCAACTCTTTGTAGATGAGACAACGATTCCGAAATTCATCGCCCAGCTTCCGCATGCTGACATCGTGCCCTGTGCCTCGCTTACAGCTGTCGCGTTACAGCAAGAGAAAGGGCGAAAACGGCTCCGAGAATTCAAGGACAGTGTTGCGCAAGGTCGCTCGCAAAAGAAGTTTAGGAATACTGCAGGAAAGGAGAACGAGCCTTTACTTACACCATCACAACCGGCTCAACCTAAAATCACCCAGTTTACTTCCGTCCGCAAGTCGAACTTGCTCGATCGCATTTTAGCCAAACAGGAGTCGGCAAGGTCACTTCCGAATCCACCATCTTCCGCAGAGCTCCAACGAAAAGCAGCACTGCAGCGTGCGGAGGAAACGCTAGGCATTTTGTCACTTCTGGCCGCTAGCAAGGGTCCTGGCAGCATGCGTGTCTCATTCTCCATAGCTTCATTGCTACAATCACTACAATCATCAATTCGAACCCCAATCTCAAAGGAGGAGGCACTAAAATGTGTAGAAGTGTTGGCCAGCGAGGTTGCCCCTGGATATGTGTCGATAGTCCGGATGGGCACTATCTCTAGTGTTGTTATTAACCATGGTATGAGGCCTACGGATTTGAAGAGCAGGCTAGTTGCTCTTGGTGCTGCATGAATTGCTTAGGCTGTCATCTAATTTAGATAGTGTTTGTTTATGCATAGTCTATTGCACTCATTCAATCGAATGCCGCTTCTATCGTCAACTGTGTTCTTTGCTTTACTTCTACATTTTCGTGGCATTATTTATTAGTTGGATCATCAGAGTACAAGACTTGCTTCGTAAGTGTACTAGTATATGGTAACGGGCGCGGATAGGGAAAGATCGAAGGGAATGAGCCCACTCCCTCTTTCTAAAGCCATTCTTTCCCCACCACTGATATCATCATTGTCTGTATGTTATATTTTCTTCTCCACCTGATTGGTTCTCAAAACAGCCTAAGTCTGCTGTGTAGCACCATCTATAGCGTTTCGCTGTGTCAGACGCCTCGCTATTTTCTTTTGTTGACCAGCACCAACGCCCATCTACGTATTTCTGAGTTGATCACTTCCCGACTTTTATTATATGAAGGCGTCCCAAAGCCGCTAGAAAGCTGCTAATTAGGCAAGGCATCAGGCCAGGCCCCACGATTAGCCACAGGATGCAGGGGTGCACGGACCACATAGACACGAACCCAGCTGCCGGTCGACAGCTCAGCTCAATGGAGCCTGTTGGAGCTTTCACCGCCGCCACGATTATCACTTTGCCGGAATTCTGATGGCATGGAAAATTCAAGCGCCACGAAAAAACCCGTGCATGTGGCGGATGAGGGATTGACGATCCTTGCTGACCCTGTAGGTGCGATGTCTGAGTGAGTGTCTTTCAGTCTCGTATCTAGACCGTTTCAATTACTGTATTGCCGGGTATAACTTATCCATCTACAACCAGCAGCTTTTGCTATAGATGTCATAAATTGGTTACTGTCTCTTTGCGTCTCGGGTAGTAATCCGTAGTTAGTAGCAAAAGTGACAGAACATACCAACACCATCGTAGTAGGCTTCCATGACCGCGCTAACAACTTGAAGCGTTGTTCTCATCCATGGTCTTCAGGGCCACCCGAAGAAAACATGGCTCTATGAAAGCACCAGCTTCAGCCGGTTCAAAAGAAAGCCTGGGAGTTGCTATTGGCCTGAAGATCTCCTGCCAAAGGACTTTCCTAAAATCCGCATCATAACATATGGTTATGATTCTCATACAAGCCATTTCTTCTCCGGCACGGCAAATCAGACAAATATACTCGGCCATGCGAGAGCATTCATTGAGGAATTCGAGGGATTGCGTCAAGCCGTACCGCGTCGCCCTCTTGTTTTTGTGGCACATAGCTTGGGTGGACTACTTCTCAAAGCAATCCTAAGTCAAACCTCCGAGGCTGAGAATTCCTTAAGCAACCAGATCGTATATGATATTTTTACCTCCACTGTTGGTACTATATTCCTCGGAACGCCACACCGTGGGAGCGACTATGCGCAAATGGGCCAAATAGTGGCCCTCGCTGCAAAGACTCTCCAGGTTGACAGTACCACCAGTCTCCTCCGAGATATGAAAGTTGATGCCAGTGTCCTGGAGCTTTTAAATGGTTCCTTTATTCGATTAGCTACCAGACAGAACTTTACAATTGTTACTTTCGAAGAAGGCCGGGCCCTTGGCGTCCCTTTGCTAGCGCGCGACAAAGTCGTTCCTCACTGGTCTGCCCATTTAGGCTTGGACGACGAGACTGAGCACAAGAATGTCATAAACGCAGATCATCGGAAAATGTGTAGATTTGAGGGAGCAGAATCTGCCGGATATGGGAAAGTTAAACGAGCGATTGAACGGTGTCTTCGCGACCGAGATGGTAAGTCGTATCTTTCAGCCATTAGCCATATCATTAAGAGGCTCGACGATAGCCCCTACAAGATTTGTCCCAATGATACAACCAACATGCTTCGTACTAGGCAATGGACTAATAATTGACTCGCAAATAGCGAATATACTTGATTTTGAGTTTTCACAGGCGTTAAGAAACCTGTATACACCCGAAACAAGTCTACGATATGAATCTATTGAGCGTAGGTATAGCAACACCTATGAATGGATTTTCACCGATGAGTCGCTTGGTTTCAAAGCTTGGTTAGAATCTGCGGAGCCATTCTTCTGGATCAAAGGGAAGCCGGCCTCGGGCAAAAGCACTCTGATGAAAATGATTTCCAACGATAAGCGGGTGTCAAGTGTTCTCAAAAGGCAAGACCAAAAGATATCTATAGCTGCATACTTCTTTCATGATCGGGGCTCTCAACTCCAAAAGACGCTACAAGGGCTAATGCGGGAAATCTTGCATACGATCTTAAGCGATATTCCTGAGCTTCGTTCCCTTTTCCTCAAGGCATATAGAAGGTCAAGTTCTTACTTTTTATCCGGCTCCAAGTTCGAGTGGGGTTTGCGCACAACCATTCCTCTCTACCGGGATATATTGCAGCAGAACATTGTTAATGCATCGATTATTCTTTTCATAGATGCCTTGGACGAGTATTCAGGCAACTACGCCGACATAGTAAAGTTCCTGCGGGAAAGCAACGGCATCAACAAAACGCACTTGAAAATTTGTTTCTCAAGCAGGCCTGAGCAGTTGCTGCTCGATAGCTTCATCCATCTTCCTGGTTTCTACATCCACGACCGTACGAAAAGCGATATTCGAGAGGTTATTGAAGCTACGTTCCGAGAGAACCCAAGGATACAGCGTGATACCCAAAGTGGAAGCCCGTTGGAGAAAAATAAGATCTTGCATATACAGGCAGAGATTGCTCGTTTGGCCGAGGGGGTTTTCCTCTGGGTCCGACTGATAGTCGACGAGATCTTGAATGAGCATACCAATGGCGCTAGCATAGATGAACTCCTCGATCTGCTACACTCAGTGCCCCGAGAGCTGGAATCGTATTACGACCACATCATGGCCAACCGGATCAATAAAAAATATGCAGCAGAACGGGAAGCCATGTTCGAGATCCTCCTATCAGCTGTTCGTAGGCTCACAGTGAAAGAGCTCTTTGTTACACTTCAACTCATTCCCGTCACTGATTTAAAAAACTTCTCCGTTTCTCTTCCTAGTCTTGAAGAGGCGAGACGCCGAATCAAGAGTCGATGCGGATCACTAGTAGAGCTGCAATTTGTCAACAAAAGCGGAAGAACAGACTATGATCATCCGCTAGACAATTTTTACGTACAATTCCTACATCAGACGGTGAAAACGTGGTCAGGAAAGAATTCTCAGGCCAATGGAAGGTTCCATAATGAGAATGGATACAGCTTTCTTATCAAAATGATAGCTCATGCATCCCAAGACACAGAGGATTCTGAGTCCTCTAGCATCCTGCTCGATGATCGACGAATTGATTTAGGGCTCTTGGTTGAGCTTGTTCGGTGTGCGGAAGCTACGACCGGCCGGAGTAGCTGTTATATCCTAAATCAAATGAATCTTTCCAAGGTCGACTGGGGTGATCTAGAGGAAGCCCCGGACATGTCCCATATCTCCACGATCGCTCTGCTGGCAGCCTCTCCGTTGCTTCTAGAAGAATATCTGAATTCATCATCGATACCTCGTATGCTATTTGCCCGCTATTGCAATATGCTTTATAAAGGGTATTACTTAGCTCAATACCATTCACGTATTGCATCCCTACTCATACGTAGTATAGACGCTCCCCGGGAAGCTCAAGTATGGCCCTCGATTTTCCACCTCTTTGATACGAAGGGATTGATTGAATCTAACTCGGGGTATGCTAGAGTCGTTGAGGAGGTTTTAATATTTGCTCTTGATGAAGGAGTGGACCCTAATTCCCCATTTTTAAAGTTTAGGTGGTCTAATAAATTTAATGCCTCGGATCCGCGGACTATAGATTCCGATGAGGAACACTATATACTTCACGAGATCACAAGAACACTCGATTCTGACGCCGATTTGAAACTTCGCCTCGGTATCAAAGTGTGTAGAACACTTTTGAAAGGTGGAGCGGATCCTAATGTCCTTGATGACGGTGGATCCACGGCTCTGGATCATGCCCTGCTCATTATTAGAAATTCCATGATGGATTTGGAAAGATTGTGGATTACACATGATTTTTGTGTTGCCCTCTTAGATGTAGGCGCGAAAGTCTCTACTGGGGTGAGCGATCAGCTTAGGTCTGAAGGGATCGACCGTCTTAAGGAATTAGGATGCAACGAGCGGCTTCTCAATCCACCTATCTTGACGTCTCCTCAGCCTCCGCAAGCTGCAGAATCTGGTATCATAAACAGAGTCTCGAATATGCTATCCGGCTATGGACTTTGGAGTTAAAGAGTTGGAAACATTTACGGAACACTGAATGATGTAGAAATCGCTGGAGCAGGAACTCGATTTCGGTCAGTGCTGTGCCTTTCGCTTTTCCATCTATTTGAATGCATATTTCGTTTACAAGATCCGCATAATACAATCGCTGCCTCAAGCTTCTGTCCTATTTCTCGCCCTTTATTGCTGGGGATTATTGGGTTCTTTTAGGGAGTCTTGTAGGTTTGGATTGGCATTGAAGATTACCTTATTATGAGTTTTTGTGGGTTTGAACCGTTTCTCCATTCTTTAGTAGTCAAGCCTTGTATGCTCTCGCTATGATAATCGGCCTTAACGGATTTTAAAGGATTTAAGGACGTGAGGAAGTGGTTCATATAATTAGAGGCCCGATATGTCATACTAAATACATGCGACAAGGCTTTTTACAGCTCAGACTGTTTCTTTCTGCTTGAGCAACTTAGCTACGAATGGAATCTTCAATATGAAAAATGGGTAGAATTGTCAAATTGGTTGTATTTCTGTTGGAGTTCGCCCAGTACAATTGGCTCCTCGCTCGCTTAAGTCATTCCATCTATTGTTTAGGCTCTCCGTTGTGCTAATCCTACGTATATCCTTTTGCTACGACCGATGGGGAATAGGAGGAACCGCAGGGGTGATTTCGGCTAGAAAGGGAGCATGTTACTGACCCCAATTCTCGACGTTCGCTGCCTCATATTGCCTCAGCAACATCGTATTGCGCCTTTGGGGGCCAAATTGAAGGACGGCAAATGAGTCCGTTTGATCCCCTCGTTGTGTTCTTTAGGAAAGGCGGGGTTGCAACCTACACTTATATTGAAGATGACCTAGATTAAACTATGGTGTCACTCAAACTTTATACCAATATGATATCTACTCTTCATGTGTTGGTAGATGGGAGACTGTGTTGCTAGCATAGCAGGCCTACCCTTAGGTTCTTGTCGCTGTCGCCCCGCATAAGCACTGTAACATCTCACGGTAAGCGATTGGCCCACGGTTGCCACCGCCCTGTGCGAAGACTTGCTGAAACGCTTAGCTGTGGACCTTTGTTAACCTTACGAATATATTGCCCCTTAAGGATTGAGATCCATGTGCCCGTGACACTTCTCCTGTAGTATGTCTGCGCGCATAATTTTCGGTGTCTGAATTTACGCCCCGATTCGCAAGCCTTAACCTTACTATGATCGCTTCGTGTAGCTTACCTTTTCCCTCATTTCTCTCCATCTAATAATTTGTGCCTCATCTACGCATCTCATGTCGATTCGGTGGATGTCTCTTTGCTCGATCGTGTAATGACTTGGCTGCTGGCTATGTTGGTCCCGAATCCTCTCTCGACCAGTCTCGCCACTCTCTTAACAGTATTCGCTCTTTTCCCTCATTGCGCACTCGCTACGCTTTCTCCGATCTCGGTCAAAGGCTCGAAATTCTTCAGTAGTGATGGTGCTCAATTCTTTATGAAAGGTGTGTTGCGCCTTGCTGACCCCCAAAGGCATGAACCGCTTGTCGCTAACCTGGAGCTGTAGGCATCCAATATGTACGGCCAGTAGACGGACTTTTGGAGCTTAATGATGCCTCCCAGTGTGCATTCGATGCACCAGTAATACAGAAACTAGGCGCGAACGTCATCCGAGTCTCTTACGCCCAGCCGGGAGACAATCATGATGCATGCATGAAAGCGTTCGACGATGCGGGGATATATGTCATGGTGGATTTGGACGGTGGTGAGGGTTCTCCTATTGATGATGTACGTGCAGGTTGTTCCGTAGGACAAACACCACATTGTCTAACAATCAGAATTATAGGAAAGTCCAGATTGGAATGTATACAAACGAGATAGATGGAGCCAGATACTAGACACTTTCCAGAAATACGACAATCTACTCGGCTTCTTCGCCGGATTCGATACATTTGATCAAAGTGCGTATTCGGCGAATTGGTGAAACATCTATGTTAACCCTACGCAGCTAATACGACGAACGCTGCGGAGTACGTAAAAGCTGCTATTACTGATATGAAGGCGTATCGGGACTTCATGCAGTACAGAAAGATACCCATTGGCTACGTCGCCTACGATATAGCCGAGCTTCGAACATTGCAGCAAGATTATTTCGATTGTGGCAATGATTCTATTTCCGCCGACTTCTACGGAATTAACACGGAATACTGGTGCTACACGGACGAGTTCGCAGGATCGGACTATGAAGAGATGTACAATCAAGCAGAAGGATACGATATCCCCATTATCCTAACAGGGACTGGTTGTTCAGACGTCACCCCGCGCGACTTTAGCGATCAGGCTGCTCTACTAGGAACGGATATGAACGATCGATTTTCCGGGAGCTTGGTCTACGAATGGGCGAATGCTGAAGGCTATAAATTTGTCACATACAATAACCTACAAGCTACCGGGGAGCCCACAAGGTTACGTGATTTTGATGAACTTAGTACTCAGTGGGCGACACTGAAGCCAACTGGGATTCGCCAATCGGATTACTCGCCAACACTGACCAAGCGGAAATGCCCCGACCCTACTGAAAGTTTGTGGGATTTGCCTGATGTTGCAGCGCTCCCCGTTGTGGGGACTTCGGGTCTTACGCGGCCAGAATCTTCAGCCACCACCGGAAGTGTAGATGTAGCGGCAACGCAAGGCGTGACGTCAGGACCCGTACAAAATAAAAAGATATCAGGTGGAGCAATTGCAGGGATAGTTATCGGCACCCTTGTTGCTGCGGCCTTAGTCATGGGTTTGGTCATATTCTTTCTCCGGCGACGGCGTCAGCATGTGACGGAATTGGAAGGGAGTCAAGCCCAGCCAGTGGAATCAGATAAGATGTTGGTAACAGAAAACGGTTCGAATAAAGAATCCTTCTACTCTGGGACTTCTCATAGATTCTCCGCCCGCGAGCAGTCTTCGGAACTAGATACGTCAGCAACGGCATACGAACTATCACAGGGTCATCAAGCCGAAAATTATGAGCTTCCGGGAACTCAAGAGATAGTTTATCCTAAACCTCAGGACCCAGAAGTTCCACTACAACCTTCTCCGTACGTCCAGGCGCAGCGGAAAATGGAGATAGATTGGCTAGAGAATGAAGAAGCTAGATTGCGCCATCAGCGGGAGCTTCTGAGGCAGCAAAACGACTAATATAATACATCTATAGCACATAGAATTATATTATCTTTAACAACATTCACAATAATCGTATATTACTCTTCTTCGCTCTTAACCTTCAAATAGTGCTTGACCAACTACTCTGACAATTCAGCTGTGTTTGCTTTCCTCGTAGAACCCCAATATACCGCCATCCAGCCGTAGCCAGACGTCACGACTCTCCAACTAATCAATTTCCTACAAGATCCTCTCTGAAATCTCCACAAATAGCCCGAGATTACCTACGTTCCTCTTTTTCCAATCCTTGACGAATTCTGGGCCCACAACCGAGTTCTCCGCAGACACAAACGTTCCTCCCCCATGTCGGTCATGCAGTAAATTCTCGGTGCGGTCAAG
Organism: Lojkania enalia; assembly: GCA_010094045.1. Lineage (NCBI taxonomy): Eukaryota > Fungi > Ascomycota > Dothideomycetes > Pleosporales > Lojkania > Lojkania enalia. Next base: position 283,928 of record ML986589.1, read on the forward strand.
CTAAAACTACTTCATGGGGTACTCCGCAAGCTTTAGCTCCGCAATCTTGAAATCCTTCTCATAATGACGATCTATGACTATCCCTGACCAGATCACTTCTGTGCCAGTAACTTTAGGAGGAAATGGAGACGGAATGCCCTCATTCGCATATTCCACATTGTTTAACACATCCTTATCATCACGCTCTTGACATGTATCGATTTTGCAAAGAATGGCTCAATTGAGGGCACCAAGCTAATAGTTAATAACGTGATGATGGCGGGCCGAATTGCTCAAGTAGATACCCCACTCAGTGAACTTGTCCTCGAAGTTATGTCCCCAACTAGTACCACCGCAGATAATGAACAGCGTGTTGCGGACCATGCGGAGTGGCAATCCGCCTTTTACCTTCCCCATGTGGCCCATATGAAAAAATTCTCAAAATTGTTTCTATTGCTGACGATGTCAACGTTCTTGAAGTCAATAGCGGGATCTTTTTTTAAGACTCAGAGCGCTTGGAATACAAGCTCAGAGGACATGTGTGAGACGAGTAGGAGGTTCTAGTCGACATAGTTAGGGCCAATGTCGCGAGGTAGATTGATGGGCAACTCTGGTGGGTTCCATTTTGGGGGTCCACCGGGAACTAGTAGGCATTATTGCGGCTGCTCTTGCTTGACCTAATTATAGCTGTAGATGAGCTTGAAATCCTCAGATGCAGAGACTTCATCCCGTAGGGAATGGTACCCTCATGGTTCGTTATGTAGATATGGTTTTGGGGGTTGGGGTTGTCAATGTATCTGACTCTTCAAGTTCCACAGGAAGTTAGCTGAAGTGCTTCAATGAGGGTTGTAGCGTTACGTACGTTCTCTCTTTGGCTCAGGCGCCTCGCTGTACGCCTAACTAGTCGGGCTACCTTTGCGTGGCCTCTCACCATAAGTCTCATAGGTCAGACTTCCTCTACGCATTCCCTAGGTCATCACGTGCACTCCTCTCTTCACTAGTCAATGTTAGCTCTGAATTGCAATTGCTTTATAAATCAACACTAGGTAGCATGAGGTGGGCTCGAAAGAGTATTGTGTATATATAAGTTGTGTGACGGTAGAGAGAGGAAAAGTCAAGTGAAGGTGGAGGTCTGAGACCGACCGCAAAATGACGTATGACGGTGAATAACTCGCCAAGCCACCGAATATAAGCGATCCTGAGAAGCATACCTCACGATTCATCAACGCAGAACCCGCAAACACACCCAAATACGAATCAGACTATTCATATATCCTGAAATTCTCTTTGTTGAGAAGATGTCTCGCTGCGCACGATGTCATAACCTAGAATTCTCCACAGATGAACGCGGTCTTCGCATCGACCTGGCTAAGTTCCAGCGAGGAATCGAAGGAGTACCAGATTTGGAGTACCTTGCGGAGTGGTACCATAAGACCGTTGAAGAGTCCTCAGTTACTTGCCCGTTGTGCAAGCTCCTTTGGAATGGCGCAGTAGCCGTCCTAGGCCCCACCTTCTACAAGGATAGAATCAGAATGGATATTCGCTACCTCGAACCACGAGATCGCGGAGGACCTTTGTCGGTGTATCTAGTTGCGGATCGGGTGCTTGCCTATTATGATAGTGATGACGAAGAATCCTATAGTAGTGATAGCGATGGCGAAGACGAAGAGATCGAGGAGCTACAATTTTTTCTATCGCATAACGAGACCGAACCGCCTTTTTGTGAGATGATAGGAAAAGGCTACGACATATCCCCTTACGGAATATCTGAGACTTGTATCAATCTTGCACGGCAGTGGTTGTACGAATGCACAAATTGTTTGGGTAAACACGCTAAGTGCCAACTAATTAAGCCAGCTCAACTTCCTACTCGTGTCATCGATGTCGAAGAAATGCGCCTGTATGCGACAATACCTGGTGATGCAGGCCAATATGTTGCCTTAAGCCACTGTTGGGGAGGCTCTCATCCGGTTCGTACGACTATAGATAACCTAGAATCGCACATGGTCCGACTGCCCGAATCATTGCCGCAAACATTCGCCGACGCAATTGCTGTCACTAAAGCTCTCAGCCTACGCTATCTATGGATAGATTCTCTCTGCATTGTCCAAGATTCTAAAGAGGACTGGTCATCTGAGTCGGCTCATATGGCAAAAGTTTACGAGAACGCCTTCGTGACCATCTCGGCTGATGGTGCAAAGGATAGCTTTGAAGGATTTCTGTCAGCTCCCTCTAGGAGTATCAGGCCTGCCAAGGTGATTCAATATTCCTATGTTGACGGTGCAGGCTCTGAGACATCCCGTAATGTATTCGTGCGTCAAAGAGGAAAATTAGGGCTAATGCTGCCTTATCATGATTTCCCAAAAGAGCTAAGTATACCAGCCAGAAATCAAAGGAGACAGGATGTGCAGCATATCACCAGACGCACGGAGATGGAAGAGGCTCCTTCTAGTCGTCTCTCAACCCGCGGATGGGTATTCCAGGAGCGATTCCTGTCACCCCGTACACTGCACTTTGCTACCAGCGAATTGGGTTGGGAGTGTCGTTCGATATGCACTTGCGAATGTTCCACAACGAGCTTCCGTCCTGTCCGAAAGACAAGTCTGTTAAAGTATTGGCTTAGCGATTTCCGGCCCGACACGAACCATACGTATTGGAGGACCGAGCTTGTCCGGGAATATAGCCGCCTTGATCTTACCGTTCCTTCGGATAGGCTTGTAGCCTTCTCAGGATTAGCGGAGGCTGTAAGTCGGTTGCGTCCCGGAGATGCATACCTTGCCGGCCTATGGAAGAACACTTTGCGGTGGGATCTGTTGTGGTGTGTCCAAGACAAAAGAGAAAGTAAGAGACTCGGAAATTTGGTTGCCCCTAGTTGGTCATGGGCTTCAGTTGATGGCCCTGTTGTGTATCCTCTTAGCCGAAGGGGTTCGAAGCTGAAGTGGGTCAGCCAGAGGTTTACGATTGAGCAAATTGACCTGACGCCGGCTTCTGTCAATCCCTTCGGAGCAGTGGAACCCCACTCATACATTCGCGTACATGGATGGGCTATGACGGTAGCTATTGGGTATGACAAGTCAAAAGAAGAATACAACGTTTACATTCAGGATACTAGTCAACCCCTTGCGGTTACCCCAGATGTCTTCGATGGTAGGTGGTATAGCGAATTTAAGGATATTCAAGAATACGGGTTGATCTTCCTAGCGGCATGCTGCTCTGAAAGAGGGCCCTGCGGCTTGCTGCTAAAACCTGCTAATGAAGAGGTCCTTGAGCAGACTGGAATGCTTAAAGACCAAGAAGCAGACACAATTGTTCAGCGAATAGGATACGTACAACCGCAAGAAGTACGCTATAAGCCTTTCCAGAGAAGAGGCTCATATGATGCGGAGTCAGAGTACTTTTCTTTCGATCCTATGTTACATAGGATGACGAACGAATTGTTGATGATCGAACATAAAGACGCTGAGGATGACAATGTCAGGAATGCCACGCCTTCGATATCCCAATTATTCCAAGAGGTAACAGTAGTGATCGTATAGATGGATATTCTTTGACTAAAGTTGCTCTAAGGGGCAATGGGGAGACGTTTGGATTTAACTCGAGATACGAATGTTATTTGCTTACGGCCGTATAATGCACTCTCACAAGCCTCGCACTCGAAATATGATCCACCAAGAATTATCAGACTGAGCTAGAACTGATGAATGTATGAACTTCGGAAATAGTAGCAAATGTGAAAGCGTGTGAGCATGTCTAGATTGTTGGAGGTATTGCAATAGGATTGGAATAGTGACGAGCGGCTAGAGATGCGCATTCTGAGCCTTTAAGTATATAGCTCCATTTATCTTTTTACTCATGTGCCCTATATTTTTGCTAGAGGAAAATAGGAAATTTGTCGACATTCTACTTGCTCTTGACAGAAAAGGCAATGATAAATACCTTTATGGTGTAAAGGTACTGATGGTTATGGCGTTGGCGCGCTAGCGAGATTCGGCGTAGCGCGGGGTCTCAATTCGAGCTCAGAAACACTTTAGTGACTCAAGCGGCAGCACTTCGACGACAATTTGCTCAGTTCTCAATCCCGAAAAGGACACGACGCCGATACAAAGCTCCCTCTCGATTTATTATGACCTCCTCAGCGGCCGTCCCTTCGGGGGACTTTGCCGTCCAAATCCTCCGCGCCCTCGACGTATCGTCGCCCCTCCTCTCCGCAGAAGCCTTCCCCGACCGGAAGTATGTAGAAATTAAGGCGGCGCTAGACCGTCTAGCATCGCGCGAAATGATTAAATACGACACAATTGATCGGGAAGAAGCTGTGCTGGAGCCAGAGGGGGAAGTAATTGCCGAGAACGGCAGTCATGAAGCTCGGGTCTTCGAGGCGCTGCGGGCAGCTGTTGAGGGACTCTCGGTACAGGAGCTAGAGAAGGTAATTGGTGACAAGAATATCACAAAAGTCGGTCAAGGAAAAGCTTTCAAGGAGAAGTGGATAGCAAAGACTTCGGGTAGGGCATCTAGAAAAATGAGGAATATTTGACTGCTAACGAACCTGTTCGTAGATGGCAAATTAAAGGCGATGAAGGATTCGATAGAAGATATCACCAAAGAACAGCTGCAGACCATAAGAGATACCCGGATGCTTTCAGACTCAAAGGCCTTGGCAGACTTGAAGAAAAGGAAGTTGATTAGGTTTGAAAAAATTATCAGCTTCAAAATCCACAAGGGTAGCAAATTCGCTCTTGAGATTCCTGAAGAAGCTGTCGATCTCACTGCTGAGATGCTCACAAGCGGCGCGTGGCAATCCATAGCGTGGAAGCCGTATAATTTCAGGGCACTTGGAGCTGAACAGAACTCAGGAGCTCTACATCCACTAAACAAAGTGCGCGCCGAGTTCAGAAATATTTTCTTCGACATGGGCTTCACCGAGATGCCCACCGACAAATATGTAGAGTCAGGTTGGTTTCAAATCTATTGGATGCAAGTCCCGGCGTGCTAACACCAATCAAAAGGCTTCTGGAACTTCGACACGCTCTTTGTGCCACAACAACACCCGGCCCGTGATCTGCAGGATACTGTATGTTAGGACTGATCATCGCGGCTTGTAATGCTAATGAAGTATGATAGTTCTACATTGCCGAACCCAAGCTTGCCGACAAGCCGCGGCCTGAGTCACCGGACGACAAAAAGGACTACGAAAAGTACTGGGAGGAAGTCAAAGCTGTCCATCAGGTACTTTATCCAGCCATCCCTCTATTGAGTGGCAAAGCTTAATGCAAATAGGACGGCGCGCATGGGTCGATCGGATATCGAGCTCCATTCTCTGACGAGGAATCGCTACGTCTCGTCCTGCGAACTCACACAACGGCCATTTCGTCAAACATGCTGTACAAATTGGCAGCAACAAAGGGCCCGGATGGTCGTCCCCCGCCCGCAAGATATTTCAGTATCGATCGCGTATTCCGTAACGAATCGGTGGATGCGACCCATTTGGCAGAATTCCATCAAGTGGAGGGCGTAATAGCTGATTACGGGCTTACACTCGGAGGTCTGATGGAATTCATGTCCACTTTCTTTGGGAAGATGGGCATCACGGACTTGAAATTCAAACCCGCGTACAACCCGTATACCGAGCCTAGCTTGGAGATTTTCGCGTGTGTGCTCAAAACATATTACCTCAAGTTTCCCCCAAAGATCGCATAGTGGATATTAGAGCTAACGTAGGAAAACAGGTACCACCAAGGTCTCGGCAAGATTGTTGAGATTGGCAACTCGGGCATGTTCAGGCCTGAGATGTTGGAACCCATGGGTCTCCCTAAAGATATGAGGGTGTACGGATGGGGATTGTCGTTGGAGCGGTACGTCGGCCGAGGCCTAGAGACTAAGTGCTACTCAATTGCTGACTATTCTCAATCTACAGGCCAACAATGATCAAGTACGGCATATCAAATATCCGAGAACTACTAGGCCACAAAGTGGACTTGAATTTCATCAAGACGAATCCAGCAGTGCGGCTAGATAAGAATTAAGTGCAGTTCACAATGATAGTGGATTAAATCAAGGTATGGAATTGCAGCTGGACATGAAGATCCCGTCTGAAATTTGTGTCCTAGCATATATGCTTTGGCAAACTCCAGTTTGGGGGCTTTTAATAAGGTTTTTTTCGTCATAATCTCCGAACATGTAAAGGTAGATAAAATCTCGCGAGGCGAAATAAGGGCATTTTATCAGTACAATCACACCCCGGCTAAAAGATGCCGATGCAATACTAACGGCTATATGTGTCTTCGGTCCACCGTTGCTGTTGAAGCGTTGAGGTGGTTCTAACCCAAAGCGGCTTAGCCGTATCCCGCACACCATTGAACCTTCAGGTCAATCTTGTATATCATCAATAGCTGAACACATTTTGAGTATTTTAGCTTTCTATTGAGACATGCCCACTGCATCTACTGCTACATAATATCTACGCTATAGAAATTTTCGACTGCGACATGCACAGTAATGGAAGTTCGAAACTCGAAACCCGTGGTGTTTCAACCAGCGCCTCAAGTGAGGGGAGTGGTTTGAGCGTTGGGATTAATTATAGCGAGCGCAAGAATCTTAAATTATCGTGAATTCGAAAATTGGAGTAGAGAAAAGAGCGATCCGATAATCCAAGATGACACATTTAACACTTTCATGATCATTGCAGAGGGAATGGATTAGCGGTTGTTATCGCGTGCCGCCCACGGTGGATTCTGCGTCTGTGCCTTGCTGAGGTGAGACAATACGTGCCTCATCAGGCGCTTAAGGAAACGAGGCGGAATAGGCAAGCAATAGAACCTGACGTTAGACGTATGTGATCCTTTCGGTCCCTCTTTCTTTTCTTTGACCCGACTTCATTACTCCACACGATTTCCCCACATCAAGTGTCCAACCTAAACATCGGTCTTGAGCATCCATATTCTTGTACACATCTACATAAAGCTATTGGCAGCAGGCTGCTTGCCCTCTTCTTTGTGCCATTCTCTCTATAGATTCTACGGGCAATAATCGGCCACCGAGTTAACAAATTCTCCCTCGTTTTCGAAGTCCCGCTCTTGTCCACACCAATTATATCTTCAACCGTCTTGTCGAAATGGCAAACTTCTCCTGGCTCGGCGGCCCACCCCGCGCCATCGCAACCCTCAACGCCCATCCCATTCTCTTCGTCAGCCTGCTCCTCGTCATCTTCTCCTGCATTGGGCTCGGCGTGCTAGCATGGGTTATTCATTGGAGGACAAGCGTCAATAATGGGACGTATAGTCCTTGGTGGAAGAATCTGAAGAAGGCGGAGGCTGGAAAGGGCAGGCCTGGCGTAATGGGGGCGGGGAGGGGAGGGGGAAAGTAGGGAAATAATGAAGTAGTGTGGCATAAAGGGGTATATTTCTAGGATGTTTGAGGCATTGGATAGGAGAGCCTTGCACTAGGCGGTATATTTAACTTGGGGCGCACGTTTTGGGATTACCTTATAGTATTTATTTGTTGGCAAGACATGCACGGTGAAACGATAGATGGCTGCGGAAATATGAAAGCAATCTAACTCATCCATCTCGTTCCGATATAACCTCTCGAGGTTTTCTTTTTCATTCACATGGGGTCTTCAAAATGCAGATTGACACCCCAGCCGCTTTTAGTCGAGTGTTGTGATTTGCGGGTGCTAGCTTTGAGTAATCAAAACGGCGTGGACCCGTAAGCAAATACCATATCACATTCGATTAAACCTGCTTCTGAAGGTAGGGCGTACCTTTTGGTATACTTAAATTTTTAGATGCACCAATGACACTGCTAAGGTGATGCGAGGCTCTTGTATGCTTCAGGATGGAACATTCACCCTAGTAGTAGTATTTTTACATTTCTTATTGTTCTAGAATTGGAATTATCTCATCAGAACGTTGGATAGAGTTTTCATACTGTTTTGTCGTCAAGCTCGATAGCTGGTCATCGAAATGCTGAGGTCTCAGTATCAATGCAGTAAATGATAAAACTGCTACATCATATCTAACAGGCGTTATGGGAGCCAAGTTAAGAGAAAAGGATAATGGCTAATTGAACATATACTGGACACATCTAGTCTTTTCAGAGCCGAAGTTATTCCCAATTTCCTATTATGAAATTAGCATGGTGGTTAGATTACTCATCACACGGCCCTTGCGTTTTGCGGGGCGAGTTTGCGTCACTACATTGACACTCCAACATGGATGCCATCAAACGCCTAATCCCCGAAGGCGCGGAGCCTATCAGGTGCATCGATATGCACACTACCGGAGAACCTACTCGGATCATCGTCTCCGGGTACCCGTCATTGTCTGGCACGCTTCTTGAACAACTTGCTCAAGCCAAAGCGGAGCACGACCATATCCGAAAACGCCTTATGCTTGAGCCTGCAGGCCATGCAGATATGTACGGAGCTATCCTACTACCAAAAACGGAGCTCACTAGGTCTGGAGATGCTCATATTGGAGTTCTGTTTACCCATAGTGAAGGGTATAGCACTATGTGTGGACATGCAACTATTGCCCTAGGCCGCTTTCTAGTCGACACTCATGATTTGGATGTCTTTCCACGGAGGAATGAGATAAAGTATGACCGAGACACGAAGACCGCAGAAGTGAATCTGCATTGCCCTTGCGGTTTGGTTCGCGTTACTGTGCCGATGACCTCTGATCTCGGTTGTTCCGACCCTTCGCGACCCGTTTCATTTATAAGTGTACCGTCCTTTGCTACGGGACACAATATTAAGGTCAACATTCCCTTGGAGGATAGGTGGCCAGAACTTCAGAATCGAGACAGTCTGACCGTTTCTTTCTGCTATGGTGGAGCGTTTACTTGTCTTGTTTCCGTTGAAGAACTAGGCTTTGGATCTTCGGGTCTACGGCTTCCAGTTCCACATGATTCACTGAATCGGGCGACCAGAATCCTCAAAGGCGTTATAAATCAGGACCCGATCTATCAGAAATACATGACACACCCAGAGCATCAGCATGTAGGATTTTTATATACACTTATGGTAGTTGACAAGAGCACTGGACGAGTTTCCTCTGGTTGTGAGGGTGCAGAGACGGGGTTGTGCTATTTTGCAGATCAACAAGTGGATCGCTCACCTACTGGCAGTTCAGTTGCTGCAAGGGTCGCATACGCTTATGCTAATGGGGAATTAAAAATCGACCAGTCTTGGACGTATCATTCCCTGGTTTCCAATGCAGCAAATGGAAGGGGCAGATTTGTGGGAACACTTATGGAGGAGGCTCCAGAGTTGTATGACCAAGATATTATGTTGGCTTGTCCGGTAAGGGTAAGGATCGAAGGATATGCGTACTATGTCGGATTGTATACATTTGTCGTAGAATCAGCAGATCCATACGGCCATAGTGGATTCCTATTCAATCGTCTTTGAAGAGCACACCACATCTGGTAATTGCTGGGAAAAGTGGCTGAGGCCGAAATTTGGATCCATACCAATTGCTTGAAGTGTTCTTACATGTTACGGCTAAGCTATTCACAGTTAGCCCCTTGGCAGGTCCAGGGATATATATGTAGCATGTCTCGCATTTCTAGTCAATAGACGCAGTTTTCCAACCCTCATCAGAGCCAGCCAGCTCTGACATTACAGGCTAAGTCAGTGATTTCTTTCTTTCGCATAGAAGCAAACTTCGAAATCTCTATGAGCTCTATTTTCGGTTCCGGGATTATAATCTATTTCTACCCCTCGTATATGAGAATGGATCGCCCTGCAATCCAAGATAAAGCCATCTTTGTCGCGTATCAAACAGCATCAATTGCTGAGGCAAATATTGATGTATTGAAGGAGGGTGAGTGGCCTGCCTAGCTAGAGGCTGGCAATGGCGAGACTATATAGGCCTGAAAACAGACCAACTATAATAGGATAGTAGAAACACGTGACAATCTTAGTACCCAATACGATGTTTAAAAGAATTGAAGTCCACCACGCAGATTGGCTACCCTAGTCATGTTTCGTTCCTTCCTCCTTGTTTCCTGAGGCAATTCATTAGCTTTGACTATTCTACGCCTTTTTATGGCATTTTCAGATTCATATCCGAGGGGCAATCGGTTCAATTGCATTTTCGATCTTGCATCACTGCCGTTTGCAAGTAACCTAGCGCTAAGGACAGCCCGTATCCGGCAAGTCTTTTCGCACTTCTGCTTGTGGGTGTAACATTGGGCGCAAATAACGATTCATTTAGCTGGTTGTGAGGCTGGTTCGATCTGGTGACTGCCATGAACTTTTTTGGCAGTGATGACAAGAGGTGAAGCCCCGTCACGTATTCCAAGTGGCAGGAAATCACGCTATTGCTAGCGCCATCCTCAATCCCTCCTCAGTTCCGCATCAGCCCCTAGGTTATTTAAACACGATCTCTCCCTCTATGTTTCTTCTCATGATCATTATCATCAAAATTAAAAAAAAAAAATTTTTGGAACTATCTCTTTTGAGTATGCTGCTCCCCAGTTGTTTCAAACGGACCCTAATTGATGCGTATCCCCAACAATTTCTCGACCTTTAACTATCTGTTTTTTCCCCAGGCTCCTTTGTTTGCATCAAGATTGAGTGAATTCATTGCGTCATGTCTGCCCCAACATTAGCCAACTTATACTACACCACTTAATATGTCGACCTAGCGGACTTGTTTCATATTCCGTTCCCTAAGTCTCTACTAGGCTATAGCTATAGATTGAGTCCATGCCTTGCTGATTTTGGCTTCTTCCATGTGTGAAGTTGGAACCTTCTAATTATAAAATCCGACCATTGACTTTGGCTATTCAAGGATAAGAAGACTTAAGTAGGAGTTAAGATGAGTTAAGAAGGAAGAGAGGATCACAAAATATCTCGACTACCGCCGAACATCATAAGGAAGCATCATCAACCACGTTGGGCTCCTGCTGATTAAAGTGGGGCTCAGCGGCTCATCCGCTTCTGGAACATTCATCGACGTGCTTGCAATGTTGTCAACTCCATGCCCATGTCTCGAAGTATTCATTAGCATGCGCCCCAAGCAATTAGGAGAGCAGTAGCTGTTCGGACAAAGTGCTGTGTCCTCCCATAGCTGTTTGGCAAACTCCTCCAAGATTACTGCGACTGTGGTGGTACGCTGGCACAACACTTATGGCTACCCATAGTATTGCATATGTGCTTTACATGTACGTAGATGCAGCCAATGCTGCTCGGGGGTGGAGGACTTGCAGAGCGCTTTGGACTCACATCGCAGAATCTTGTGCTAATGCCATCCTTCTATTTTCTACCGACAACTTTCGCGAATCAGTTTGGTTATTTCTAGATTCGAGTGCGGCACAATCTATAGGTCAGCACTTTGGCTGTGTAGTTGGTATCTGATCACCCTGGGAAAAAAGTTTGGCCGCTGAGATATTTGATTGAAGACAGGAAAGTGCGAAGTCTACAGAACAAGCAGACCCCGCATCATGGACCTGTCAAGTTTACTCCTAATACTCTTTTGTGAATTGCCCGGCGCACGATAGCAAGGTTATACCACCCTGGATATCTCATGAAGGTGTAGAGAAGGGCGACTTCTGCACGTGTCTCTATACACAAGAGAAAGATCGCATATAAACGCCATGGAAGTTCCATAAGCACCTTGAATTAGTCGTGTCCGCCCTTTTGACGATGCTGCTTTATTTATACGACGACAGTTGAACTCTGAGAGGTATCTCAGATTCGTCCTGGAGTAGGAGAAACTACGAATCGGCGTGATAGAACTCTCGGAAATTGGATCTTTCTGGGCTATGTGAAACTATCTGCCACCTTCCTTAATCTATGCTGAGATATGAGCAACTTCGGAGGGACCTTAAAGAATTTTGTCCCATTCGGCTGTTATAAATGTCTGCCTAGATTTGAATTGACCTTTATCCTTGCAATTTTTGCCGGTTTTAGGAGGTAAAGTTGACGCCTTATTATTATCAAAATCGATTATCGATTTTGATTCCTTGGAATTGGAAAGTTAATGCCTAAGCCCTAGGTAGGCACCAAATATTACCTGAAAGGTAAGCAGTATGACGAGCAACCTCAGCAACTACTAAATGCCGTAAGAATAGTATTAGAAATCAATATCTCGTTAAAGGGACATCTAGGTATTAACATTAAGTCCTAAAACCGTTAAAATGGCATATGGTAGCTCTTCAGAAAGCATAATAAAAAATTTTAATCTCAGTGATCGCAGCGCTATAAGAAACAGCAAAGAAATCTAAAAATTAAAATAGATTGCTTCCCAAGCAATGTGTCAACGGTATGCTAAGACTTTGATTCCCATAATATCCGTAAATATTGCTTATACAGTGTCCTGTTGCTAGGATCTATAATACTACAGGCTGGATGTGGTACCGGAATGGTGGGGTGCGTAATGAATATTGTATGGTGTCAGCTCTATTCTCGGCTGCGATATAGTACGAAAAGAAATTTTTACAAAAAGGCACGAGCTCCATGGGCGGTTTATATAAATGCGGGAATAGCGCGTGAATACAGAGCGACGGACAGGTATGAGGTGGAAACATTTCGCAATGGTACGTAACGGTTGGCCTTGGCTTGTGGATTTCTAAAAGACCCCAAGTAGCTGAATTGGGTCTTGCTTCGCGCCAACGGGTAGTAGTCCAAGATGTCCAAGATTAGATTCTCTCAAAAATTGGAGGCGCGGGCAAACCTCAAGGTCCCAATGTGTTAACATAATATTGGGATTCTATAAAAATAGATACTGGCATTCGCCTAGGGCAGGGTGCCCTCTTCGAGGGTGGCATCATTCTCGCTGTCTTGCTCTAGTAGTCTAATAAATCTTCAAAAGGCCGCATGTTGTGATTCCGCAATTCGAACTAGTCGATTGGACGTACAGATCGATCTTGTGCAGGATAGTAGGATTGCCCCATCCGCAGGAGGTTGGTTACACACTGGGGGCAAAGCTGAGATAGGCTTATTTGAACTCGTACAAGATGTCCCCCTCGGTGACATCCGGCATCTTGATCAGGCATTTAGTGCCTGGGTCCTTCACACGTATATACCCGAAGGCCGGTAACTACTGGCTACCAAATCCTAGGAACGGGATTTCCATTACTCGAATCAAGCGGGCCGGCCGTATGCTAGATGGGTGCCGATGCGGACTGGCTACGGGATTTCGTCTGGAACCATGGAACTCGTACCCTCGCCGCTTGGTGGGTCCAGCGGGGTCCCCGAAACCCCACTAAACCAGAGTTTTCCGTTTAGCTTGAAAGAGGCATTGTGACGTTCGTTATCTTCGTAGAATTTTCTGTGTAAACTTTCCTGTTGAGTTAGTGAAGAATGCCTAGGTACCTCGTGCTGAAGGCATCTCCGCGATAAGTTTTGGCTGTCTAGCTCCCTTTTTTGTTCGGTCGCGAACCTGTCCAGTGTCCGTTATTATTAAGATTGGTGTCCCTGTTATGGCTTTGTGCTCTGAAGGGTGGGGATGTCGTTCCGTGTTAACCGCTAAGGCCTTGAGCTTCTCAGAGACATGCTTGCATTTCATCTAAACAAGGCGTGTCAAGGGCTTGGCACTAATTGGTGGGAACCCTAAATACGGGGACCGAGGCGAGAATTTCTCGCGGTGTGACGTACTAGTGAGAGGAGCGGAACGCTTGGCAATTCCTTTCGGTTCCCACGGCCATTTCACCAACATACCCCTACCTTTGTTTCTATCCATACAACCTAACAATTCACGATGGTATCCCTGGCTGTGATTGCATCATTCATCAGTGGTCGGCCCTGGATTTTCAGGCCATCTTGGCGGCTTGGCTGTATAGGATGAAGATCATACAAATTGCGACCAGTCTCTGCCCCGGCCATAGCCTTCCCACAATTTCCCCTCTCTATTTTCTCCTGGTTTTAATTGTTTCACGAGAGGTTTGGGGCTCTGTCACATGCATCTAGGTCACTCAGTCCTATTCTAAGTTTTTTTTTTTTCAGCTTTGATCATTGCCGATCATGGTTTTTGTCCAGTACCTCAAAAAGCTAGGCACGTGGTTTGCTCCACCGCCGGCCAAATCTGAGGATGGACGAGATCAATGGCCCTCGCGAGCGTCTTTCCTACTCGCCTCTATGGGCGGTTGCGCTGGTCAGGGCAACCTTTTGCGATATCCGTCTGTGGTTTACAACAACTATGGGCTACAATGGTTCATCCCTTATCTAATCGCCGTCTTCATCATTGCGATTCCCGCCCTCGTCCTGGAAATTGCAATTGGCCAGGGATATCGAGGTGGCACCGTCATTGCCTTCAACAACGTCAACCGACGCTTAAAGGGTGTTGGCATAGGGCCTGTCTTCGTTAGTTTTATCGTCGTTCAATACTTCACCGTGAACCTAGCGTGGATTATGAACTATTTCCGGAACTCATTCACAAGCCCACTCCCTTGGGAGAACCGGATCAATGAATTCTACAACCAAGATGTCATTGCAAATCCTGACCCTATTTCCGGTAGCCTCACCGAAGACGGCGATTCAGTCGCCCAGTATACCAGGTACCCAGCAATTGGGCTCCTCGGAGAGACTGTCGGCTGGACCGCCTTTATATGGTTCCTTGTTTGGGTGTCAATATTTCGCGGGGTAGGCCTCACCGGTAGAGTAGTCTACTTTACCATGGGTTTGCCTATCGTCACGACGATCATTATCGTTGGCCGTGCTGTTTCACTAGAGAATGCCGGCGCAGGAATAGAACTTCTGTGGGCGACATGGCGAGGCGGGCAGCTTGCATCAGGAACGGTATGGCAAACCGCGGTCGGACAGGTCTTCTTCTCCACTGGCGTCGGATTTGGTTACTTCACATCTTACGCCTCATACAATGCGAAGCACTCTAATGCCGTCATGGACGCAATTCTCATCTGTAGCAGCAACGTGCTCTTTGAGAACTTCGCTGCATTTGCCGTCTTTGGGGTCGTCGGCTTCATGAGGATGTGGCCAGAGGATGGTGTAAGGTTGGGTGCTTTCGTCGTTGGTTTCCTCACACTACCTGAGGCCGTATTACAGATGCCGGGAGCGAACTGGTGGGCTGTGTTACTGTTCTTTACTCTTGTGGTCCTCGGTTTCAGTTCAGCATTTGTTATGCTCGACGTTGTGGCTACTTTGGCTGTCGATTCTGGCCTTAAGGTATCCCGACCCATTATCGTCACCACACTCACTCTGCTCTCATTCCTCATATGCCTACCATTCTGCACCGAGTTTGGCTACTATCTTCTTGACGGGATTGACAGATGGGTCAGCAATATCCTTTTGATTTTCGTTGTGTGGTCCGAAGTAGCTAGCGCGACTACTGTCTACCGCTGGAGAGACGTTGTTAGCCAGACAGGACTGCCTGCCTTCATCATATACAACGTCGGGTACTTTGGAGGTCAGATTCTCGGCGTTTCAGTAGCGCACGGCGCATCCATGCCAGGTGCTGGTGCCGGTGCTGGCTTTGGTCTTTGGGGCCTATGCACCATCACTTCTATTTTCATTGCGAAGACGCCAGATATCAGGGCAGCTAGCTTTTGGGGGAACAATGCTATCACTAGCCGTATCTGGTACTTAGCCTTTTACTCGGTTAGTATTACCTTCCCTTCAACTGAACGTCGCTGCATTTAGTAGATCCTATTAACGATGACGGCTTCAGGGCAACCAACTCCGCCGTGACCTAAACATCATCGTCGGTGGTGGGAAAAATTGGAGCATCCCATCTTTCTTGCCAATCCTTCTCCGCTACGTCAGCGCTCCAATCCTCATAATAATCCTCAGCTTTGGCTATCCGGAATTCCGTAGACTTCGCTACGACCCTCTAATGATTCTCGGCTTTATTATTGCGCACATTGGCTTCGCGCTTGTTCTTGTCGGGTTCATCATGCCGCGATTTTATGAAGTTTTTATTCCGCCTTACCGCCGCGATGAAGGAACGGAGGAAACGGTGCCCAACGAATTAAAGAGCGATGTTGTTGCGAGAGCAGTCTCTGATGAAGACACTATTGACAGAGATGAGCTTGGGCTTGCCGATCCCATATCTGAAGAGAGGAAGGAAGAAGACAAAGCTGTGGAAGAGAAGACAGTAAGATAATATGTTTGATCTGTACGAGTAGAGGGTGTACGATACCACCTAGAACAGATTCATCTGTGGTAACAGATCATATAGACCATAGAGAGTGGGGGCGGCGTTTGGTAAAGGCTAACCCGCATAGCAAGAAGGCGTAGGCCGTTCGACGGATGAGGCGAAGCATATACCATGGACACAGGATTTGGAAAACAAATGATTCAATCGTTCCTAATGCATGATTTTTGCATGCGCAATGCTCTCCGAAAGCAGCTATGGAAATTCTGTGTATCAAATCGCAATCGCAATCTTGAAAATATCATCGATGAAATGACTGAGGACACAACAGATCGATTGCCGGACCGAGGAATACTCCTGGTCACAACAACCGAGCAACTAACTCGACTATCGCACAGCACTATTTTCGCTAACCGACCGTCTCTTTCTATTTCCACAGCTTGCTTGGGATTCATTAAAATTGATATATGGCATATCTAGCTGGTACCCAGTGTTTGCGGCTTCGCTCCAACCAATACCATCGTTGCTGTGCTCCGTCCCAGAATACAGGTACACGACCTCCCACTTTGATAATGTAGTTGCTGGGGGACGAGTAGGTTGTGGACTGGCAGCCGCATGCGTAACCGTTACAGCACATTTTGTCTGGGAGGAGCTCAGCATATTGAGCTTTAAATATGCAGCATATGAACATTTGAGACACTTACAGTAGGCAAGCGAAGCGTCGCAATATTACCTTTGTCCAGAGCTTTGGTAGGCTAGTCGTTTAGACGACAGTTTGATAAGAAATATTGGTCTTGATGTCTGACGACAATGTTATGATGTGCATCAGAATATATATCTAGACCTTCCCAGCCACCCGAGTTGCAATTTATCAATGTGCCACAGGATGGGTGTCTTGTCGGCATTTGTAAGCCATTTATTGAAGCCTGACAGCTTAGTGTAACAGGACTATTGAAACAATATAAGACGTGGACTGGCGTTACTGGTCTGTAGTCGGGGTGAGGCGGATGTGAGGCTCACCGATGCATGGCTGCCTACTCGAATAGACCAATCGTTGCTTAGCTGCGCCACACCTGTGATGCGCCACAGTGAAGATCGCCACAAGAGTATTACTCCGAGCCTGTCCATAGAGACAATTATCATCACGTCCATGAGAAGGAATACTTTGAGGGGTAGAAGGGCGTTGCGAGTCTCAGCGTCAGCTCTGCGTCTGCAAATGTTGCGTCAGTCGCCAGACACGTCGCTATTTGGCCCCAAATGTCTCTAACTCTGTCGGCGGTAAGCGCGATATCCTCGATGAATGAGCTGAATGTTGAAATTGACAACACATGGGGGATAAAGTGTCTTGGATGTGACGGGTCACAATGGATTCGAACCCTGACTGCCAACGCTGCAGGCATGTGCTTTGCACGTGTCGTAACGGCATTCTGCCTCCTTTCGGATGTAAAAGTCAAGACTTTACGATTATTAAGATCCATTACCGGTTTAGATTGCTCGATATTGAAAAGTTTTTCGGCATAGACCTTAATTGGTCCCAAGACTGGCCAGAAAGAAAGGAACGATGATCGAGATCTCAGCATGATGGTCCACGTGATACTCCGATCATAATATTGCACTACCATAGCTTTGAAGATGATCCGATTGTGCGAAACTCTTTTCTCCTCATCCGACGCTTTTGGTTTAGGGAGGAGGCCATGGGTAGAATAATGCTAGAGAAGCTTTCGCTAGTGATGCTAAAAGTTGATGAAGGCCTGTAGCTAAACACCATTACTTTGACAGCATGCCCCAGCCCTCTTTGTGATAAATGCCGAAACATATCTAGGAAAAGTTGAAGCATCTGAAGATCTGCTGGTTCTTCATCGTCTGAGGGACGGATCAATAGCTCCATATCTAGCATAATGAATACTTGCTGACGGAGGGACTCAACCGCCGAGCCAAGAACTTGGAACCATTCCGCCTCATCGGTCGCTGTGCGAAGGCGCGTGCAGCTTAGTGCGAGGGATTTTTCATATCGAGGATTAGTGCTCAGTCGTAAGGCTTGCGCGACTAGCGATTTCAGGACATCTTTTACTGTTCCGCGGGATATAGAGCTATCCTGTGTTCCTGTCTGTACGGCCCAGAGAATCGGTATGCTTTGTCGATGTAATTCCTCAGTTATGATCACGGCAGCATCCCTGAGTGAGAAACGGGATCGAAAGCTACCTTTCACGAGAATCAGCGATGATGTTTGCGAGTTGGAGAACTTCTGCAAAGTTGAAGAATGCCAAAATCCTGTGGGAATATCGATTTTGTTCCGTAACTGACGTCGTCTACGCATGAAGACGGCGTGATGATAACTTTCTGTCGGATCAGGTATAGGCACTTTCGAGACAATTTCAATCATTTCTGAAAATTGAAGATCAGTAACCTTCTGATTAGTATCAAGCAGTGAAGAGGAGTTTATTGCTTGATAATCTATAGAATAGAGTTTAGTAACGACCTAAACTCAACGGGCGGTCCGTTCCGACTCACTTATTACCAAAGCTTTCATTTCTTGCATTAAGCTTTCCGAATGATCTAGCTGCGAAGTAACTTTTTGTAAAGTTTTGTGTACATTACGAAGCTCGACCTGTGATGCGGACACTGTGAGCTCGCTGATATATCTCGAGCAGCCTGCGATATTTTCAAGTAGATCATCGTAGCGAAGTTCAGCGGGACGCGTGATAGAATGTAGGATATGCCGAAATGTGCCCTCTCGATACCAGTCATGAGCGCGAATAAAAAATTGTATGATATAAGCATACAACTCCTCAGCCGCATCCATGATTCTTCTGGTTGGATACAACTGAGTGGCGAGTTCCATCCGGGGAAGCACATCTGCTATTCGAGTCATCCCTTTAGCTAAGCACGTGATTGCATTTTCGTGGTTTAGTACCGCCTTCAAGCACGGATTCAGCATTTCAGATGTATGAATTTTTTTCGCGTCCATGCTTACCACAAATAGAAATTTCATTGCTCCCCAGGCAAGGGCGACGTATTCAGGATGATGCTGAGCAATGACGTCGAAGATGGTGCTATAGTGCATTAATCGGGAGGAGACTCGTCCTAACCATTTCTGTAGATTCTTGTTCCGAGATGATTCATAGTCGGTTTTGGCGCGCAAGACGAAATTCTCGACTTCCTGTAGAGAGGTTGTCTCCTGAGTAAATGCAACCTTGCGTTCATCCTGGGTAATCTCAGATGCGAATCTTGTCAAGGCAAGTCGGTATATTTCGCTAGTAAAATCTTTCCGAGTTCTAGATTATGTTAGAACAATACTATACGTCAAGGCACAATGACGAGGCTAAAGCCTTAATTATGTGGTTACACACCCTGCGATGCCTTGATCCGCAATCCATTCACTCCTGAGTTTTTCATCCATCGCAAATCAGGCTGAGAAAGTGGCTGAATGTCTGACTTCACTGGGCATTATAAGGCAGTCGAGGTCCTATTGATGGCTTCGCGTTTGTGGGGCAGTGCATAGCTTGTAAATCAGCCGGGTGGCGGTGTAAACACGTTGATTGGACATGCCATTGTGGCGTTTCACGAAGGAAAAGCAATTGTAAGTAGTTCAAGTTTGGGGGCCACAACCCGACTGAAAAGAAGGCTATTTCCTCCTCGGAGCCTTGCCCTGCCCACCGACTTTTTTTCTCCTACTATGCGCGTCTGAGTTGCGATACCTAAAGTTCTACTGCTAGCATAGGAGCAATGGAAGCAATCACTTAAAATGCTTTCGGTATGCTAGTTTGATACGCAAGGACGATTTTACATGCGATTGTTAATTCAGTGCGAATTGAAGCGCAGATGCTCTCCAGAAAGGCTAAACTCAAGAAGAAACGGCAGAATTTAGTCCATATATTCCCTAGTGACGTCCAAGATTATAAACAAAGCAGCTCTGATACCGAGGGCGACGAGAGCGAAGGCACTGCGCAGAGTCAGCTAGGATCAGAGAAGCCGGAAGGAAACCATCCACGTGACCAAAAGCCTCAGCCGGACCTTGAAAATAAAGAAGATATAGACGCTTCCAATGGAGAAGATATAGACGCTTCTAACGAAGAAGATATAGACGCTTCCAGCGAAGAAGATATAGGCGTTCCAAACGAAGAAGAATATCAAGAAATTGAAGAAGAAGAATCCGAACCCTCTGAATTAGGTTATTCTGGCGTTCTCCAACATCACCAAGCTGGATTAGGACCCGAGTCACAGTCTCCATCTGCCCTTTCCCCTGCCCCTGATCTTGTCTCTCCTCCACAATTAGATCCAACCCTTATACCACAGATTCCCCCTCTATTACAGCAAGACGCCGAAGACCGTGGCGAAACAGAGGAAAATAAATTAAACTTAACGTTTCTGAACAATATTACCATATCGCGGGACCAAACCGCGAAGAGCAATTTTAGAAAAGAGTTGCTCGCGGCAATCCACGACCCAGAACGTGAGGAAACAGCTCAGATCGATTCTACGCCAAAAGGAAACCATGCCTTACAGGATTATCAAATGCAACTAATGCTTCTTGAGCAACAAAACAAGAAAAGGCTTCTAATGGCACGGCAAGAGCAAGATAACATGGTTCAAAATATGCCAGCTAATGAATCTTCGGCCGGGCCCTCCATAATGCTATCCACAATGATGAAGCCGCAAGCAGAGGATAATTTGGTTGATGGTAGCAAATCATCATCACTCCCAATCCAACCATTGCCAAGTATTCCAGCTTCAATCAGCGATACACTTTCGGATTTCGACTTCGACTCCTTTCTTGATGGGGCAGATACTCTAAAGAGCAAGCAAATGTCCCCTAAGCGAACCTCTCGTTCCATTGTGTCTGGAGAGGTAATAGCAGGGGCTGGAAGCCAAGGACCATCCAAACGGAAGTACGTTGAAGAGGAGGCACCTGTGATGCACGTGCAAGAACGTGCCGAGCTGGCGAGAAGAAGGTTGCAGCCACGCCAACTGCTCGCAGACGCAGATGAAATTGACAATTTTCAATCGGATCGAGATATCGCCATGGAGGAGCTCAAGAAACGCGTAGCTGCTCTTGAAGATGAGAACAAAGCACTTAAAAACAGCCCGAAGCCGGTAGTTAAACCGCCAAGAGTCCAAGTATTCCATGTTATGGACGACGAGGGAAAGACGACATGCCTTGAACCGCCAACGTGGACCATGAACAGCAATGGCAGGCTAGAATTGAAAGCGGAGCTTCCGTTACTTAATGCCGAGCTGTATCTCCAAAAGAACGATGACATTATCTTTGTAGTATACAAGTGGTATACAGTGCCCTGGATGGGTCATAGGGAAATAGGACGACTCCTTGACCTAGATACGATGCCAGATCCTATACCCTTCCAGGAGACTATGATCTTAAGATCTGATGAACTCCGCGCAGCGGTCGACCTATTTCTGACGGGACAGAGCTCCTTCCGCACCGAATTCCCAGTGTTCATGCCCAATCAAACTATACGGGCGCCATACTTCTTCTGGTATCGCTATAGGACCGAAATCCACACCCTGTCCAGCCTACAACCACGCCATCAGCTCATGATGAAGACTTTAATTCAATGGATTGAGGCCAACTATAAGCCCAAATACGACCAATTTGAAGACCAACTGTCTAGAGGCCGCATATCTCATGAATTCATCGAATTTTTGTTCCGTACTGGAGAGATTGTTGTGCAAAATGAGCGAGATCAGGTCAGAGGGTTTATGACAACCGGCGGAATCCCTTTGGAGCAGCGGCATTGGGGAAGAAACCACAAATTGGACTTGCTGCAGCAGGTTCTCCCTGATCAGATTCCTCAGAATAAAGGAAACCCAGAGCCATGGTACTGGAATGTCCCTTGCTGGGCAATTGCATATGATGGAGAGTTTTTGAGGAGGAGTACTGGTCTTCAGCTAGAGCTTAGAGCGGAAACTCACTCGACCGAAGTTGATATCAGAGATCTTAACATTTATCCATTACGCCTAGCCAGCGGAGATGTACAGAAACAACTTAGAGAGCGAGGCGAAACATTCTGGTCATGTCGGATCAAACGGTTTGTTGCGTATCAGGGGAGTCGAGATGATACTTTGAATAACGTAAGCTGGCGACGAATATATCATCCTGGAGAATCAAACTAACCACAGCAATACAGGATGGCGAAAGATATATGGTCGACTTTGCTTCATACAGGACGCTCCATCTCGAAAAGCAGGGGTCCAAACGGACGGCCAACAGCCAAGACAAAGTCAAAATACTTGCAGATAGGATGGAGAGTGACGAACCGCCCGATGGCATAGAAATATATTTATTCCCACCCACTATTCCGGCCTTCTCCCTTCGCCGCAAAAGATGGAGTACGCTCTAGCCTTACCAAACTTTTCTATCTTTCGCTAACAAAATGCAGCTGATTTGGTTGTGGATCGGATGACCAACGTCACTTGGAATAAGAATGCGTTCCAATATCTTGTTGCCGATGACAAGACTAAAGAACTTGTGCAAGCTCTTGTGGCCAATCGCATTGCTGGCGAAAGAAACACGGACCTTATTCAAGGAAAGGGTAACGGCCTCATAATGCTCTTGCACGGTGGCCCCGGCACAGGGAAGACTTTTACCGCGGAGAGTGTCGCTGAGATGGCTGAGAAGCCGCTCTATCCTGTGACTTGTGGTGATATTGGCACTGAGCCCGAACAGGTGGAGAAGTACTTAGAGTCCGTGCTTCACATGGGCAAGATTTGGGACTGCGTAGTCCTCCTCGACGAAGCGGATGTGTTCCTCGAAGAACGCAGTATGGCTGATCTCGCTCGCAACGCCTTAGTATCTGTCTTCCTCCGGGTCCTAGAGTACTACGACGGAATTTTGGTTTTGACTTCCAACCGGGTCGGCACATTTGATGAAGCGTTCAAATCTAGGATCCAGTTGGCCCTCCATTATCCGAGCCTTAACAAATCGCAACGATGCAAGATTTGGAAGAACTTTTTTAACCGTCTAAAGTCACTGAATGAGCCGGATATTGACTTCGATGATATCGAATGTAGCGTCACTGAGCTAGCTGCCGAGGAGCTGAATGGCCGGCAAATCCGCAACGCGATAACGACTAGTAGACAACTTGCGAAATTCCAAGGTAAGGCCTTGTCGTATCAGCATCTTCAACATGTCATCAGGGTGTCTGGACAGTTTGAAGCGTATGTTAAGAACACGAAGGAAGGTCTTTCAGACGACCAGGTTGCGAGGGCCAGTGGGATTCGTTTTTAAACCTCTCGGGGCTCTAGAACGAGTAACTAGAGAAATTAAACAATAATGTACGTAATTCGAATATTCTTGTCTGATTTTATTTTCTCGCATCCCCGATTTTCTAGTTATGATTTTTGTCGTTCCGGTTTGTACACACCGCGGAAACCTCTGAAGATGATTTAAATCAAATGAATTGAAACTCTTGAATCTAGAAATCACGCGGGCAGTTCAGATCTACCAAAGTAATGGTCAATCTTTTTCTCAGGTGTCATCCTGAGTAGTTCCGAGAAACAGTGTTAGCTCTTGGTAGAATTTCTTGAAGTATGAGCTTAGGTTTTGTGCGGACGATGACCTCAGTTCCAAGGCCAGATGTGAGAAGAGAAATAAGGGATTATAGAATGTAATGTCAAGTTGGGTGGCGTCATTGAGAGAAAGCGGGAAAGGGCCATAGCGCGTCGTCATGCGACCGCGCGTCTCTAGAAAGAGCCCTTACTCATGAAGACTTCGTGAGACATCGGCAGATACTTGATTTTCGGATGGAAGCAACATAGAGATATTTGACATATGATTCCCAAAATCTACCCCGAATGCAGCTATCATGAATGAGTGATACCTTAACATAGCAAAAACCGCATTATTTGAACCTCTAGGAACATTAGACTGGCACAGGAAACTAGTTTCCGATGATTGTTGTTGTGAAATATTGAATATTTTCATTTTTGTGTTAGAATCTAGACTTTCAATACGAAGAATCAGAAATCAAACTAGGGATCCGTTTGGTAAGACATCATTGAGAGCATCATCAGAATATCAGCTGTGATATCGAATTGCCATCACTAATCATCGCATGACTCTCGGTTTCTATCAAACTAGTTTAAAATTTGGAAAAAGAAACCAAGATTGAAGATCGGAATCTGTAAACGGCCCTAATTCGCATTGCAAAGACATCCTACGGCCCCAAACGATTGTAGCCTTACAGGGCATTTATTATCCCCCTTCATTCCATATTGTATTTCTCATTCGTCTCATCAGTATCCAATACTTCATCCCATTACTTTGTCTTTTATTTCTAGTCCTAACCTGGTGAGATATTTTAAAGCTACATACGCTGAGGTTGATTGCGGATGTCCTCTTTGAAACAAGCTATCTTTTCGAAGCTTAAAGACGCCGCGTATTAGAGAAGCTAATTGTTGAGGCAAAATAATAGCGTATTGAAGGAGTTCAAGTGGCCTGCCTGACCCGAGGCCAGCCAGGGATCAGCTATATATTCCTGTATAAGTAGACTGGCTATAACAGGATAGAAGCACGTGATAAAAAAGCTCACAAGGTCAACGAGGCCACTTGCAAAATCTATTTCTGTAGTTATTATAATTATACAAACATTTCCTTATCCCGCGTTTCAACATCCGAACTAGTATATGGTGTCAATTATGGGCTTACTTAGCGACTTTGTGGTGAGAGGGGAATCTTGTCTCAGGGAGGGATATGAGGAATTGAATTGCTTTTATTGAGGATGGCCAGCACGCCATATTATATACGCAAGAAAAGGATATATTAGCTAATATCCGGCATGATTTTATATTGTGCGACGGTATCCGATACAACCTGCAACCGGATAGCTTGCTGCCGTACAGTAGTAGGCAGTCGTACTGGGCAGACTTGCCAAACTTCCCATTACAAATATAACGGGATTCGCATTTTATCGTTCACCCATGAAACAATATACCAAAAGTTAAGCGAGCGAAATACTCGTTCACATCCTCATCAATAAAGTGTAGCTTGCCCAGCCAACCTATTTACGCGGCTTAGGTAGAGGATAACCACCCATCTCCTCAAAAAACTTTCCTCCATCGGACATAATCTGCGAAATCTCATCACCTAACCATTCCCTCGTAAGAGTAGTGCGCGCAGTCTCTATTTCGCGAACGAACTTTCCAGCAACCTGCTTTTGTAAGATTACCACTAACTAGAGCACCCACGCGAGACGGCTTACCATGATACTATGGCCTCTCCTTGCGGGATTCGTCGATGTTTCTATGATCGCGTTCGCAACATCTTCAACCGTGTTTGCCGGAAGACCTCGCTCTTTCCACTTCTCTGAATAACTTCCAGTGATATATGTCGGCGTAAAGAAGGGCGCGACAACATTGACTCTTATTTGGAGCTGGTTTGATACTCGTTGAGAAGATCGACAGAGACCAACTACGCCGTGTTTCGAGGCTATGTATGATACTACACCTGTACCGCCGAAGTATCCGGATGTTGAGGCGATGAGGATGATAGAACCGCGAGAACCGTCCGGATTGGGTGGGTTCGATTTCATTGCATGCATCGCTAGTCGGAGGGCTTGCAAATTTCAAAAATTCAGCTCGTGAACCTATTCAAGCGCGCATACTTACTATTCATTGTCCCTTTCAGATTTACATCAATCACCCTGTACGCGTCGATCGGCTCCTTCAACTCCCCATGCTCATCTTCTTCAAAATCAAAGAACCCCTTGCTTTCCATCACGCCAGCATTCGCTATGACGATATCAACTTGCTCAAATCTCTTCCTCGTCTCCCTGAACAGCAATTTCATATCCGACCAATCAATGATGTTTGTTGGATGATATATAGCTCGATTAGAACCCGACAGCGAAGAGATAAGATTTTCTGCTGCATCTCTAGCAGAAGGGAGATCTGCGATGACTACATCGCAGCCGTTAGCGTAGAATGTTCGAATTGTTTGTGCGCCAATGCCTCCAGCTCCTCCTGTTACTACAACAGCCTTTGGCGAACCATCAGCACGACAGAATCGTTCTGTCATTTTGCGGAGAATTAAACACAACCACAACCTTATCGGGAAAGCAGAATGTAGAAAAAATTTCGATATGAGTCTCTACTGTAGCCACGAGATTCTGAAACAAAGGAAAAGCAATGGGGCCGGTATTCTCGAAATAAGATCTGGGATCAATGTCCGGGGAGCATTCCCTATTCTCCGATGGTGGAGAGCAGTAGTGGGGTGGTACCCCGCACCAACCCGGAACTATTCCGAAGTCGCGTCGACGCGTTCCTCCCATGGTCTTCGGGGAGGCATTACCGACTTCCGAACAATGGCTTTTAGGAGCCGGACTCTACTATTAAAAGACTTCACACGTACCCAAAAACATATTCACAGCCATTATGGCGTTGAACCAATATCCTCCGGAGCCAACAGCGAAAGAGGCGCTTGCCCTTTTCAAAGCGGTAGAAGAGATGTTCCCATCGAAGACTCTGGGCAACGATAAATGGTATATTCTCACGGCAAGATTCACCTTTGTTCTGTTCTTTGCCGGTTTCTGATATCGAATAGCTCGCCGCAATGGTCGGTGGAGGCCAACCGGGCTTCGCTCCCCACCTGTACTCTGAACTCATTAAGCGCTCCGAATACTCGACTTCAGAACAGCGACAGCAATTGATGCGAAGGATAAGAGAGGCGCTGGTGAAATTGGTTTGCGTGGCCGGTGTTTGCAAACCTTTGGAAGCAATCTTCGATATCGATGCCATCACAAGACCCCAGGACAAAGACTACTCTTTCTCCAGGTAGCCGACAAAACCTTAGATGAAGCATCATTCTGCTAATTCGCATATAGGGAAGGCTGGCAGTGCGACGAGGCAAATAGGCAGCGGGGTATCGCGTGGCAGGATCGTCTATACAAGCAAAACCAAGCAAAGATCGACGACGTGCTCTCATCGCAGAAGGACTTTGGTCAGCTACAACAGAATTGAATAGAAGGAATAGAGTGACTGATGGTAACCTAGATTGGCTCAGCAAGAACATCAGCTACGGCCTGTACCTGTCCGATCACTCAATCCTAAACGACGTCGAAACCGAGCTAGTCGTTCTAGGTGGCATCATGATCCAAAATTTACCACGCGAAACTGGATGGCATCTTCGAGGCACCAGGCGGATTGGCGTTAGCATCGAGGACGTTGAGACTATCCACCAATGCGTATGCGGCATTGAGAACAATGTATTGCTATACTAACGGGTTCTAGGTCGAACTGATCGCAGAATTCTGCCGAGTACGAATCCACAAAGTCCCCCGAGTGGCAGATATCGAGCACGAAGTGTAATCCTATGGGTTCAAGATGTTTGGCAACCAGCTAGTTGAACTTCTCCATATTCTTTCGAAAGATCCCTTCAGCACTTTCTTCAGTGAGGGTTCAGCAGTAGAATAGAATAGAATAGAATAGACATTCCGTGCCAGATTGGTGCACTGATGACAGAAATCGGAATAAGATGTTTAATATTGGTGATTGCTCTACCCATAGCGAGATTAGTTTGCTGCCCCTTTCCAACCTATATTTCAGCCAATTGCACAGTTAATAATATCATCCACAGAAGTGATCAGCGCTTCTTTGGGAATGCAATGCGGGGATTGTAGGAAGCCGTGACCCATGGAATGCTATGCCTAATTCATGCTAGCTCCATTTTCACCTCAGCTGCTCCAATTGGAGAACTCCCATCCATCTCTACGAGCGGACAGCGTGCGTACCACATGGCTGTCATGATAAATTGGATATCCCAATAGCCTGGCCATGGGAACTTTGACTACCTCAGAAGCGCCACCCAATAGCCAAATTCATTAAGCTTTTACTTCCTCTTGATGTGGGCGCTATTCAGACCCTTGTTAACTGGACGAGTCATTCACTACCTAGCCTAAACGCTAACAATGCGCACGATTCCCCTCTGAGCGCCCATCGGGGAGACCACCACATCTCCGAGCAGGCGTATCTGTGCACCTCATCCCCAAACCCCCATCCTCTGGCCTGATGGATCGTCATGCGGCGAGGCCTAGTCTTGGAAAACGTGCTCCGAAATGTGCGGGGAACATTAGCGTCTTGAACCAGCCTGGGAAACCTGCAATTCCCCACGGGGATATCTGCCAACCGTCGAATGAGCTCTTGGTAGCGTTGCCGGGTTTAAGTCTTGCATTTAGTCAGAAACACCAAATAATGACACTGGGTCCTGGTCCTGTAGATATATATCCCTACTATCAGCTCCATCT
Organism: Lojkania enalia; assembly: GCA_010094045.1. Classification (NCBI taxonomy): domain Eukaryota; kingdom Fungi; phylum Ascomycota; class Dothideomycetes; order Pleosporales; genus Lojkania; species Lojkania enalia. The sequence continues at coordinate 312,216 of ML986589.1, forward strand.
TGAACTTCCTCCCCACCCCATTTGCTCTCTTTCAACTCAGTGGCATTTGCATCGAACAAAACATCATGACAGCTCATGGAGAAGATCCAAAGGGATGGGTTGAAACCGTCGACAATCTCGCAACAATGGACCCAAGGAAAGATATCGAGGAGGCGGTGTTCATCGAGAAGACCGACGAAGAGAAGAAGCTCGTGCGGAAGATCGACATGTTCCTCATGCCTACTATTTGGGTTCTTTACTTGTTCTCGTATATGGTACGTTTTCCATCCCTTAATATCCAGCAGATTCAGCAACTTACTTCTGTTGTGCAGGATCGCACCAATATTGGAAATGCTAAAGTTGCTGGCATGAAAGACGATATTGGTCTCTCGTCTACGCAGTATTTCCTTGCAGTTGTCGTCTTCCAAATTGGCTACGTTATTGCAGAAGTACCATCAAAGTAGATATTCCCACTCGCTGGGAATCTCAATGATCTAAGGATGTTTTAGCATGATCTTGTCCCGCACACGTCCATCGCTGTACATCCCATTCTTAATGGTTCTCTGGGGCTCTGTAGCTGCTCTCATGTCTTTAGTGAAGACCCCAGCGCAATTGCTTGGGATGCGCTTTCTGCTGGGTGTCATGGAGGCAGGATTCAGTCCTGCGGTCCTCTTCATTATATCTACATGGTATCGCAGAAATGAGCAGTCGAAACGGTTCATGACCTTCCTCAGTGCCGGTATTCTTTCCGGAGCCTTTGGAGGGATAGTAGCAGGCGCTATCACAGATTCGCTTGACGGCGCCTACGGCATCCGTGGTTGGAGATGGTAAGCTTTCTCATGGTACAATTTGCGGGGCTCCATTGATTCTCTTAAGGCTCTTCATCGTCGAGGGCGTTGCTACCGTAGGCGTGGCACTCATCACACCATTCTTCCTACTCGATTACCCAGCGACATCGAAACGACTCAAGCCCCGCCAGCGCGAACTCGCCGTCGCCCGTCTTCAAGCTGATGGCATCACTAGTGCTGGTGAACGTGGAGAGATCGCGGAGGTGTCTCACTGGAAAGCTTTCCTATATGCTGTCAGCAACTGGCGTCTGTGGCTACTTTGCGCTGGCTACATGACGATTATAGGATGCTACAGTTTGAGCTATTTCAATCCCACACTCGTAAGAGGACTAGGATATGAAGGAGCTGACGCCCAGTAGGTCTAGAAACTTCTTCAATTATCCGAAATTCTGACACATTGCAGATACATGACCGTACCACTTTATGTCGTCGCTTTTGCAATCGCTGTGCCTACCTGCATCTTCGCGGATCGCCAACCAAATTACCGCCCGATAATGGCCATGGTAGTTCTGATTTTTGGAACCCTCTTCTGTGCACTAACTGCCGGCATCTACGCCTATGTGCCTCGATATGTCTTCCTCTGTTTTATTAATTCGGCCATCTGGACCGCAAATCCCCTTGCTCTATCCTTCGCTTCGGTATCCATGGGTCCTCTACATCCGGAGACTAGGGCAATTAGCTTGGCTATCGTCAACGGCATGGGAAACTTGGCTCAGATATACGGAAGCTATTTGTTCCCAGATCGAGATGCGCCGAAGTATCTGGTTGGGTTTGGAACTTATGCAGGGTTACTTTTCTTTGGCGCCATGATATATTTGTCTGCGTTCCTGCTATTCAAGAAGTTGCCGTTTAAGTCAAGGACTTGAAGGAATCAAACCAAGAGCTCTATCTAATATGTTATTTCTATTTCATTGCACGATTATTCGAGAGTAACCCTTGATAAGGGGCAACACAATCATAATACTATCTACGATTGTCTTCTATACATATACATAAGTCCCCGTCCAGCATACCTTCGCCACACAATACTCACACTTGCTGTTTTAGTTCACATAATTTAGAGGAAGATGAATAAGATATATGGAACCACTGATATGCTGGAATCCACGACAGTTTAGCCCACGATCCGATGTTCAGGTACAGTAAACTATTTGATTGAGAGTGAAGGCATTGAAGCATTATTTGTATGCGCTCATCTTGCTCTTCAATCTTGAGTAGAGAAGACGCCCTAAAAACCGCTAAGGAAAGCTTAATAAGAATTTAAGACCTCGCATAAGCAGACTATGTCCCAGAATACTTGATTCCTAGACATCTTAGTGCAATAAAACAAATTCCTCGAATATTATCGTTGGACGAGAGCATCTGCCAGCAACCAACTTCAGCTTTGGACTAGCTTCAACAGAAATTAAGCTTCCCCCAATCCACGCGCTATGATCCTCCTCTAGTCATCTCATACTATACGTTGGTAGTATCCAACGAGCCCGTCACAACGCCGGACAATGCGTGAGCCACGGCTGGAGGCGCTGTCACGAAATATTGCCACTGATAAAAAGAGTTTGAAGGAATATTTTTCAATCTAATTAATTATGGCGGGGTACTCTGGTTCGTGGATACACCAACTTGGTTACATACACGACAACTTTCCTAACCAGGGTTGGCATGTCAACTCTTGATCCACTCACCCTTCGTGCCGGCTTTGCACCTTGGTCCCAAGCTCAACACCAAATACGAGCTCAATACTAACACGGCGTAATCTTGAAGCGTGGGGCGAATAACGGGTGATTTCTTTAAAATGACATCTCGTCGACGTGATGCTGATCGCTTCACCATTCGCTGGTGGAGCACTTCGTAGCTTACTGAATGGCGCTAGGCAGGATTAGATATGTTGTACTTCTGATAGAGGTAGGGAGCATCACCTCAACGGGAAGATCTAGGCATGGGACAATCTGTGGACCCGTTATCACGTCCATGGGGCATCTCGTCGGTTTTTGGCAGCGGTAAACTGGTATCTAGCTCCAAGTGGAAGTGATTACTGTATACACAGAAGTCCGAAATCTAAGCGGAGCGCTGGCTCCGGAAGGGCCTCTAGGTTAGCTGCCTTAGGCTGCCATGAAATTTCCACGCTTCTAACGGGCAAAACATGCTCGGCCTTTGGGAATTGAACACTCTGGCTTTCGATCCAGACTGGTAAATTGCCGCAAGTACGTAGGAGACATGGGGGCCTCATCAATTGGTGTAGGCCTGCTCGGGCTCCCCTGTTAACGCCAACAATAACGTTTGTGTATCTGGAACTACTTACGGGGAGCATATGGTAAGACCTAAGGCTGTTTAGAAAGAACTACTTCCGTTTGAATCTAAACCATAATTCTCGTTATTGAATACAGGCTACCCGCTACTTCTGAAACCTCTTTATTTATAGTCCTACTTTACATACTAGAGGTTATCAGCAGTTCGGTCTATCTTCATTTAAGCCATCTAGTCATTTTCCATGAAAGCAGTATCCCTGCACTTCAATTGTCTAGACCCCGCGTACTCATTGCCCTCAACTTTGCACCATAAAACCAAAGCACCACCGGGCCCATCAGCGCTAACCCCAACGTCAAAAACGCCAACAAGCTATTACCCCACGCAACGCCCAACATATCATACATACTTGGCCCAAAAAGTGGAAAACTAAAGCCACACATGGTGCGCAAGAAAGCGCCCACAGCTGCAGCCGAGGCAGCGTATTTCGCCTCGTATGTATCAACCGTGTAGGCTTGTGAGCATTGAAACGCAATGATCAAGCCCATAGCCAGGACTGTGCAGCCAATGTTTGGAATGATCCAGTGGAGATAGTAGTGTGCGGCCCAGCCGTAGATGAAAAGGCCTGTAGGGCAGAGGATACCGCCGATGAGCATGGGTGGCACGCGCCATTCCGGGAGGCCTTCGTCGGTTTTGTATATCACTTTGAAGCGGGCGTAGAGCTATATTCATTAGCCCATTTCCCGAATAGGCACTAAGAAATGGCAGGACTCACTTTGTCCATGAGCGGATGGCTGATTTGCAATCCAAGCATGAAGCCAATGCATAGGGAGAGGTAGTTCAAGCTTCCGATGCCAGTGTCTTGGTCGTATGCTTCTTCCCACACTAGAGGAAAGGTTGAGAGGACGAGGTACATGACACCGTATAAATAGGCGCGGTAAATGCTAGGTGCTTGAACGGCGGGGTGGGTGAACATCATTATGAAAGGGAGCACCAACCTCTTTCTCAGAATTTTGCTGAACCGTTCATTAGAGTCGTATTCCGTTCTCACATTCTTGCCCGTCTGCTTCTGCAACTTCTTAGCTTTTCTGGCTAAGATTGTCGGAGCGAATGTCTCGCGCAGGAAAAATAGGGCCATGGCTTGAACGAGGACATCGAAGATGGAGGTGGACCAGAAGATCCAGCGCCACGTTGTATTCATTGATACGTACGCGCCACATATGGGCGCTACACAGGGACCGATGAAGGTGAGCATGCCGTAGATTGCTTGGCCTTTACCACGCTCTTCTTTGGACCAGGTATCTGCGAGGACACCATTGCATAGCTGCGCGATATGTCAGCATGTTGAGGGTTGAAGCAACTTGAGAACCTACCGCTTGGGGCGCACTTCCGCCGATGCCACTTAGGAATCGGAATAGCAGCATTTGATCTTTGGTCTGTGCGAAGCCACAAGCTGTGTTAAAAGCAAGGTATATCAAATTAGCATATTGTAGGACTGTCACTCTTCCGAATATCTCAGATAAAGGTGCAAGCACGAATGGACCTTGCGCGTAGCCGAGGAGGAAGATAGACATGACGAGCTGCTGCATAAAGCCTTTCCGTATGTCGAACCGATCACCGATCTCCTCAAGGGCAGGGGTGACCATCGTGGACGAGAAGGGCGAAATGAATGTGAACATGGACACGAGAATGGTGACGATCCATTTCCGCTTCCACGACCAATTAAGTGGGTTTGCAGGATCCTTGGGGCCATCCCAAGAAATCTTGTCAGGTTTGTTAGCTGTGCAGAGTGTGTCCTGATTATTCTTACCACTATGCCATCATTGCTGTCGTCGCACAAAAGCAGTTGCGAGCCAGAATCATACGATGTTTCTGTTGCCCGAGGGGGTAGAAATAATTGCGAGCAATTGACTAGCGGTGACCGGGACTCGCTTTCAAACGAGAATCTTGGGAGTTGGAATGAATCCCTCTTGTCATGAGCAGGAACGATAGGATGTTTCTTGTGAAGAGGCATAATAAAGTGAGTGTGATGTAATGAATGTTAGAATAACGAGTACAGGAAACTTATGCGCGGTCCAAACAAAAACTACTTCCAGCCATATAGATGCGGGCGTCGTCGAGAGGGGGCAGTGCGTTTACCTCAGATTTGCCCAAGTGAGGCTGTTCATTCATTAGGTAGAATCACAGAGCTGAGACAAGCCTTTCCATCTCGTGAGTTTTCGTCGCAGCCTCAAGTACACATCATTTCGCATCAAACTAAATCGTGCCTAGAAGCCCGAGACATATCTGACTAGAGCGGAAATAGAAATATGTCGCGTGCTTGCATGAGAATTCATGTATTTTCTTTTTTTCTGTCATGCAGCAAACCATGTGAGGCTGGAAAGCGGGCCTCGATCAGGGCAACGTCACCATAAGGCTATGCTCATACGCAACGCTGCGGACTCGTACCCTTGTGAGACGCTTGTTGAACATCATTCTCGCTTATCTGTTTGGTGAATGCACGTGATTGGCTGATGCCCAACCCCTTTGAAGAATCTTGGAAAAACACTTTAGGTATCGGGGTCACCAATCAAGGACGACAAGATGGGGCATTGGTTGCTTATTTCTGGGCAGCGGGTTGCACAGAAATCTCGGTGAAATGGCTAAGCCCGAGATTCGTAACCTCTGGCTGTGTTCGGTTTGCAAAGTGGCTGGCATTTCGTCTATAATGGTATGCTACCGGGATGAAGAGACTATGAAGCCCAGGGTAAGGCCCACGTAGATATGTGTGTCGTTGATTAATTAGCTGGCTATAGATTAGCGGTTCGACTATGGTTGCTCTATCCCGTGAGTGTTTTCTTTGGGCTCAACCAGAGAACCTTCGAAACGTCAACACGTCGTGGGCCTATTTCCTCCTGGGCTGTGCGGAAGCGTGGCAGCATTGTCTCAAGAAAATTTTTCTTGCCCTGCAAAATGTTGCCTGTTATAGGAGCCACAAAGAAACATAAATATGGTTGGGATTCTCTCCTCAACAGTATCTATCGATCATTCATCGTCTATAACAGTCGTTTACCACACCTTTGAATCTTACTTTCGCTTATAGCTCAGCACTCAACTTAAACATTCGCTTTCAGACTCACGGATCACACTCGCTATTCGTCAGTTGATCCAAGTATACAATACTCACCATGCTTCCCAATATGGAGTCCTGCGGATCAAGCATAGATACTTCTGAGAGTCGCCCAGCCATGCCAAAGCTTTCTTCTTTGAAAACCTTCGATGTTCCATCTCATACTGTGGAGGAAATTATTGCTTCTGCAGCCTCGGCTATCCCCACTCCCACTTCAGAAATCCTTGGTGGACATCCGCTCAAAGTTCTGATAGCACCATCCGGGTTCAAGGAAAGCCTTGGACCGGAGCAGGTCGCCGACGCCATCGAGTCTGGTGTTCGCGAAGTTGTCGATGGCAACACTGCAATCCTACGTAAGCTACCCCTGCATGATGGCGGAGAAGGGTTTTGTCGGGCTCTGGTGGCTGCGCATGGTGGAGACATCATGGACTTGGTCGTGACTGGACCCGTAGGAACGCCGATCCAGTCGCACTTAGGTTTCATTGGAGAGGGAAGAAAGACGGCGGTCTTGGACATGGCCGCAGCCGCGGGCCTCCGGCTGGTTCCGACGATGTCAAGAGATCCTACTACTACTACCACGTACGGCGTGGGAGAGTTAATGAGGAAGGCACTTGATGAAGGATGCTCAAAAATTATTGTAGGCTGCGGAGATTCCGGGACCTCTGATGGTGGAGCGGGAATGCTTCAGGCTCTGGGGGTGCGGTTATTAGAGGAAGACGGCAATGAGCTACCCAAGGGGGACGGAGGCCAATCATTGTCACGCCTGGCAAAGCTTTGCTGGGAGAATCTCCATCCTAGGCTTCGGCAGAAGTGCGGTAAGATAACCGCTCCCTTGTTGACAACTTTTCTAACGATGCCACAGACGAGAGAGTCCAAGTTGAAGCAGTATGTAACATCAAAAACGTTCTCTGCGGACCTAACGGTGTAGCTCGAATCTACGGGCCGCAGAAAGGCGCGACGCCTGAGCAGGTTGAGATTCTTGCGGCAGGGTTGGATAGGTTGGCTCAAGTGGCTGGGAAAGATTTGAATGAAGATATTTCTGGCATCCCAGGAAGCGGAGCGTCCGGTGGGCTCGGTGCTGGTCTAATGCTCCTTGGCGCTAAATTGTGCCCTCGCAGCGAAGCCATCAACGAGTTCTTTGAGTTCGATCGAGTTTTCGCCGATAATCAGTGGGACTTCGTCATCACGGCTGAGGGAAGTCTTGACTCTCAGTCGATTCGAGGAAAGATGACGACTGAGGTTGCTCGGCGAGCACGACAGCACGGGGCGCAGGTAGTAGCATTGGCAGGCACCATTGGCGAGGGGGCCGATGGGTGTTACGGGGCGGGAATCAAAGCCTTCACGAGCATCCTTAGAGGACCATCGTCCTTGGAAGAAGCGATTGCTGAGACCGAGAAACTTGTTAAAGATGGCGCCGAGAAAGTGATGCGGATGATCATGGTCGGATTGGCTCTAGGAAGACGGCAGACCTAGTCCAAGAACGCGGCACAGGCCGCACAGCCTCGAACAAGACGAGTAGCGCCTTGGAATAAACCTTGCATGTGGCATGATACCAATACTATTGTTCTAGTCGCATGATAACTCGTATACGACGCAATGAATGAGAGTAAGAAGTAAAGACGAATGAATGCGGTGCCATATACGAGGCTCCCCGAGATATGTCCGCAAGCTAAGCCAATTCAGCGTTCCACGTGACAGTCCCATGACACCAGGGATTTCTACCAAGGCCACTCAATAAGATCATGAAAATACCTCATACTATCTTTATCTTGAAACCCACAAATATCTTTTGTATGTATAATCCGGTGCGTCTTTGACAAGCATTCATCCGATGATACATGAGGTAACACCACATTGGAATTCTTAAAGATTTTGCAAAGTTCCGGCTTGAATGAAAATCTGTATTATTCAGGCTCATTGAGCAGCTATATATCAATTAATTTTTAGGGAATGGTACAGTATGTCACCGTTGACCAGATCATATGATACTATCGCATGAAATTTGGGCCTGAAGAGATCTTCTAACATATGATTGCATATAAATTGCAAGAGACTTTCTTAATATAATGTTTATCATTTATCACCCGGCCTAGATTATAGATAGAAGAGGAGAGTAGGAACCAGAGACTCCACGAAATAACATTATCCATGATGTACTGAAGATCCCTGCAGAGAATCGAGCTTGCGCTTCCACTTGGACAGCCATTGTTATGGCTATATAAACGTACCCTGAGAAATACGAGCCTTAGTTATGGCGCTTTTTCGGACTTTAGAATGCTTTGCCTAGGTTCTGTAGCCTGCTATGAAGCGAATATAGTGTAAGCTCAGATCACGTGCCTGATGAGCTATGCAGCCCTTGACTAAGTAGTCTCATGTACTATATATTCCCCTACTGTATCTTGACCGACAGGTCAGGACAACTATCAGCACAACCATCAATACATCCATCAATAAACGCCTATACAGTCTCCATATTCAGGCTTCTTGAGCAACAGCCTCAAGAGATCTGCTATCCACTTACCGCACCCACAGCAGTGATTTTATCCCATTAACTTGTAATCCTCATGATAGCACATTGTCCAAGAATCTTTATTAACCGTGCTTGCTGGAATCTTCACTTCGGCATCCTTGAGTACATTACCAAATTTCCTTAGGCAAGGAGGTGTATTAGAGGATACGCCCTGGTATCTATCGTAGATTTGTAGTCATAGATTCAGGCATTTCAGTCGCTGGAAATCATCTTGCGAGAAGTTCAATGATCCACAATGTATCCTAGGCTTCAGATAGGAGCCTAGAATATAATCTTGAGTATAGCCCGAGACGGATCCAGAAATTAGGTCAAATAGTAGTAGGCACTATCCTGCCTATAAAGTTATTCGAGTCGCACAGGAAGAATAAGATCCGGTTTGCGGGTCTATTTGAGTAACGGTCGCTGCGGCTAGAAAGAAAGCTCGACTTGGAAGTGCAGCATGCGAAATCGGATTGATTGATATCTGTCAGAGCTGGCTGGCTCTGATGAGGGTTGGAAAACTGCGTCTATTGACTAGAAATGCGAGACATGCTACATATATATCCCTGGACCTGCCAAGGGGCTAACTGTGAATAGCTTAGCCGTAACAATATCGTAGGAAACGTCCATCGCCATCGTAGCTAGCGCGCGCTTTTGAGTGGTGATAAAAGGTAATAAATGTGAGGGAACAGCATTTTCGTACTGTTGCCTTGTTTTGATGCCCAGATCTACATCCAGAACATATGAGAGGACTTCCAGTTGAAGTTATGGCAGCAGAAGGGCCCCGGAGTGGGAGCTCATTAGCTGACTGACGGTCTTGCCAGACTAATTTGATTTTTGCAATTGAAGAGTTAGCAGCAGGAGTACTAACTCTTGATTGGTGCTGGGGAAGCGTACCGTTAAACTTACTAGATTTTCTTTCATGTTTCTCTTTCCTCTTTAAAGTGTTTCGAACCTACAATTTTCTTCATAGCCAGGACTCCTGCCAAGAACAGGTCGGTTGCGTCCTTATTGACACTAGTCAAAGTAATATTTCGAATAGGTTGATTTTGGGTTAGAAAAAAAAAAATCTTTTCTACTCTGATTGTCAGTCCATTTTGTAAAGACGCAAACATACCCAGATTCAGCGTATACCTTTCACTCTAGTGTTCCGCCTAATGCAGGTGTTCAGTGTTTCGACATTTCACGATTCTGATAAAAGCAGCCATTCACAAGGAAAACAAATCAATAGAGAAAGAAAGCGTTGACAATTGGTTGGGATATCTGGCATCAATGAATATCCGGCAATACAATCAAGCGAAATACAGCAGAGAGGCGCAACTATGCACTCGCTATAGAGTCTGAAGCATTCCCAGCCGACGCCATGATATAGCGTTCTTTCACCAAGTTTTGAAACATCACCAGAAGTTTAAACAACGCTCACGTGACTCACTAAATGCAGAGCTATTTCCAAACATATACCTAGGGCATGCACAATGCAAGGTCCCTCATGCTCTGTCTGCCGTACATAGAGCACTCGCTTGTATTACAGTGCACTCAGCACACCTTATACGCCACACCAACTCCCAACAAAAATAACTGCGAATCGCCAGAACTAAGGTGAAAGCTCCGAAGATCTAACGTTACCCGCCTTCTGAGACAAACTCCACCGGACTAAAATTGATGGTTGTAGAACATCAATTAGTCTTTCCCTTCCCATTGCACGAGAAACGTAGTGGTATACTTTATCGACAGCGCATGGTTCCTCTCTTCAATGTCGACAACAACTACTAACCGGCCCGGTATGTAAAACCTAGTTTAAGAATACTTTTGTTGTAAAGCATGATATACGGGATGACACCAAATATCTCAAGCCATATATTGGGTGGCATATCTAGAGGCTCGAGGTGCAACTCTGGTCCACTGGGTGACAGACATTTGGTAGGCTCTTGCGAAACTCGGTATCGGAGGCGCACGGCTAGTGCTTCCTGCTCGAGTAGAAGGGTAGCCATGCCGAACCACTAGGTTTAAGCCCACCGTACGTCCACATGAACTAGCCATTTACGAGAAAAAAAATCGGCAACACTCTTCCTATCTGAACTCGTTAAAATTTCCTATTGGTATCTTGCTCAGTGAAGCAATGGAGATACCCGGTGGCTCCCGAGTCTTTTATTGTGCTGATCTTCTGGGAAATATTAAGGAGATGGTTCAAGAAGCTCAGATCCCGGTTCGACTAAAAATGGCAGAAGTCGAAGCTGCAATCTACGGATTGGGCCAATTCTTGTCACAGTTTGCCGTTCGGAAGCTGTACTGATTCTATGGACATGGTAAAGAGATTGCACAGGTATTACAGGAGAAGATGGGATTAAAACCAATGACACGGTTAGATTAAGGTTAGACGGATGGGTATATTGGGTATTAGGGAACTTCGGAGTGTTCCTCCTACCGAAGTCGATGTACCCAAATGTGACAAAGATCGGCATAGCACCGGGACGGTTACAATAGATTATAAGACATCGAGACTATTGAAGACAACTCTCGATCGGCCCTTCATAGCTTCATCTACTACATTACCCACGCTCTCTGCTAGGGCCTTGTCAAAAAATGCTACACCCAGTTCTTGACTGGTGAACCAACTTGCCCGGTCGAGGTTCCCCGATCCTAAAACTAACACGTCGTTGTCCACTATAGTCATTTTTAAATGACTTTGCTGTGGCTCGCCACCTTCCTTTCCTTTAGGCTTTGGACCATGCAGTGGAGAAAAGTAGGAGATTTGGAGTTTTCCAAGTCGGGGCATTGATATTGCAGCTTCTTCATCGCTTGCAGTCTGGTTGGGCCCGGATCCTAATAATTTTCTATAGCGTTTTATAAGTTTCTTGACGCACTTAGATGTCGTAGTTCCTGCTGTTATAAGTTGCTCCAAAACCATGAGTTTATCAGATGTTACAATGGTGACATTGATGCCGCGTGCCAGGGCTTTTAGAAGTCCCGAAAGAACTGGTGGAGAGGTCAAATTAGGTGTTTGGATGCGAATACTAGCTTCAGCCTTTGCAAAGATCGTGAGAATAAAAGCATTAAGAGGTGTTGGTGGCGCAATGATCTTCTTAGTTCGGGCGAAAGGCCGAAACTGCGGGTTTCGATGATGTGGACTAGGGAGAAATATGCTCGGCACGTCTTTAATCTCAGCTTTATTGGGATTGGAAGGAAAAGAAATGTGTATATGTCCGTGCCCAAGGTCCACGGCTCCGGTCTCTAGTCTTTCTCGTTGAGTACTTGTTCCACGGTCAAACTCTTGCTCAGGCGACGGGCGCTCTGATCGAGCCCAGAAAAATGAGTAGAACTGAAAGAATTTATTGACAAGCGGGCCCGAAAGAGTCACACAGCCCTCAAACCACTCTTCCCAGCTGATATTGCAAGATGGTAATATTGCCGTCTGACGGTCAATAATTATAAACTTTGGATGCATGACAGAGAATGGTAGAATGAAAATGGATTTGATCTGCAAATCAAGCCCACCGAGTTCGGAAGGATCCGGAAGCCCGAATTTTTCAGCCCATATCGATGGCGGATAGGTCTGCCCACTGACAGACTGCGAGTGGAAAAGTTTCTGAAATAGCGAGGACGAGGAAAAGCATAGTCGGACTCTAACTTTATGTGTGCCGCGGCGAATAGCTTTGTCCGAGATGTTCCTCAACACTTCGTTTAAAGTTTCGAGGGCCGAGGACCGAGCCCAAAAGCATGTTACAAGGATAAGTTCGTGAATCGTTGACTCGAGCAATGGTGCAAAGGACTTGTAAATGGCCGATCCGGTGCCGGTAGAGAAAGAATGAACGGCTGAATTACTGACGAGAGACCGTGGATCTTTAACATAGTAATTTGGGTCATCATGGAGGTTTGCAGAGGCCGCAGAATCCAGGGCTGACAGAAAAGGAGTTGCGAGATGCGAGTGGTTTCTGGGGAGAGTGCCAAGTGAGACGCATTGAGTGGACATAGTTGAGAAGAGCTCTCGCGTCAATATGGAGGAAGAACGGATGATTAGCTTTCCATGGCCCAAGTTTGACGAGTGCGTGATCAAAGGAAATCCAGAGGTAGCGTTCACGGAAGCTTGAGCAATGACCGAACGACTAGGCTTGATTGAGGAAGGCCTACCTAGGCTAGCCATTGCATTCCTGCAAGCCCCGCTTTATCTCCGCCAAAATTCCAACCCCGAGGAACAATACCCTTACCTCGTTCCTATAGACGAGCCCAAATTCCTCCTGACTGTTCAATCAAGCCCTGAGCTGCTTTGAAATCTCATCGACTGTTCATCTTGTCGCAGGTTCCTCCATAGCGGGGCCTCCGTCCTCAAAATGCCCATATCAATCCTTCCCCCGGCCGTTCAAGTCCCGATTCACGATGACGCCGCTGCCGAAGACTCCGATATTGAAATGTCAGACGATGAGAATGACTTCGCGCCAACATCAAAGAAATCATCGCATAATATTGTGACACCCGGAGAGACGATCACCACCGACCCGCAATGGATGCGCGGCCACGGCACCTACATTCCTCCCTCGTCCACAACGATAATATCCACCGTTGCTGGTACCCTCCATAAAACAAATAAGCTGCTTTCCGTGCAGCCGCTTCGGGCCCGGTACAATCCTGAAATCGGTGATCTGGTAATAGGTCGCATCGTCTCCGTTCAGACCAAGAAATGGAGTGTGGATATTGCAGGGCCAATGCTGGCGAGCTTGCCGTTGAGCGCGATAAACCTTCCCGGTGGAATCCTGCGCAGAAGGACGGCAGTGGATGAGTTGAACATCAGGACATTCTTCAGCGAGGGCGATCTTCTAGTCGCGGAAGTACAGAGTTTGCATTCGGACGGGAGTGCGTCGCTACACACACGATCGCTAAAGTATGGAAAACTTAGAAACGGAATGTTTACCGCTCTATCCGGCGCAGGTGGTGGCATCCTGTCGCGTCGCGGTGGTATTGTGAGGTCTCGACGGCAGGTCTTCACGCTACAGACGGCGTCCGGAGAGATCTCCGTAATCTTGGGTGTCAATGGATATATTTTCGTTTCTAAACATACGGAGGGCAAAGAAGGGAAGGAGACCAGCATCACAAAGTTAGAGGAGAGTGTTTCAGAGACACTTTATTCGAGCCAGAACGATGAGTTGGACCCTGGAATCTTGAAGGAGATTGCTAGGGTAAGCACGCTTATCAAGGGCTTAGTTGCTTGCGGGACGAAGGTAGACGAGGACATGATTGTGAGGGTCTACGAGACAGCAGTAGATATGGAAGCGGAACAGGTGAGCATGGGCGAGAAACTCATTGATACTGCCGGGGGCCCAAAGGGAGTGGTTCAGAGCGTTCTTGCTCGATTGCAGGGCGGAAGTTGAAAATCTCGCGAGGTCTAACGGATATGATACCCAGAGCTACTGCTCTACCCCGCTAGAAGCGCTATATTGGGGCAAATTAGAGGGGAAATAAGCACGGCAAACACAAAGGCCTTTCTGAAGCAGAACGCCGCCAACTCTACAGAAATCAGACAAAGGCCTACAGGACGGGCTCTATTAGACTCAAACAAAGACGTAGATACCAATGGCCAAACCAATTATTTCGTGCCTATATGACCGAATGTAATGCTTTTAGTTATGAGCTTTTGCTCTGCACACACAATGCGATACCACCTAATACGAAAGCCATGCCTAACCAAGTGTCTCTACTAATGACTTTCTTTTCCGCCCACCACTCTCCCAGCACGGTAAACAGAAATGCTAACGAATTCGTGATTGGCACAGTCAAGCTCAACTCTATTCGTCCGTCAGTGTCCCATTCTCTAGCATGTAACCACTTCCCTTGCCCAATTCGCCTAGCCAAGTATTGACTTACCCGCCTTCCCAATGAGAACGAAGAACCACACACTCCCGGTAACATTCAGTAACAGCGGCACTGCATACGCCGGCCTACTCAGTACCCCTATTACGGCGTACCATATTCCTAACAGCTTCCTCTTCAGCCACGAGTTGTTGGGGTCAGCCAGAGAAGGGCGTTGCGGCGGGGTGTAATTCATAGCGGCCTTGCGCATAAAGGGTGTCGTGAGCCCCCAGCATGCGCCCACAAGAAGGAATCCTAGGATCCATCGGATGAGGGAGGGTTGCGGAGGGGATTCGGGGAGTAGTGGGTTGGGGTCCATTAGGTACCATGCGAGGCGAAAGTAACAGACAGAAATTGCGGAAGTAGACCAAGGTCTATCAAACAGTGCGAAATGGAAGAATGAATCGTTGCGTGCGAATAGAGTCCTCAAAATGCTCCATGGGGACAGACTTATGGACGGAGAGTCGCGAAATTACATAGGAGCGGGCTCAGGGCGATTCGGAGCAGGATACTTGGTACGTGCGAGCTTCCAACATTTTTTGCTCGTCATCGTGAGTCTATGGGGTATCAATGTTCTCCATCATCACAAAATCAGAAACTTATCTCGTCACTCCGATCCACGATCCACCGCTTGCACTGGTCATTTCTGGCCTAGATCTGTTGTCAGTCATTGGCGCGGCCCACCGGCTATTAATCAGGCCCGTAAGACTGGTGTACAACTAAATCACTATAGAGTAGTTTCAATTGATAAGTATCTTACATTCACTAGAGTATTCCTCTCATTTAGTCACTTATCAAACTCTCTCTTCTTTGAACTCGTTGAACAACTTTCGACCATCGTGTCTGGGTTCCAAATTGCCAGGTCCACGGCTGTTTGCGGACTGCCAACCACCCTCATTCCGAGCGCCTGGGATGGCAGGTCTCGGCCACCGTGGTTTTAGTCGTACTATTCCCTACAACCCCGCTATTTGTGCTGTCTCCCAGCGCGAAATAGTGACGTTTTGTTCAGGCCGACTCTTGATTGAATCGACTGTACCGTCTGTACAAGATGAAGTTTCCCTTCACCTTTTCCAATCTAGAGACCCGATGGACAGGAGAGATGTACCGGGTGACCGGTATTATCCGGCCATACAACAGCAGTTGGCCCAGGAATGCAGGGTGGCGGGTTCGAAGCACCGATATGTCGCTGTTTGCAGTAAGCTGCCAGAACCCGCCCGCCACACCCCCCCACGGAATGTTCCGGCCGTCTGTTTGTCGTGTTGGCAGCCTTTGCAAAGCCATCAAACCTGCCGTCATCATGGGAAGAAGCTTATGTTAACCTGCATTCCTCGGGCAGTGCTAGACTTAGACCGCACCATGCCAGGAATGCCAAAAGAAAGTAGAGGCTGGTAGGAACTTGCAAGCACATGATGCAGCAAGTATATATCGAGTATAGGTTTTTCTACTTACAGTAGTTTTCACTATTTGCTTCATGCATCATTGCACGTCGTCCCATATTTGCTACTGCAGCTTCTATGCAGGTACGATTTCCCCAATTGTACCACTATTTTGCGCCCTTGCCGCAACTACTTCCTTCACGGCCAACCCAGAGATCTGGTTGACAGCCCACGTGAAAGACACGCTTCATATCGTCTTTACTGCACCTCCACACAGACATCTCAATGCGGCCAACTATCGATAAAGACTTCTTTGACATTGACGCGCTCTTTGACCAGTACGTTGACACAGATCTACTCCAGCAATTCAGCGACAACACCGCCGAACCATCTAGTCCCAATGACCTTGCACACCTCTTCGAGCTTCCTTCATCGAATGAGAGCGACCTGTTAGAAGTATCGCTTCCACCCAATCATGACGCGGGCGTGGAGGATGCTTGGCGCAAGGCTCCGCAAAACATTAAACAAAACCCAGCCTCGCCTGCCATACCTTCGAGTTTCTCTCCTGTCTACCCTGAATTTAGAGGGAAGGCTTCACTAAGCTGTCCCGAGATCTTCAACATTGACGATCTTTTTGAGCCGGACAAGGCTGATGCGAGATTGACGCTCTCTACACCATCAACACCAAAACATATCAGCAGACTCGCCAGAAAGGCGGTTTCAAATCTAGACCGAAATATTCGGAAAGGCATCCAGAACTCGTCGAGAAGATCGATTATCTCTTCCAAAACGATGCGAGCATCTCACCGCCCAGGCTTCCAAGAGCTGTGGACGCGCAAAATGAATAGCTCAACTGATCCCTTCCACGTACAGTTACCACCTTCAGTTCTCCCAAGCTCCCCGCCGCCATCTAGCAAATTTCTTCAGGAAGAGAACTCGGGCGGTTTTTTTGCACGGAATCAGCCTTACACGATTGCGATGTCACCTCTAGAAGACGAGGACGCAAGTGCAGATATCCACCACTCCAACTACCAACTAACGCCTCTATCCTCCCCTACAATCGATATAAATTCTCACGCCGGCACCGGAAACCTATTCCAATTCTCCAACGACAAAATGGCCACAGCCTACGTCTCGCACCACATGAGTAATGCGGCTCTTTCAGCCTTGCAGACCCCGCCCGACTCTCACCATCTTTCAATGGAAACATGGGACCCCGAAACTCCAGCCAGTCTCGACTTCTCATTCTCAGCCTCTCCAGAATTCCAGTCACCGAACCCTGGCAAAATGCAAGGATGGTGGGGAAACACGAACACTCCTGCCACTGCTCCTCAGCCTGCTGTACTTGCTTACCAAGCCTCAGCCTCGCGATCGCAAAGCCAGGCCATGGGCTTTAGCACCGCTTCAGTCGCTGGACTAGGAATTACTTGTGATACTGCATCGTTCCCCGGACTCGGCGCAGAGTTGGAGAGGCCAAGCGGAAATACTCAGACTACAGGCTTCACACCCTCTGCCTCGTCCTTTGATATGAATTGTACTAGCATGTACAACAATCCCATTCCAATCAGCCAGTCGTCTCCATCTCGTTCGCCTTCGCTCTCTCCATTCCTGCAACCACGCTTCTCCCGTCGGCGTCAATCATCAAACCCTTCCCATACGACCCGTACACATCGTCGCAAATCCTCAACCTCGTCCTCACACTGTACAATACGATCATCTACCGTTGGCTTCGTGAACTTCACACCAGACGACAGTAGGAAGATCCTGACTGGTGTTGCGCCAAGTGGAAGTAGCAAGACGAAAGCCCGTCGTGAGAAAGAAGCGGCAGAGAAGAGACGGAAGCTAAGCCGGGCAGCTGTCAAAGCTGTTATGGATGTAGGCGGAGATATAGGGGGATTGGAGAAGGAAGGGTTACTTTGTGTCGAGTAGGGTTTGAGTTCTGTGTGTAGTTTTTGACTCGCGGAGTGCTGAGTTGGCTGTGCATGGTTGACTCGTTCTATGAGACTCTGGATTAGGTAGCAAGTTCTTGTAATGCTTGTTTTGAATTCGTTTCATTGGCGCGGATATCGTCTCCGCGTTTGAATCCAGGGCCGGCTCATATTGAGTCTTATATTATTCAGGGATTTAATGAGCCTATAGGTAAGATTACTTATATATTTTAAGCCCAAAGACAGTTTTTGAAGACAGTTACAATACTTGCTGTATTTGAGCCATAGAGATAATGTGGAGTGATAAGTATTCGAAGGCTTTCTTCGCGCACTAGCGTTTAGAAAGAATATATAAGCTTGCCAATGTCTATGCTCGATTGTGTTACTAAGGCTGTTAGAATGCATGCATGGATTCTCCCATGGCTATGAATAGAACATGCTTTGACCAGGTTTATCAATCACCAATTCATGCCAGAGTAGCCCTATCTTTTTTACCTAGTTAGGAAGGATATGGAAAAAGTTTAGTTATAGCCAGCGAACCGTGGATCTATCGAGCGGAATAACAGCGGAATAGCGCGGCCAATGGCGGGGCGGCATCCCTAAACCTCGTGTCTTACATCCCCATTATCGTCACCAAGACTACGGCCATCTCCGCGACCCACTATCTTTTTCGTATTTTCCCTATATCTCTTGACATACCAATAAAGTCCAAATTGCTTGCCAACGCCCACAATATCTGCGTCCCTTTCCTCCTTCCCACCACAGCCCGCATCTCAAGATGCCTGCATCAACCGCCGAGGGCTTGACGCCCGAGCAGCTAGCTTTCTTCAACGAGAATGGATACTTGATAATACCTAATGAGTTGTCGGCCGAGACTGTGAAAGAACTGCTAGATGGCACAATTAAAATGCTAGAAGAATTCTCCCTAGAGGACCATCCCATGACGAAGTTCTCGACTGGCGGCGAAGACGGCGCAGACCATGTCGGTGATAAATACTTCCTCGAATCCGGCGACAAAGTACGATTCTTCTTCGAAGAAGGTACTGAACCCTTGTCTTCATCCATTCCTCTGCAAGGTTCGCACTAAACAATTGATACGAATAGATGCCTTTGACAAGTCCGGCACCCTTATAAAACCCAAACATCGCGCCATCAACAAAATAGGCCACTACCTCCATGAAATCTCGCCATCCTTCCACTCAATATCGCTCTCCGAACGCAATGCTGCCATCGCGCGTAGTCTGTCCTTCCGCGATCCACGGGTCTTGCAGTCGATGGTCATATGCAAGCAGCCCGAGATAGGCGGTGCCGTGCCCCCACATCAGGATAGCACATTTTTGTACACGAACCCGCCGAGCGCAGTTGGATACTGGTACGCGCTCGAGGACGCAACGAAGGATAACGGTTGTCTAAGTTTTGCCGCGGGGAGCCACAAGAGGGCACCTATTTCCAAGCGATTCGTGCGAACGGGACAGTCAGGAGCTGAGGGCACGGGGTTCATCGACAACGAGGGCGCGAAGTTTCCTAAGGCGCTGCAGAGTACTGTCGAGGCAGAGAAAGAAGAAGAATATACGATGGGCGAAGTGAAAGCCGGGGCGTTGGTTTTGATACATGGGAATATATTGCATAAGAGTGAGAAGAACCTCAGCGGGAAGAGTCGGTTTATATATACATTTCATATGATCGAGGGCGGGCCAGGGTATGACGAGAGGAATTGGTTGCAGCCGCCAGCTCAAGGGTTCTCGAAGCTGTACTCATAGCATACTCCACTGCGGAAATGCAATAACGAATTCGCAAATAAACCCAAGACTAGACATGCATCATATCAACGCAGGCCATGATCAATATAGATACAAGGATAACTTAACAACTTATTATTGCATCCAGCAACTAGTCATTTATTCTCCTGAGTACAGTCTTCAACGCTCCAATCTCCACACTCTTCGCCCTCCCCTCTTCAATCCCAAACGCAAAATCATCCAACCCAAAGAGCCCCCATGTCGGCCTATCAACACCAAACCACGTCGGACATGCAGAAAACGCACCCCAATCTTCATATCCAAGCTCAATCCCACTAACCGCCTTCCAGCGCATCATCCCGCCCTCCGCATTCGACGGATAAACCCGAAAATCTACGGGATCCCCAAATAGCAGGAACATGTCCGCGGAATTCGCGATCCAACGCACTAACCCGAGCCCCGGTTTCCCTTTTGTCGTATTCAGCGTGATACTTGAATTCGCATTTCCCTGTGCGGTATATGTGCCGGAGAACATGGCGTCTGCGGATTGGCGCTGCGCTTCTTGGACTGCAGGTATGAGGGCATCGGAGAGGATGCCGGAGGCAGAGAGGGGGTGGCTTCCTATTTCACTGGCTACGAGTATGGTGAATCCGATGCCGAGATCGGGGATCAGGGCAAGCATAGATGTGTATATGCCCAGGTTTCCGCTCTTCGTGTATATATCGACGACGCGGTTGTTCGGGGCGTCGATGATAGAGCGGTAGATTTCCCAAGGGCGGCCTACGAAGCCGATTATAGAGGAGGTGAAGGATGTGGGCTTCATCCAGGCTCGTGTTACGCTAGGAGCAAGTAGTTTGGAAGAGAGGATGGCGCGGCCGAGGGTTGAGACGTCGTTGGCTGAAGCAAACATGCCGCCCATGGCAGTGGCTTCGGAGATGTCGATGTTCCATCCTGAGAACGTAGTGTTATGGATTAGAACGCCTACGGTTGAGTCCTCTGGTGTTGTGGCATATGTTCGGGATAAACCTAGTGGTTGCTTGAGTGACAATTCTAAGACTTCATTGAAGGTTTTTCCACTAATGGTCTCTAGGATGTAGCCGATGAGAACGAAAGCCGTGTTGCTGTAGGCTGGTGTTGTGTTTGCCAAATAAGTCATTCGACGCGTTTGAAGTGCTGACAGAAATTCTGAGCGTGTGCAGTGTGTGACATTCGCGATGCAGGGCGATGTTTCGTTTCCATCGAGCTTAGGGAAGATCCCTGGGAAGAGCACGCCGAGGCCTCCGCCAGCGATAAAGTCTACATTGTGCACTTTTAGTCCTAATTAGCTGGAGCATCATGTTGCGTTAAGGACACCTACAGTCCGCTGCAACTCCACCAACCTGACCTGCCAACGCACCGACTGTAATTTCATCCCAAGGTGTTACGCCCTCTAATTCTGTCAGGTATTTTGACACACGTTCGCTGAAAATTTCATCGCCCCCAGCTTCTACAAGTAACATGTAGACTGCGTATAGTTTCGATGTACTAGCCAGTCTGTACACAGAATTGCCATCTATCTTCGTTCCTTCGACGAGATTTGAGCCCTCATAATAATACTCAAATAGGTTCCTTTCTTCAAATGCAGAGAAGGCTTGGATTGAGTAAGTGTCAGTAGAGACGATTGGACCGTGAGAGCTGTTTCCCGTGGCGAATGCGTCGTCGAGCGTGGATGCAAGAGTATCCAGGGCTGTTTTGAAGGACGAAGACCTTGATAGGTCTTTAATTGGTGGAAATACGGCGCCGTAAATTGGACAGAGGCCAGCTGCTAGGACCTTGGAGATTGAAGAAAGGAAAAACAGTGCTTGAAAGGACAGTGTCATTGCGTCGTGAAATTATTGTAACCTCTTGACTAGATCGACTAGATTTTGCGCGACCTTGATAAATCGATGCCTACGGGTCAGATCCCCAAAGCCATTTATACTAAAAGTAAAATCCTCGGTCAATTATTCTTAGGGGCGTTTTCTGAGGCGTGATTTTGGGGTGTAACCCATCTTCGAACAGATGCCTATTGAGAGCTAGGGTATGTTATTGGACAACTCTCTGTCCCACCGCATCTTCCTTCCCTCAGTTTTTCCTTATAAAGAAGAGGGGAGAACAGTTAAGGCTTTACGCCGCAACGCCCGAAAACGCCCGTCAGATCGGTTGCGCCGGTCTTAGTCTATCTAATGAACCCGACTTCCTATGCGAGTTAGCAAGTGCGCTCAAGACCCATCTCAGCTCCATAGTGTGGTACGAATTCTTTTGCAGAAACCATTGTTGCTGAGCTGCAGCCTTGAACGCTACGAAGTCATATAGATGAAGGGGTTACACGAGTGGTACCCTGACCGTAGTCATTAATAAGCGTATCAGCTAACTCATATTATAATAGTTAGGCTTGGGGACATCTATTCTAAGCGGACATTCCGAGCCATTGAACGTTTCCAGGTAACTCAGAAGGCCTTCCCGTAAGAATGTTAATTAGATAGGAATTTTTCTATGATGCTGCTATCAAAAACTAGCACCAATAAATCCGAGTGGTGACGGTCCCGCACGTTAAGCTTAGCCGACAAGCGAAGCCACTCGCATAGAAGACTCTCAAGAGTAGGTTATGAAATATTAGCGATGCCTTCACAACAACAATTAAATCCCTCCCTCTCTTCTGCATTGCGCGTTTAACGGCTCTTAAAGTAAGGTGTGTTTATAACTAAGATCATTCCGTACAACGGAGAAATCCTGCTGGTCATTTATTCGAAATTAAGGTTCAGCTAAACAAAATTTTCTGTAGACATCGAGAACGTGGGAGTTTTGGAGAGAAAGACGTTTGGTTGAAGCCGGAAATTGTGGTACGGGGTGATTCGCCGCCCGGCTTGGCAACCCTGTCTCAGACTCAGCCCTACTTAATTTCCCTTGCCGCCACGAGTCTTGTCATTATGACTCCCCAGCACGTTCTTTTCACGCTTCGCGGCTTTATTGTATTATAATTATGCTTCCGCCCCGATACCAACGAATACTTTCTGGATGCCTACTGTTTTTCGTTCTCGTGTATTTTCTTCCCAACTTCTCGCCTGCGCGGCTAAGCAACTCGGGAGTTTCCGACGCAGGGCGACAAACCAGCGATGCAGGTGACGATCAACAGACTCCAGAATGGAAGCCAGAGGAGAAAGAGTTAGTAGTTGCAAGTATGAAGGGCGATGATACGAGTTGGTTGGGCAACTATTTTAGCACGTGGAAGGCGAATATTTACGTTGTTAATGATCGGTCCGCGCCCCTGACGGTACTGAAGAATAAAGGACGGGAGGCGATGCCATTTCTCACGTACGGCGTTCTGTATTTCTTTTAACCTTCATGCAACCTCCTTCTATTCCGTCGCTTCGAATTTGAGATAGTATTTGGAATTCTTATTGACTTGCCCAAGTTACATCATCGATCGTTACGACTCGTTACCTGATGTCTCCATCTTCATCCACAGTCTACGCTATCAGTGGCACAACGAAGATCCAATGTACGACGGTGTACCTGTTCTTCAACATCTCCGCCTCGAGCACATTCAGGAACGCGGATTTGTTGCTTTACGATGCTCCTGGACCATGGGTTGTCCTGCTGAACTCCATCCGTTGAACCCTTCCGGCGAGTCCGATGACCGCTCGCAAAATGAAGCTGCATGGGCGGGAGTGTTTCGTCATCTCTTTCCCGGTGAAGAAGTTCCTGAAGCTGTCGGTGCGCATTGCTCCTCGCAATTCGCGGTATCACGTGATCGGATACGCGCTCGACCCAAGTCATTCTACGAAAAGGTGCGAACCTGGCTCCTGGAGACCGAGCTGAATGATCAGATAAGTGGCCGCATTATTGAATACATGTGGCATATCATATTTGGGATGCCGGCTGTGGACTGTCAGGACGCGGGTGAGTGCTTTTGTCAGACGTTTGGGTTGTGCAATTTAACTTGTACGGAGAGAGCTTGTGAGAAAAGATATAAATTACCTCAATATGCTACAATACCACAGGGGTGGCCAGAAGTGGGCCCGGGCAAAGATGGATGGCCAGAGAAAGGATGGGCAGACTGAGAATAATTGGAAAGCAAGAAGTTAGAAAAAGAACTATAATTATAAGAATTTACAGGAAATATGCGTTTTCACTCCACACATTTAAGGAAACCCTAATTTTTAAATTCGAAGCAGGAGGAACTAGTTGAGCGTCGGCCCTTTTCCTTATTTTGAAGTATGCGTATAGCGCCGCAGTAAACACAGGTGATCAGTGCCCTCCGCCTGAAATCATGGGGCAACAAATAGTAGCCGCCAACAAGAATTTGGACGGCGTGCAAGCGAGCTCGGTTAATACTTCTGAATCGCCTCCAGTTTGATAAGCGATAGCGAAAGGTAAAGCAGTTCTAGAATGCCTCTAATATGACTTCGGGACTCCAAAGGCTCCACTACACCGGATAGCGGATTTCCTATCTTTGTCCCTCTCATTTAGACTCTCATATTCTTGGCGGTGCCATTAAATGAAGTGCAACCAAATAGTGCCCTCGTCATTCGGTCAACCGGCTAAACATGGCTACGGATTGGCTGAGCTTCATATTCATTCCATATACATAAACGGAATCTGCACACATGATCTAGGGATATTTATTTGTCTCGGCACTCAACTCACTACCGGCATCCAATGCATTTAGACAATGTGGGGTGCATTTGGCAAGTATATATCAGAGTCGCTCGACATCGAGCAGTCCGCAACCCAGCCTGACAAGGTTCGAGAAGAGCATCGCAAAATTCCGACAGGGTTTTCGTCGGTGATAGCAAGTATGAAGTACCTCGCGGCGTTATTGCTGCTTGCAGCATCATCTGAAGCACACTGTGAGCCCTTTCACACCCTTTCATCCAAAACAGTCTAATGGTATCCAGACCGTTTCCCAAAGCTCATCATAAAGGGTACCGCAGAGCCTAAGGAATGGATGGCCGTCCGCCAAACCAAGAACTACCAAACCAATGCCGGCGTCACCGATGTCAATTCTCCCGACATGCGCTGCTACCAAATGAAGGCCGGCACTACCACAGCGACTGTTGCTGCAGGTGAGACCCTGGGTTTCGTGGCCGCGGCGCAAGTCAGCCATTTTGGCCCCGTGCAGTTCTACATGGCGAAGGTGCCCGATAACGCGGATATCAATACGTGGGATCCCGCGGGCAATGTGTGGTTCAAGGCCGCGAGCATCGATGCAGTGCAAGGACCTAACGGTCTAACCAGCAGCGCGAGCACTTGGCCAGCATACCGTATGAAACCCTCTCATTACCTCTATTCACGAATGCGCCAAGTATTAACAACCATCCTCTTCCAGAGAAAACCGAAGTTAGTTTCACAATCCCGCAAAACGTGCCAAGCGGTAAATATTTGGTTCGCGTGGAATCTATTGCCCTACATCAAGCGCAGTCGCCTGGTGGAGCTCAGATTTATCTCTCATGTGCGCAGGTCGAGGTCACGGATGGTGGGAGTGGGACGCCAGGTCCTTTGGTTGCTTTCCCAGGAGCGTATAATAGGAACGATCCGGGTCTTATTTGGAGTTACTGGCCGATCAAGACTAGCTATACTGCTCCAGGACCACCAGTTTGGCAGGGTTAAGTTGCTGATTCAGCGAAGCTAAAGAATGATAGATATATTCTAAGTATAATTGGTACGAGCTATTTTATCAAGCCAAGTGACTTTCAATATAAGAGGATATGAAGACATTTCTACTAAACAAAGACTGCCGGCGTACCTACAATCAACTCTTACACCCACTCCATCCCATAAATTTCAAATGCCTTAATTTCAATCACCATAGTCCGTTCCCTGAATTGTTCCAATTTTTGCTCACGGGTTTTTTTTTACCTTCCTCGACCAGCCTTAAATTCAAATCATACCCCTCCTTCCAGTTCAAATACTCCTCTCCACCATCTCTGTCAAACTCTAACTATTCATCTTCAGCTCCATATACGACTTCGCTCTCTCATCCCGTTTAAATGAAGCATTCTCTTCCCTCCTCTCCTCCGACGTCCCGCTTGCATTCCAAGTGTCAAGCATTATCTGTGACAAACCAATGAACACAATGCCGATCCACTATTAGTTGAATTCATGATAAAACGGAAATTTTATAGTAGCGTAGATGGCTGTGAACATACTTTATCAATAATTGCCATATCCAGTCCGCCTGTCGTCCCGCCTCCGACCTTGAACGGTATCCTTGGGTCGTCTTCGCCGGCGCCAAATTTTGAGGGCTTGCTTAGGGCTGGTACCCAGGCCTTGGTTTGTGAGATTTAGCATTGTGGCAAATAGTATGAGCGGATTTGGATTGATAGTAGAAATTTGGCATTTAATGTTTGGTCTAGAAACCTGGTGTTGAGGTTAGGATACGAACTATAGAGATGAGGTCGCCTCCTAACGTCATTGTGGTACATGCTATTAGCCGCATAGGAAATCGGGCCGAGGTCTATAGCTTTTCTCTAATAGATGCCATTATTACGTTTCTATTTTCTGGTTTTCACCTCTTTAAATGATTATAAGATTAAGTGTATATATCGAAAATTACGATAGCCTGGTAACACTACAAATACGATCCAAGAAAAGGAACAGATAACACAACCTACCCACGTCTCCTCACAATGCAAACCAGCGATTCCCAAAACCCACACATTATTCGCCTTCGCCCCTCCCACATAACCCAATAATCAAGGCTTCCAACCACCCGTCCTCGTCCTAAACATCCCCTCCGGATCTACCCTCTCGGAGACCTCATGCGCTAATCCTCTCATCTCCGGCCTTAACCTCGCAAAATAGTCCTGCCTAAAAAACCCATAATTCATAAAAATGGGCAGATAGCCCTCCGGTAATGTGCCATCCTGCTGCCACCCCACGACCCTGTTCCTTACCCCGCTATACGTCTCCTCCAGCTTATCTGCCATGAAATCGTACTCGGTCAGCGGCAGGAAGCTGTAGTTCATTTCGATAATCAGCCGATCAATAGACGGGTCCGCGTCGATGAGGTCCCCGCCGCGGGCCAGCGCTTCGCGCGCAATGGCTTTAGGGAAAGGCTGCCAGGCGATGGAGGCTACAATGCCAGGAACGGCAAGTGTTGTGCTAGATACGTTGCGCCAGTGCGCGTGGAGCGTGCCCATCACTGTTTCGAAGTTTGCAGATGAGGGTAGCGGAATGGTTTCTGTGCCGATGTCGACAACGGAGGCTTTTACGATGACCCAGTTGCTGAAGGCCATTAGGTCGGCGTAGGTGCGCTCGCGGCACGTGTTCAGAATGGGTCCAATGGATGTGAAGTTTGTGAACTGGTTGGGCGGTGGGGAGGGCCCGTCGTAGAAGAGGAAGAGGATCCACGAGTCGACGGCGTTGAGGTTGGCGCGCTCGGCGGTTACGATGACGGCGGCTTTATTGTCGGTGTTGTATTCTGTGAAGTCTCGGACGGCGCGCAGGATCCTGTCGCCTACAGTGGGCGTGTGTGTGAATACCAGATTCCCGCCCCAGACGTTGCCCTGAGGGTGGGCTTGTAGCCTGTAGTTTGTGACGATTCCGAAGTTGTTGCCACCACCCCTGAGCGATTTGAAGAGATCCGGATCTGAATCTTGAGTCACTTTGGCAATGGTGCCGTTTGCGAGGACGAGCTCAAATTCTAGGACTTGGTTGGCTGCCCATCCATACTGTGCAGACATGTAGGAGAGGCCGCCTCCTAGCACGAGGCCTCCGACACCTGTGTTCCCGATGCGTCCGCCGACGAACGTCCAGCCGCTGCCTTGAAGTTTCTTCGCTATTCCATCCAGACGATTCCCCGGACCTACGTCAACGATGCCAGTCTCTTGATTCACATTAGCCTGGTCGAGTTGCTCAGTTGAGATGAGCGGGCCGCCTTCAACACTTGACCAGTAGTTATTAGGATTATGTCCACCGGATTTGACTGCAAAGTTCTCCGTGCTGTTGGCGAGGAACTTGACTACCGTCGACACCTCTTGCGCTGATTTGGGGAAGATGATGCAGGAAGGACTTAGTGCTGAGCAAGAGATGGACCAATACTCCGTCTGCTCGAGGATATACGAAGGATTGAGGGGACGGGTAACATTAATGTACCCCAGTGCTTCGACCTCGTCGCACACATCCGCGTATGCCAATCTGGCAAGCAGGAAAGCCGAAGCCGCGATTGACCGTAAAGACAACATGCCGATCCCTAACAAGATTAGACAAGTGAATGACTTGTATGAAGGAAAAAGACTGATACATCCAGCCCGGGAGTTCCTACTTCACTCCCCAAATACTCGGTACATTCTCTCAACTTTATACTTGATTCCACCAAACTCCCGCTTCCATACCAGTGACGTCGATCCGCATTTCCCACTCCCAGGATTCACCCACCCCATCCCTAAACGAGCCCCCAAGAGGTATCCTCCAAGATTCCCCAGTTCCCCAACCCTCCACTCCCCTTCCTCGCCAAGCACTTCCTCCCAGTACATGCTCCCTCCATCCAAACACCCATCACCAGAACTAGAACCCCAAGCACCTAAATACCGTTAGACGAACATAGCAATCTCGTTTTGTCCCCTGCGCCATGCATGCACAAGCATGCAGGACCGTATTGGAAAATGCAGCTTTTGGCCCGGGCAGCCGCATACATCATATGCCCGTCTCAGTCCCATCCAGCGTCCAAGCCTCCTCGTATATGCACAAACTAATTCCCCACACGCTTTTCATCCGTGCTCGTGACTTAGCTTAGCAGCGTAAGGGCCTGGCGTTCGACCGCTGCTGCTAACCTCCGTTCTTACATGGCGCCCTCCTATCCTACGCAAGCCTAGCCCCCAACGCCACCTCGAGAGATTCGAAGCCCGACTCGAAAAGTGAGGGTATTTTTTAGCACAACAATTTCAGAACGGTTTAAAAAAAAAATAAAAAAAAAAAAAAAGAATTCTCAAGATCCAAATACGACGCCCAGCCCGCCACGCCTATGCCGTGTAACCAGCCCATCTGGCTAATTCTTCCTCAACCGAACCGACGTCGGTATACTATAGCCTGAAATCCTCGCAGCCCACCTTTCGGATGCGGTCCCCGGTTCCGAGAACACTCGATTTTCTCGCTGACGAATGCCAGGAAAATCAAGCTCGCAATACGAGCACAAATTCCCGGAATTGGGGGGGAAAATCTTTTGGTTGGAGGGGCTGCGGATTCCGGATTGGGGGATGTTAGAGGTTTGCCATAGTGCCGGATGCGGTAAGGGGCTTGTAGATCGCTGTAGGTGATTATTTCCGTTGGTTAGGGGGTTCCAAGAGCCGATGACAGGCACGCAGGGTAATGAGACGTGTGTCTTGGTACAACATGCTCGCCGGGTGGATATCGGTTTGCAGGTTGCTGGCCTAAGACTCTGAGCACCTTAGGTCCGCTATAGTAGCAATTAAGATCTCGACAGCAACCTATCGATTACGTTCCAAGATGACGAGACTGTTCACACACCACACCCAATGAGAAACATTAAAAAGAAAATGCAGCCAGATTACCATAGTGAAATTAGCCCTATCCAAATGCAAATCATGCTTACCCAGTAACCCCCCATCATCGTCAAATCATGACAGTCATGGATTTACTCAGTCTCTACTTCTCGCTCCCCTCATACACCCCCTCCCCCCTCCCCCTTCAATTCCAAGCAACCCTCTAAAAAACCGTCGAATTTTTTTTCCCTCACACTATGCAAATAAAAACTCCAAAATGCCAAACGCAAACGAAGACTCAAGGCTTCATAGCCGGAAATCCCATCTCGCCTTTTTCTTAATTAAAAAGTCTCCGAATCGAGCGAGCTCCGATAGCTATCCAAGCTCTCGATATCCGGTTCACGCTGTTGTTGTTGTTGTTGTTGTTGTTGTTGTTGTTGTTGTTGTGCTGCAAGACCATTAGCCCAAAACTCACATTATCGTCATCACGATCGGAACATCCAAGACTTACCAGCAACAGGCTTCCTCCTCACCGTACCTGTCTGATCGAATAGCGGCTGGCCAGCCTGCCCGCTTAAGCCCTGCTGCCCGCTCGGACTACGACTCCCCATCGGCCTCGGTCCCGTGATCTTGCGGGCTGGGGTCGACATAGCCGCCGCACTTGGCTGCAAATTCTGGTTATTCGGTCGTGGCGAGGGAGTTGGAGAGAACTGTAACTAAATATCAGTATCAATGAGTTTACGCTAATGGATAGTGAATGAGTGAGATATGCCTACATGATATCCCGTGTCCGTCTCAAGGCTATAACGTACCTCCTGAATGGGTGCGAGCGGAGTCAGTGCCCCCTGCGATCCAAACTCGTTTGCACTGCTGTACATCTGCCTCGTCTGTCCATGGCCCGCGAGAGGTTGAGGCGGCTGTGGGACCAGCGGCTCGTCTTCGGGGATCTTTGGGGGCCGGGGTGGAGCCGCAGCTTGTTCTGCAGCTGAGTGTTGGCTGTAGCTGCCATCCGAGATCGGTGACAGGTTGCCTCCTTGGCTTGCTCCTCCGCCCGATAGGCGATTGCGCGCTAGGGAAGGGATGCTACCCCATTGGTCGGCATCGAGCTCTGGCGAGTGAATAGGGTTGAAAATGTGGGCTTGAGACTCGAGGTGATTCTGGTGACGGCCTGTTGGACCAGGGCGGGGCTGGGGATGTTGTAAATTAAGAGAATTCCGGTGGGCTTGGTATTTTGGATCATCCAGTACGTATGCCTGCTGAATCTGTTCCTCTGGAATGAGAGGAGATGGAGAGCGAATAGATATCTGCTCTTCCCTCGCAAGGGACGTGTTAGACCTAATTCTGTCATCCTCCTGGAGCTCGTACTGCTGATCTCCGTAGTAGCCGATATTGACCTGAGAACCAGACCTGGATTGAGTCGAATAGAGCGGTTGCTCTCCAGACCCGCTATTGCGCGGAAGACTCTCTGGATTCGTAGATGCTGTAGTCTTGGACCACCTGGAAATCTTCGGTATGCCGAAAATGGACGAGGAATTCGACTTGTGTTTCCGTTTCGGCGTGTTTTCCTGGCTTTGCGACTCTCGGAACCCCTTCCCGGCTTGGGGTGGAGTCTCTTGCGGGAGACTGTTTTGTCGTCGTGCCTCCTGGGTTGGGGTCGTCATTCGCTCCGTATTCTCATACCGGTCTTCATGCTCAAACTCCTCATCGGCTTCTTCAACGGTGCTTATCCGATGAGGCTGATGGACTTCGAAGCCGCTCTGCATGTCCTGGATGCGCCGCGAGGAGGGATTTGAGAGGTATCCTGACTGGTTTGGCGACGATGCAGTACCGGCGCGACCTTCAGGCTCATAACCGGGATCACCACTTGCCCTCAACTGCTCGTACGATGTCATGCTGTTGGATGTATTCTGTTGTTGCAGGGTCAAGGTATGCGCTGCCTTCAATCCCTCGACCTCATCAAGCAATTGCACCAACATTTGCTCAATCTTCTTGATGTCACTATCGCCCTTCATGCTCAATCCCCTCAGAGCACGCTTGAAAACGCTCTTCTTCTTTTGTTCCACGTCAATGTCTTCAGAAGACGACCGAGGCACCCGCGGCGACCCTAGGGGTTGGGGACGAGGGCCACCAATTATTCGCTGCTCAGCCAGATCGACTCGCTTGTCGGTGTTATTCATGATCATAGCATCCTGGACCTTGATGAATTGCTTCATCTCTTCGAAGGAATTTCGCATCTCGGCCGCACTTCGGACCAGAGTGACGAGAATTTCGGTGTCACGAGCATTACGCTGAGCATCTCGGACAGTCAAATGGTCCATCAAAGCGACAACATCTTTTGACTGGATCCGATCGAGACCTTTTCCAGTAGCAGCATCATAAAGGGGGGACGACATTCCGTGAGAGTTGCCGCTTATGTGCCGCATGTGCTTGCTGTTAGTGAAGATATCCGCACCGGCACCGTCGTCATAGTCGCCAAGACCATCGTCATCGAGGAGCTTCGAGCGGTACTCTGGGGTAACTCCTCGCTGGTTAGCAGATTGGTAACCCTCGTCTTTCCACAATGCGGGACTTCTAGAAGGAGTGCGGTCTCTCGAATAGCTAGGTTGTTGCGCGTATTGGTGCTCACCTGCATAGTCTTGACCGTACTCGTCTTCCATATGATACTGGCCAGCTTGCGCAGCTGGGCTTTCGTCCCGGATGCGAGCGGCAGCACGCGCAGCGACCGCAGCAGCGCCGACGCCCGCTCCAATAGCCGCTGCCTTGCCGTATGAGGTCGGGGTGAGTTCGCGCTCTTCGTGGTGGCTCAGCTCATCCGATTGATTGTGATATTCCTCCCCGCCGAGCGGGCCCTTGATAATTGATGGATTGGTCGTAACCTCGTCGTCATCAATGCCGAAGCCAATTTCGGGCATGTCTCCTGTAGGAAAAGCACTTGCATGCATCTCTGGTATTTCATCGATAGATTTAGAGACGCTCTGCCGTGGCGAATTAGTCGATTGTGAATTCGCAAGAGTTTGTGCCTGACCGCGGATCGCTTCCCAGCGCTCTCGGCTTGGGTGTGGTTGTAACATGGCTTCTTGAGAAACAGCGTGCTGCTCATAAATGGGGCTGACTGGCGCCCCAAAGCTCTTCTTTAGGGGGCTAGACATAGAGGATCGGACGCTGATGTTGGATGGCTCATGTAAGGAAGCCACCGCGGACTCCACAGCCACTGGTGTGTGAACATACTCTGGGTTGGAGCCAACCTTGCGGATGTCCCGATCAACATTCTCTTCATGGTCAAGATATTGTCCCTCAGCACTGTCATCAGTGTAGTTCGTCATGTGCCTATAATCAACGGACGGTGAGTCCTTCGGGCTATTTGCTAGTTCTTTCCGATACAACTCATTCGTTTCGTGGTTCTGCTCGAAGAACTGGTCAACGGCTCCGGGAGTTTCTGGTTCTCCAAGGATCTCTCGTCCCTTTTCAAGGCTTACGCCCTGCGGGCGTTTACGCGTACGGGCTGCTTTGGTGCTGGGAGAGGATTCAAATGACTGAATGGAGAGGCTAGAAGTCGGTCGCTGCGCTCTACGCTCGGCCGAAGAGAGTGAGGCACCACTATGAATTGAGCGGACATGGCGTGGCGACCCGGTTGTTTCATGCTGAACTTCGTCTTTATAACTAGTCTCGCTCTGAATAGGACTGACGCCACGGGATGCCGAATCGTCTGCAATTTCGTACTGTGAGACCTGAGGGTTTGAGTTCTCGAGCGCACGCGCTTTAGCAGCGGCAGCGGCTTGAAGAGCAGCTGCAGAAACCTCTCTTGATCTAGATGAGTAGCTTCGGTCAGTCTTTGGGGTAGCTAGACCAATATCAGCCTGAGACCGATTGCTATGAGCTGTTCCAAGTCCCCGCTGAAGGGCGACAGGTGTTCGCGTAGGTGTCCTGGGAGAGGGAGAAGCAAAGCTGCGGGGTACTTCTCGAATAGGTGTTTCGGAGCCCGTCCCTCTGGATGATCGGGATCCTGGCCGATCGCGTGTTTCAGTCTCAGCGGAAAGGATCGATTCGCGAGTCAATTCAGATCCTTGCAACTCGCTTTGTAGTATAGGAAGGGGAGGGACTTCCTCCTCAAGATGGTGCTCTTCAACGTTTTCCGATACGCTCGTAGTCTGGCTCCTGCTGCTTCGGCTGTGCCGTCTCCGGCGCTCTTTGCGGTCCTCTTTGGATTCTCGCGAGTCGTGATGACGAAGCGCGGCAGCAGTGAGTCCAGCCCCAGCAAGTCCAATCAAGGCTGCATCTCGCGCTGAATGTCCATCTTTGTCTTTGCTCTTCTTACGGCGGCCCTTCTCGTCCCGCGAAACGGATTCTGGATAGCTACGATCGGAGGTGGAGCCTCGGCTAGAACGACGTTCCTTTCGGCTCGAACCCCCTGAGAGGATGGTTCCCGGATCGTCACCGTCGCGGTTCAATACAACCTTGGGTTTGCTTCCATGCATATGCGGGGCGCTTGAAGACTTTGAAACTCGTCGCCGGGAGGGCTCGCGGGAGCTGGAAGGTGTGATGGTTTCATACGTGCTGTCACGAGACATGCGTT
Source organism: Lojkania enalia (assembly GCA_010094045.1). Lineage (NCBI taxonomy): Eukaryota > Fungi > Ascomycota > Dothideomycetes > Pleosporales > Lojkania > Lojkania enalia. The sequence continues at coordinate 345,826 of ML986589.1, forward strand.
CGAACTTGTTGCGATTTTGCTGCGTCCGTTGTTCCTCTTTCAAAGCGTTTAGCTCGGGGAGAATGAGACGTTTGATGGCATCTTCAACTGTCGCAAGAAGCTTGGGATTGTTGATCGAGGACGTGCCCGAGACACCTGACCGAACGGAGTGTGTGTCTCCAGATCGCCGGTGGGCCGCGTTCGAGGAAAGCAGACTCGACTCGGTGCCACTAACGCCGCTCAATTCATCCTCACGAGAGCCCTTGCTTGTGCGTCGATGGGACTTACGGCTCGGGGCGAGCTCCTCCCTACTGACCTTGGTTTTCGCGCTCTCCTTAGCGTTGGAGCTCTCGCTCTCGACGGGCTTTTGCTGCAACTTTTCCATGACGCGCTGGGTTATGCGTTCCTTACTCAAGCTCCTACTGCGTTGGCGCGTCGGCGCTTTCAACGTATCTTGTACTACCGTCTCCTCTCCTTCCTTTCTCTCCAAGCTCCGGCTTCGGCGGCGTCCTGGTGGCAGAATCTGCGGGGTCCCTCCGAGCATGCTATCCGTGGGCATGGAAGAGATGTCTGAGGTCAGCGGGATAAATCGGCCGCCGCTGCTCGACAGGTCGCTGCCGTTCTGCAGGACTTCAATTTCAACTGGGGGAACAGATGAGACGTTGGAGCCCTCCGAGTAGGAGGCGTCGGCGGTCTGAACAGCGTCACCCCTGTGGTCTAGGGAAATGCGGCGGGTGTAGGACGGCTTCTGGCTGTTGCGACTCGTCTGGGAAATCTGTAGATGGTCGTTCGTGGTTTTGCCTTTGCGGGAAGAGGGAGTGACTCGGACTCGGACGCTCGGGCGCGAAGAGACCTTGCCGTCGCGGCTCTCGCCGTTGAAGTATTCTATCAGCAACGACGTCTGCGACTTTTGTTTCTTGTGCGAACTTCCGTCCTTTTTAGCGGTGTTTATGGTGATCGGAGTGCCGTCCTCAGGGATGCTATACGACGTCTTGTCGGTGCGAGTCGACAGGTCGGTGGCCAGATCGTCGCGAAGGGTGGTGTCCTGGTCGGCGGAGCTGGAGAAGTCGGTCGGCGCAGGAAGCGGAGGTCTGTCGACGCCCATTGTGCCGCGCAGAGTTCAGCAAGCTGGCGGGTAGACCATGGTGATAATGGACGGGACTGGAGTATCGAATAAAGGAGGGGAAATCGGCGGGGAGGGCGAGGGCGGGAGGTGTCAAGGGTGATGCGGCGGTTGCGTGGCTGTTTCTCTTTTGCACGACGAGAAAAAGCTGCTGCTGCAACTCTTCTGCGGCGACGGAGCCAACCGGGCGCGCACGCTCAAGTCGGAGAGAAGGGGGAATGAATGTGAACGGCTCAACACATGGCCCGGCAGCACAGTATGCTGAGACGGCGCAACGGGCGCGCGACGAGGGAGCGATCGATAACGAGGGCGGGCAGGGCTCCGAGCTGAGTTGGTGATGGACGCTGGCGGTGTTGTCAGCAACCGAGCCGCACGCAAGTCGACGGCGACCTGTGGCGGGGCGCGGGCAGACGTACGGTACCAATGCAGGCGGTCGCCGCAGGCGCAGTATCAATGATAGCAGATATAGCGGGAAGATGTGGATGGGGATGTTTGGTACCTTGCTCGGTCGGTCGGTGGGCGGTGGAGGGAAGGCCGGACGTCAACGTGGGCAGACAACCCTGTTGCTTGTTGCTGGGCGAGCTAGCGCCGAGACTCACCACCATCACCGTCACCAGCGCCACTACCTTTCACCATCACGCAACACTTCCACCGCGCAAATACATACTGCATACGTATAAAAAATATGAAAAAAAATTAAAGAATTTCCCTTTCCTCCCCATTCCTCCATTGCTTGCTTCCGGCGTGGCACCCACCCGTCCAAAGCAGAAATCAGATCCCATCCTGCACAGCGCCTACATGTCCCGTACACCATGCACCACAGCACCAGCCACCCCAACCTCGAACAAGTCTCCTCCCAATCCAGCTCCGCGCAACCACGGGACCAGCGCTGTGCTCCATTCCACCCCTCGTGGTCGCCGCTCCTCGCAGATGCAGGCCCGCTGCATACATTCTGCGCTCCTCACGCATTAGCATACTGGCCGCAGCTCTCGTCCACTGCACCTCAGCTTTTCCTCCTCGCCGGCGCCCACTGCCCAAAGAAAAAAAAAAAAAAAAACAATGAGAAAACAGCGCCCTCAACCGCCCTCACCCTGCAGCACACTCACTCCCCAATCCAACACACGCACCCTCCCAACAATCACCGCACCACTCACTCACCCATCACACAGCACAACTCGCCTAGGACCCTCGGTCTCCATCCAGCACACTAGCCCTTAGCCCGCCGCCCCATCCCTCCGGAAACCACGCGCGGGCCTCCCGCGACGCTTTCCTCGTCGTTGCTTCCTATTCGCTAGCCCCCTAGTCCGGGCCTTGCCAACGCAGAGCCCACCATGCTTGCCCAGGTGCCCTATGCTTCGAATCACCGCCCAGATGCACCCAAGATGCGCGCCAGCTTAGTGACGCGCCTGACAGCTTCACAGGCTTGCATTTTGCGATTGAGGGTTCTGAGTGGTTCATTGGAAAATCCGTACGGATTCGAGCTGATGTTTTTTTATGTCGCTGTTCAACCAGCGAGGATTGAGGCGCGGCCCGGTTGCTAGCTGAATCATCGCTTCGTACGTGAGAGCACAGGCTACGTGGGAAATATATTGATTTCATGAACACTACTGAACATGTTCAAAATGCGTGTTAAAAGCTCTATTGACTCGGCAGCCCAGAGCGAGTCGAAATGCCTACCATATCTCTAAATAGTTCGCCAGACGCCCGTCCAGCCTTTTCCGGCTACGTTCCCTTCACGCCTCAGCACGCTTCGGCTTGAACGGCCGTTTCCCCTGCTTCGGCTGGCTGCCGTATGCTCTCCGCCCCTCCACCTTCTTATCCCGGCTCAAGCTAGCCCCCAACGAGATATCAATCCTAGGAGGAACCGAAAAGCCAAAGCTCTTCGACACTTTTACCAGATCCAGCTTGTGAACGTCGAAGACCGAGCGCAGGGAGTGGCTGGCATACGCTTGGAGGTACGACCGATAGCCGTCCTTTGCTGACTAATCAAGTGACTCGTCAGTTATGCTATAGCACAAATAAAAATGCGAGGTTCACATACCTTATTGAGGAAGTAGTTCTTTCCTATTAGGGCCTCGAGCTGGCTTTGAATGTTCAAGATCTTGTTCGCCGGTAGCTCAAACTCGACGAGCGGGACTCTTGACTCCCTTAACAGCTTCAAAAAGCCCACCTCGGAAGGCAACAGAAACATCAGGCTCTTTCCTTTAGTGTTCGCCCGAGCAGTTCTCCCAACTCTATGAATATAATCTCGAGGGTCGTCCGGCGGGTCAAACTGAATCACCCAGTCCACTTCAGGAATATCAAGACCTCGTGCCGCGACGTCGGTACAAATTAAGGTACCGTGCGAGGCATTGCAAAATTCGAAAAAGCGGTTGGTGCGGGCTTGTTGCTTCAGCTTTCCGTGCAGATCTAGGACTGGCAGGTCGATGTAGTTCAGAACTATAGGTTATGGTTAGCTGCGCGGAGAAGACACCGTAGAGACAACTCACGCTCGGCGTAAAATTTAACGCTGTTACAAGAGCTGAAGAAGACAATGATCTTCTTCTTCTGATGCTTCTTCAGGAAACTGAAAAGCAACCTAAAGCGGACATCGCTGTCGCAGATGACGTAGCCCTGCTCCAGCCCTTCAACAGTACTGTGTTCCTTTCTGTAATCGACATTGATGTACAGTGGCCCCGGCTTCAACGATATCCTCGCCAAATCCTCAACCTTTGTTGTCTGGGTCGCTGAGAAGAGCATCGTCTGCCTATCCTTAGGCAGAATCTTGATGATGCTCCTCATTTCGTCCTCGAAACCTACCTCAAGAATCCGATCCGCCTCATCGATGATTAGGGACTTCAAATTTTTGAAAATAAACCCCTGGGTATTATGGAGGTGGTCAAGGAGCCGTCCAGGAGTCGCAATGAGAAGATTTACGCCTTTTGCAAGCTTCTCGGCTTCGGCCCGCCGGTTTGCTCCGCCTATAACTATCCCAAAAGTCTGGCTATGCCTTTCGAGAAGCTCTCTTGCGACACCGAAGATCTGAAGTGCGAGTTCGCGGGTAGGGGACACAACGATGACGCCTGTGCCGTTCTAGAGCCGGTTAGCACAAGCAGACTTTTGGTGTTGCTTCTAGACTTACTCGAGGCTTAAAGCGCATCGCCGAGAGCATTTCGATAGCTGGTATGAGGAATGCGAGGGTCTTTCCAGACCCCGTCTTCGCCGCGCCCAGAACGTCCTTGCCTGTCAACAGAGGCGGTATTGCACGACGCTGGATCTCGGTCATATTGTCGAAGCCCATATCTTTGACGGCTTGCATTGTGCGGTCTGATAGATTGAGATCGGAGAACTTCTGGGCATCTTCTACATTTGGCAGCGACACCGACGCCCCAGCGGGCAGGTCGACTGCAGTCCCCGCATTGTCTTCCCCGTTGGATTGCTCCTCTGCATCGACCTTTGCGACCTTCGCCTTAGCCGCAATCTCCTTCAGTTCCTTATTGAGCGCCTCCTCCTCCTCCTCCTCAACCTCCTCCACCACCACCTCTTCAATGTTCCCCCCCTCCCGAAATGAATCTACCGCACCCTCGATCTCGGACTGGGACCTATGCTCCTTCTTGGCCTTCTTGCGGGGCTTTGTCCTCTCAGGTGCGCCGCCATTGGCGAGGGCGTCAACAACATCTGCTTGCTCTGTTTTCTTGCTCTTGTGCTTCCTCTTACGCTTCTTTAATTCGTTCTCGTGGGCAGGCATGGCGTGTGCGTGGGGTGTGAATTATGCGAAATTGTAGCGGCTCTAGGCTCGAGAAAAAAAGTTTTGGTGTAGTCGGCAGCCATTGCAGCTGTTCGCCGACCTCCAATCTAGTCCCAACACGGATTAGCGAGAATGAGCCTTGCGAGTATGTCCCGAGATGAAGACCAAGCCGGCACTCTCTTGTCATGCAGTGAACATCAGAACCAGCATTCAAGCCGGCGTCCCTTGCTGAACATGTAGCGCTACGTCCGTCTCCACTTTCCAATTCATTTACCTTCCAGGGCACATTCGGCTATTTTCCCTCTCCGGCTTGATTCGGGGAGTTTTTTTGGGCGCGAGGCCTCTTCAGCGGGTCGTTCTATCGACCGACGGGACAATATGCAGAACAAATATGGCATCGACTAATCGACAAATGCGGTCAGTTACCGTACTAGGCTCCGTCACAATTATCATGCACGTCACAATGTAATCTGCTGTCTCCGGCGGCAGTTTCCGGGCTTTTTATATGTCCGGGTAGATCCCTTTTCTCATCTTAAAATAGGTTGTAGATCGCGAGGCGGATTCCTCTTCCAGGAACTTGGCCACATCTAAAGCCACCCGTGGTTCTCGTGAGCGACGTGCAACCGCGTGGACAATGATCGCCAGCCCTCTCCGGGCAAGCCTTTAATTGCATTTGGCACTTCACCACCTCGCTGTCAGCTCGCCACACCCGGGCCGGGATCAACACTTGTCACATGATAGCTAAATGAGCAGTTATTCAAGAATTCAGGTAATAAATCAGACACCGAATCATGTCGCCCAGCCCGTTCTCTGCTGTGCCTTAAATGACGCCACGCCCAATTAGGGAAAGACACCTAATAGGATTACCAAGCAAGCCTGAGTCTGATTCAAGCGCTGTTGTTTTTGAAGAGATATGATAGGATCATTTGCTTGTTTCATTCCCCGTCACTCCGTCATCTTTGTTCGAGCTTAGAAATCGCATTTGTCTTTTGATAACAGTTTAATAACCTACTCGGGTCCGATTTCCTCTATCGTCCGAGAGAATGGATAATATTCACCGGTGCATATTCCCTGCTGTAGCTTCCAAGGACAAGAACCGACAGATAAATCCGGCCTTGCCAAAACCGAGCAACCATCAACTTGCAGCAAACGGTGTGAAAGCAAGCCTCGATGGCACCCAAAATCTTCATGTAACTCTCCAAAGCCTATCTTTCCAACACCACCTAACCGTGCCCCAGTACCGGTGGAACAGGCTACGTCGGCGGCTCGGTCCTCGATGCTATTGTGGAAGCTCATCCTGAATATGAAGTTACGGCTCTCCTTCGGAAGATCCCCGATGATTTCTCATCTCGTTACCCCGGAGTCAAGATTGTGCAGGGCGACTACGACTCCGCCGACATACTCTCACAAGCTGCTTCCGAAGCTGAAGTAGTCGTTCGTACGCTTGAAGCCTCCACTGACTCCCAGTCATTTAACGCCCCCTAACATGGCCAGATAACGGTGACTCCGATCATGAACCCGCCATCAACGCCCTCATTTGCGGTCTCTTGGAACGTCCTACTCCAGGATTCTTGATCCACCTTTCAGGCACAGGGATCGTATCCGATTACCACTCTAAAACCTACCTAGGCAAGCAGAATCCAAAGATCTGGTCCGACATCGATGACTATGCTAGCATTTCTTCGCTCCCAGATAACGCCCCTCATCGCAATACTGAGAAGATTCTCAACGCTGCAATCGCTGAGCATGGAGACAAGATCAACATTGCAATTATGTGTCCTCCAGACATCTACGGCAGGGGTAGGGGCCTCGGGAAGTCAGTCAGTGCCTATGTTCCCATATTCCTAAAAGAGGTCAAAGAGCTGGGGAGAGTGTTCTATTACGGCGAAGGAACGAACACAAGGAGCTACGTGCATATCGATGATCTCCTGGAGCTGTACTTGAAAGTGGTCGAGGCTGCAGTTGCAGGCGGGGAAGGTGCAGAATGGGGCAGCAATGTAAGTGCATCATCGCTATTTATGCGAAACTTGCTAACTATAAGTAGGGCTACTACTTTGCGTCCACTCAAGAACACAACCAGATTTGTGTCTCTACCATCGTAGGCAGGATCCTTAGGAAATACGGTGTTGTTGGGAATGAAGAGCCCGTCGAGGTGACGCTGCAGCAGCTAGACGCTATGTTCCAAATCCCCAAGTACCCTGGCCTTTCGCGGTATCTCTTCGGTGCCAATTCAAGGACCAGGGCGGACAGGGCGAAGAAATTGTTTGGGTATCAGGCGAAAGCTCCCGGTCTCATGGAGACACTGGGGTCCGATATCAAGGATGTCTTGTGCATGGAAGAAATGCGGAGCTTCTAGGCTGATCGAAGGGTAGCGTCCTTGACTAGTGATTCGTCTTTCGGATTGCTTCGATGCACCAAACCTTTCCTTCTCATGCTTAAGTATGGAATTCGGTATGATTTGAGATGATTCCCTTGACACGATTTACCGTTTTCATGAGACTGATCTCAGATTTCTAGATATTCAGAATCATATTGCACTCTAATTTTCTGCTCTAACCATTATGAACTTTTCACAGTTCAGATAGTATTCTCCAGCTGGTGCTAAAGTGGCAAAATGTACGTAGGCGGTATTGTTTAGTAATCCCGCTACCTGTAGTTGATAGGCAGTTTGTTGGAATCGTCCTTAAAAAGTTTGATAGCTAACACTGTTTCACGATTCCGAGTTCCCAGGCATGTAGCGTGATTTCCCCAGCACCAATAACAGTAGCCGGTTTTAAGACCGTAGATGCCAATAGATCCAAAGACGTTTAAGGGCAGAAACAATCCGCGAACTTCCCAAACATTAGACTCCGAATAAGGAAAGTTGGGCGAAAGCACGATCCTTCATTTATAAGCTCATGATTCTGGACCGGGGGGGGGTAAACGAATGTCTACGTCGTGTTCGTACTGTTTATTACTCTTGTTTTAGCCAGTGCCGAGGCCAGAACATTATTATTATTATTATTATTATTTATGCCCAGGAGAACCACTTGGACGGTGCAAATCTACGTAAGTTCAGTATGGGTTTCCGGGCTTCCATGCTTTAACTTATGCAGCAGTGACGCCAAATACTTTCATCCTCTTGGCCTCAGTAGACACAGTCAAGCACACAGATATCAGCATATTAAATGCAGCAATCGCCCGGATCCGCGCCTTTGTAGAGTACATCCACTCCGGGACGATGACGGGTAGGATAGGGATCAGCGAAGCGATAATGCTAGTTATGTGGGACGTGACCCTAAATATGGACTTGTCTGCGATGAAAATGGTGCCATGCGTGGCGCCGGTTCTGATCTTCTTGAGCTTAAGCATGCCGAGCCAGTTGGAGTATGCGTCAGTATCCTCGCGGGGCCGGATGCAGATTAGGCTTTTGCTGTGGCCGTCTGGCTGCAAGACGGTGCTCTATATATCCTTGTCGAGACCAATCAGCGGGAGCAGACGGCCTGCGTTGTTACTAGAAAGGAAGTGCTGGAAGTGGTTCAGATTGTAGGGATCGGCTCCTTTCATTTGGTGATGGGGGGCCCGCCGGATCAGCGCATGATCTTCTGATGAGAAAGAGAGTGTTAGCTGCAGCGAGGCTGAAACAGCCCGCAAGATGGAGGCGGCTTACTATATCATTTTAGCAACTCTCTTATATTTAGCACGAGGTTGCGCTGCCTCGTATCTCTATCCCTAAATACCCCACTCATTTCGAAGTCGGCTGTACTCACCAGACATGATCCAACGTATACCTTGCCTACTTCCCTATCTCCATTGTGCTATCCGCTACCTCTAGCTTTATTAGCTCATTTTTGAGATTGATTAGAACAGACTATAAATAGAGCAAATTACGGACCTAAAGTGCGCCGAAGCGGCAAAATGTAGTGGTCTCAGGCACTAATGCTATGCGTCCTGTTATCTTAGGATACCTAAGTACTAGATTATGTAGAGGGTCCCTAGGACTTAGTGTAACAGGCTTCATCGAGATGGCAGTCATTGTTAACGAAATGTTGAAGACAACTCGACCTACAAGGAAAGGATAGACGGCTGCTGACTCAAGACATAACGGGGGCACGTGAGGGCTTGCGTGCGTTTGAATGGATAGCTGCTGATGTACCATAGGGTACGAAATAGGGATAGATCAAATGATTGAGAACGCGAATGAATTCTCGTGCACTTGTTATGTTGTGTATGTCGCTGTCGTGAATCGTTCCACCAGCGAGACCATAATATTACTTAATCCAGTAAGCATTGTGCCATCTTCTACTGCCTTTTCCGTCGCCGACACGCTAGTGTATAGTTTGTAAGGCATCTTATATCTGCGGGATGAGTAAATGTCGTACTGTTAATTGCTTTAGAATGCATAGTTAGACGTTCAATCTAGCTCTTAAATGATCTCGTCCGTAGCTCTCCTAGAAGTCCGATTCGCTTTTTGCATACATTTAGCCTCTAAAAGCCCGTTAATATACTATTAATAACGTCCTCTCCTTTCCTATAATAATAGTATAATTAACCACTATTCTACTTATATCTATACTCTAGCTAAATATTATTAGTCTTATATTCTATATCTTATATTACTATATACTCTTATTTATAAGTTTAAAAATATTCTATTAATACAATTATATAACTCTTACCAGCTTTACTAAACTCTCCTTTAATTGTTTTATAGACTTGCAACCTATAATTCTAAGAAATATAATTGATACTTATTCTAAAAGATAAATAAATTAATATAATATAAGTAACAAGTAAGTATATTAGACAAGGAAGCGTACTACCTTCTAATAATAATAGCTCAACCTACGAATGACTAATTAAGCTACAATGAAGTAGATATCTCCCTAGCTATCTTAGCTATTAATACTAAGTTATTTTAAAGCGAAGAATATGCCGCTTCTATATATAACGTCTCTCGAAGAATAATATACCGACAAAGCGGCGGAATTACTGTACGACGCGATTGTCAGCTAAATTTAAAAAAGTTTACTAAGTTAAAAGAGGAGGCTATTATTGTATATATTCTTAACCTAGATTTATAAAGATTTACGCTCTCTTTAGGTGTTGTACGAGATATAGCAGATAAGCTGCTTGCTAAGCGCAGCGCTGGTTAGGTTTGCTAGATAAAGCTATAAGAGTTATAACTCGCTCGAATTCTAGGCAATCTATAAGAATACTATCAGCACAGGCTCTTAAGGTGCTAGGTAAGCCCTGTATAATCTAAAAGTAGTAGTATTAGGGCTTAATATAAAGCTTCGTACGCTACTACCGCCTGCGCTACAGGTCCTTATATAGGAAGTAACCAGCACGAACTAGGGGCTTAATCAACATTAATTCGCGATCAGATTCGAAGGTATAAGAGTTTATCACCTGAATATATTATCGTAGCGTTTAATCAGCTTACAAAAAGCGCTGAGATGATGCTTCATTCAGCTGAAGGGTTAAATCGCTAGCATTAAGATAGCAAATAAGGCCGCCACAACATAAGAATAGTATAAAAAGCAGTTGATTCAGAAGCAAGGCGCATTATTAAAGGCAGAGGAACAGAAGATTATTGCTGAAAAAGAGGTTTAGCAGCAGCTAGAGGGCGAAACACGCTAAGGTAAAGCGCGATCAGGTGCCAGCCGGCAGGCTTCTACACGCTGTAGCTGCTGCAGGGAGGCTACACTTAACTTATGTACGTGCGAGAATGGTGCTATAGATGCTACTTGATTGAGGATATATATCATATTTGTAGTACCTTAATGCATTGTGAAAATATATCGCTGGAACGGCTGAAAAAGTTCATGACGTGGCGAGTCGATTGTCACTTATGTTATATAAAATTAAACTATAATCTAAGATTTACTTTAACAAAACCACTTTAGTAAACTTAGAAAATATAAGAGAATTCTATTACCTCTTTTCCAACTAAAAGATTAGAGTATTCCTTTTATAGCCTTAACATAGAGAGGAATCTACCTCTACCCTTCACCCCAATCTTCACTATACTAGGATCACTTTGTCGTAACAACACCAGTTCATCACACTAAGATTACTCTACTATAGCAATACCACTTTGCCGTATAGTGAACGCTACTGCCTAACTTGATAGCGCGGTACGCAGAGACTATGGTTTCCTGAAGGTACAGCTCTCGTCCTCCTTTGTCTCAACATGGACAGTAACGATTTCCGCTCTCGTCTGCTGCCTAGCAGCCTACTACCACCGCCGCCGCCGCCGCCGCCGCTGCTGCTGTTGAAGGTTTGCAGCAGTAGCAGCAGCAGAGCAGGGTTTGTAGGCCACACAACCCTAGACCCGGTCTCGAGTACGCCTCCACCAATGCAGCCCAGTTCCCAGCAACCCCTTCTCATATCCGCTACTCTCAGACCCCTTCCGCTCACCATCACTCTGATAAGCCTTCCAATAGCGACCGCAGGGCTCCAAGAGCTCCACCTCCAGCACACCATCAAGGCGGTAACTAATGTACGTTTGCCAAGTGATGAGCTTAAGAGATAAGGATCTATGGGATATAGTTTTGAAAGGATCTGAGCTGGCGAGTGGCAGGATAAGGAGAGGGAGGTGGTAGTGGTAGTAGTGGTGATGGTGGACGTGAGCTAGGCTCATACATTGATAACTGTAAGTACTCCCCTACCACCCTCCCCTTCCATTTTCCCTTTGCTTCGCTAAGAACAACGGTCTCTCCCCTACCCCTTCTTGCCCATAACCCGCATCTAGGCGACAAAGGAAGAGAATTAGGTAAGGAAAGAAGCGGCAAGAAGTCGACAAAAGAAGGAAGAGACTATACCAGACAGGCCAGAACAAAGGCTACAGAAGCTACAGGGATGTAACTGTTATCCCCTCCACTTATAACCGCTAATATTCTTCCTCTTCTTTACTCTAATCCGCTATCTAGGTAAGAAGAGTAGACAGGTTAAAGACGAGAAAACGCTAGTAGCGGAGAGAGAGCGACGAAGAAAAAAAAGTCACGTAAGCTGTATAGACGTGTAAGTACACCCTTTGATTCTCTCCTCTTGTCCTCACCAATGCCAACGGCTGTTCCTCGTTTTACTATAACCGCATCTAGATGAGAAAAGAACTAGGTAAGAAAAGTAGCAGCACAAAGTAGAGGAAAGGGCAAAAAGGTGGTAGAAGAGCACTAGTAAATGGATAGAAGCGACAAACTAGGTTGAAGAAGTTACAAGGTACAACTCTATCTTTCAACCCCATTTTTTCTCCTCTTATTGGTAATAGCCTTGATATTGTTGCTAACAGCTCTCTCCCCTCTATTTACTTGGAGAAAAAAAAAAAAATATAAGAAAATGTAGATTATAGCGACGATACTAGGCTATTATTGAATTGTAAATTCTCCAAAAAATAAAAATAAAAATAAAAATAAAATAAAAAATAAAATTTTAAAAAATAAAAATAAAAAAAATATTTGGGTAACTGTATGACTCTAGTAGTAAAAGGAGAAAGGAAGGCGTGCATCCCCACGCAGCCCTAACAAAAGAAAAAAGTACTCGTCTGCGTACAAGTCGCGTACGACGGCTGAAAGAAAGCCGTTGGATGGATAGAAAGGAAAGAAAAACAGTGATGCAGTTGGTATCATGCAGCCCAACCCAGCCGAAATCCCTCCAAATCGAACAAATACCCATACCATATCAAACTTCTCCAATAAACGCCCTAAACGCTATCACTACCCGCACAAATAATCTTTCTAGATACGAAGCTTTTCCCTGCACGCAGTACATTTCGCTGCTGCAGCAGAATCTATGCCGCGCCAATGCTATTCAAGGACATGTCAAACTCCTATTCCTCCGCGAGCGCTGAGGCTCAAGTTCGCTCCTCAAGCCCCTCGGTACCACGGCCCTCGCCCAGCACTGCATGGCACAGCGCTTGAGGAACTCGATTTCCTCGCCCTGAAGCCGGAGCTGGCGCTTCGCCAACTTGCTCTTCTTGAGCTTCAATCCCCTCTCCTCCTGTTCCTCGCGAATGGGACGCAAAACGCTTGATATGCTGGTGGGCTGGAAAGCAGCGGGGGTGGTGAAGGTGTGCTGTGAGCTGGGTCGGGTCGTGGGGCGTGCGGTGGTTGGAGACGAGACGAGCGATTCGAGAGCCGTACATTCGGCAATGAGCATTTGGATGCCGGCGGAGAGCTGGTTGGCGCGCGCGAAGATGAAGGACCAGTAATCTGGGCCCCAGAAAGGGTCTGCGGACATGGCTTCTCGGAGCGCGGGGAGGATATGCGGGAGTGGGGGAAGGGACGGGGCATTCAGCTCGTCGATGGACGGGGGATCTTCGAGCAAGGGGGAGGAGGCTGCGGAGGACGTGCTTGAGGGTGCGGGGGAGGAGGTCGGGGAGGAGAGCGAGGCAGTGGAGAGCAGGGCTGCGGCAATGGTGAGGCGAATGTGGGATTCTGTGCTGAGCGTTGTGGTTGTGGTGCATGCTGGTGGAGTGTTAGATATGCGAGCGTGTGCGGCGTGTAGAAGACGTACCGGGACAGCCTATCGTCTGGCACCAGTCCTCCTCCTCCGAAATAAAGCATTGCAGCCAGAGAAAAGCACCCCGCGCCTCGCCCCCAAAGGCGAGCTCGAGGTCTTCATTCTTTTTGGTGCAAAGAGCGGCTTCAGCGAGGGCGGATGCGCGCTTGTACAGCTCGACGACGGGCATGGTCAGGGCGTGCAGGATGTCGCGGTGTAGGAGCCATGTCTCCCGGGCGCTCTGGTCAGAGGTTGAATGGGCGGGGCAGAAGCTGTGGACGTGGCGGTCAGCAGGTGTTTGGTGGAGAAGAGAGCTACGGACGCAAGCGGGCGGGCTGGGCTCTGGGGAGAACTAAAATAAACCGGGGACTTGCTCGGCAGACGAGGCAAGATGGCTGCGCAGGACCTGGAACCCATGGCTCGCCGACAGGGCCTCAATGTCTTCACGGGGGATCTTGAAGGGGCTCTGCAAAGCAGCTGTCGACTCCATGACGCACGATTACGATCGGAGAAAAGGAGCAGTAGCAGGCATGCGCACGAGTTGCGGGACGGAGTCTTCGCATTGAAGGACGGCAGGCGGGCAGCGGGGGACGGCAGCGAAGAGCAGGGCAGAGGGCAGAGGGCAGAGAGCCGAACAGAATAGAAGGTGAGGTAGTTTCAATCAAGTGGTGAGTCGGTTGGCTCCGGGGAAAATGGCATAGTCTAAATACGCATAGTCGCGAGCAGTCCTGGGGGGAGGCCGGGGCCACCACACGGGCCCTACCCCGGCCCGCCTTGGAAATCGCCCACGCCCAATCCCACGCTTTCCCCGTTGCGTCGTGGCCGCGATGGTGAAATGGCATTTGGGATTGAGGATGCCATGCGCTCGCACACGCAAAACGTAGCGCCTTGCCATTGGGCGGCCACGGGGAGAACGCTGCGCCATGGCGTCCACAGTCGCCAGGCGCGAGCAGTTGCTGGCGCCACAGGGGACGTCTGCTCTGCTGCCGGGAGCTGAGCTGGGCAGAGGGGCCAGCGTCCTAGACGTGCATATGGACGACGCAGCCTACGATAACAGCCGCCTGCCTTCACCGTCGCCGACTACTTCTATCCCTGTGGACTGGCGGCATGCAATACTACTGCAGAGTTCGCAATCCCACGTGACTTGTTCCAACGTTCCAGATGGATCGCCGTCCGTCGCTAAAACGGTTTCCCGGCAATGCGACCGTGGGGCCCAACTTCAGAGTCGGCATGCCAGTGGGGAGAATGCCTCTCCGGCCCCTCTGTGCATACTTGTGCCTAGTCTCCCGCGCCTCTTGCTTGAGCCGCGTAATGTATGTATGCCCTGTGTACCAGAACCCATTTCGATCTTCCCCAGCTGGACGTCCCTTTGCGTCCATGCAATGTCCGAGTTCGAGCTGCAATACTCCTGTTGCATGCATACCCAATACAATATGCGGCTTGACGCATGGGCAAAACGGGAACGAGCCTTCACAGCTGTGCTGGTTGCGATCCTAATAATTGGCCCGACGTGCTTCTTATCTGCACACAAGTATTGGGGGCTGGCGTCGGAGACCCGATAGGACACGGCACTTGGCGGGCGAGGACGTCAGCCCTGGAGCGCCAAACATCCAAGGCATCACTTTTCGAGCCACCGCGCGCAGACTTCTCAACCCACGAATTTCTAGACTCGAGACGGCTATTCGGCAGAGCTGGGACCGGAAAATATCTGGGTGACGAGGCTTCGGCGGCACTCTACCAATGCGCCACACGGTTTCTGCTGAACTTGAATTTGTAGATTCGAAAGCTCCCCCCTGGAGGGCGTGCATTCAACCAAACTTTTTGATTGACTAGTCCATTGCTCTGAAGCATCTCGCACTGCCCTGACTCAGGAAAGGCCATGTACAGGAGTAGATCTAAACGGGTATTTGAGATCCGCCGCCATTCCCAGATCTTATAGAGCAAGGCAATCGCCACGGCGCCCGCAACCGTACCATCTGTTTGGGGATTGCCTCATTATAGGCAGTCTTGATGTAATAGTCGGATGTAGTTATTTTCACTCAGCATCCGGAAACTCGGATGGCGCCTGAAAGCGCCGCGGCCGCTCAAAGCATCGCGCCATATAGTTTACCTCATCTCCACCAAAACACCGAGCACGAGCCGTCAGCATTCAACACCCTCCTCATACTGCCATCGCCCTTCAAATTCTGTTTCCGCCCGAAGGGATCCGTCAGTAGCCCCGATAGCTTTTCCGAGATTGGACCCATCTCCGTCTTCGACACGGGCATTGGCGGGCTCAGTAGGTTGGAATCCGTCGGTTGCAGCAGTGAGAAGATGCTTGTCTTCGCTCGGCCCAGCATCCGGTGATGAATATCGCGTAGCGAATTATAAAGCGGCCACAGCATCTCGAGGTAACGATAGGCGACAGGTTCGTAGTGACGGCATGGCTCGAGAATGTCCATGCAGCCTTTGGCGTATGTGAGGTCGTCCTCAACTCCCTCAGCTACTCCGTCGAGGAGCTTGATTGTTGAGCTGAAGAGAAGGACAATCGAGGCACTAAATGCCCAGTAGCTGTAAACTTGCGTTAGTTGGGGGCGGCAGCGATTTTGTCAAGCACTGCTCACATCATGATCCAGCATCGTTTAGTCAGGGTGCCATCGAAAGAGATTAGGCGCATGATGCGAGATACCTGCTGCGCAGCCAAAGCACATTCGTTGCGGTACCTTTTAGCGTCATCCACCGGGATGTCCGAGGTCCATGCAGCACCATCAGTTAGCTGGGTCTCCATTGCAGCAACTAACAATTGACGATAGAGCAATATCAGAGCCCCAAGGTACATTATCTAGCAACTGCGTCAGTATTGGGGGGATATAAGACATGGGGAGAATAACAGACATGAACCATGAGAACTGCTCGTCTCTGGTAAAGGGTGATGTCAGGCGGATTGTCGGAGGTTAGCGCAGGCATCTGCAACATGAGCGGAACTTCCATGCGCCAGGTCTCCAACTTGCGTGTCAGCATGTTGATGTTTTCGCGGGTGGCCAGCTCTGGAGACGCCAACGTCTTTGCTATCTCTGCGGCAACCAAGCCAATCTTGCTCGTCTGGCGATGAATCAACTCGTCCATGTCCACGGAGTCGTGCTGATAAACGGCGCAAGCAGTCTGTTCTCCATATTATTACCAACCCCAGATATTAAAAGGATCGATTTAGGACGTACCGCAACATCCTCAAGAGTTATTTCTGAAGTATAACCCAGAGTATAAGAAAGCCAGCAGTCCATAAAGATGAGGCTGCGGAATATCCGTCTCCAGCCCTCGCCGCTCCCATTGTTCCTAGTCTGGTGTGGGGGCGGGCACTTCCAGCGTGCGATCTGCAAGCCAGCAGCTGCTCCTGGTTAGATCATGGGTAGTCTGCATGACCAGTACCGCACGACTTACCAATCAGATATCGCGCGCTCATATGCTTCTCTAGGAGCGCATAGAATGACATGGAGAGTAATAGCCTCATGGAACGGAGATAGTCGGTTCGGGCCGTCTTCTCGTGGAACTGTAGGGTGGCAGATGCGTAGAGCACTCGCCGTATGCGATCAGGGAAACAATCAATGTCATAATGACCGCCCATAGCGGCAATAGTGAAACATTCTGCAAGAGTCATTGCGTCTACTGGTTGCTTGGGTCTGTATATGCGATCAAGTAGCTCGTCGGCCTGTTGGTAAGTCCACATATAAACTAGCGACCCAGTGCCCCGAATGAATGCGTACATAGCCCGTCGGGTCAGCTCTTCGGAGGGAAGGTGACTGTTGTCATAAGGCTGAATACCTTGATTCAATATTTCGCCCCTGAGGGAGACAAGTTCACTGAAGGCAAGAGTAAGCGCATTATGGCACAATTCTGCCTCCGTACCGGCCGACGAGGGAACAGAAATCGGACTATCAGATGAGCTGGGGCTCGCTCTCGAGTACTCCCCCTGGGCATAGGGTCCAATACGGCTTGTGCCCGATCGTTTTGCATTCGCTGCTTGCGCCTGTTGTGTCTTGAAATCATTCAGATACACCTGATACTTGCGCCAAGAGTCGGTCTTTTTATACTCGTCCATCTGGGCTTCATATTCCTGCATAGCTCGGGCTGATTGACTCTCCCAGATTCGTTTCTGCTCGGGAGGTAGGATCTGCCATCGTCGCCCAACTTCCTTGGCGATATCCACGAATGAAAGTGAAGCTATCTCGGGGTCGGTCCGTAGTTGGTCAGCAAAATTTACATCTACATATACTAGTCAAAACTACAGTCTCAAAATTGGCAATATTGCCGTTCGCTGCCTACATGCTGTTTTCGGTTTCTTGGGCGCATTATTGTCCGGACGAGGATGGCGCCTGTATCTTCGCTTCTCTCTGATTGGTGGCGTGGTGCCCGTCTGTCTGCTCAATTTCTCGAGAGCGGATGAAGAGAGCGAGGTCTGTTCAGGGCTGTCCAGATCCGGTTCCAGAGACGATGAGGTCGGGACGCCCCGAAAGGTCGCTATTTCGCGTTGCAAGGCTCGCCGGTGGCCGAGCTTGAAGTTAAGGGTTGTCAGATCGTCCTCGGTAATATCCACGACCGTTTCCCAGTTGTGAAATCCATTCTCGGTCAAGACATGCAAATACTCGCTCAGGCCGAGGCGTTCGAGGACTTCGGTCAGTATGGGCATCAGCTTGGCAGGGTTCGGAGAAGGCATTTTGGTGCGGGGTGCGAAACGGCACTCGAAACCATCGCGTGCACGTCTTGGGGCGACGCATCTACTTGAAGGATCCCGATGACAATCTCGTGCATCGCATGCCGGACTGGCCCATCCCGTGAGGTTGACGGCAGCTGATGGCTGTGTTGCATAGTGAGCGGGTGGTCTGATGATGCGTGGTCTTTGATGAAAAGGATCGAGGTCTAGAACGAGGGTGCGCCGAGCCAAGCTTTTATTCAGAAAGCTTGACTTTGGCTAACCCGAGCGGGCATGGGCTTTCGCACTCATGTTTTCAGCATTTCCGCGCATCTCCTTTTTCCTGACACGACCAAATTCACAATCCGATCGCGCGACGTCAGCGGCTGTGTGACTGCCTCGCGGGCCCGGGCGATGACATCTCTCCAGGCGGTGGCCAGCGTGCTCCAACTTTTCACCATTCCACAGCCCCGTCCCCGTCCCCGTCCTGTAGCCGAAGTCCAACCTCGAAATCAGCGCATTTGGGCTGGCTGGGGTCTTCAGGCACTATGCACCAGCATCAGTCGGAGCAAGGGTCGCCGACGAGACGAACAGCTCGTGCAGGATCCGGCCGTTTCCAAGAGCCTGACCTCGCCGAAGGCAGGGTCCTTGCCTCATGCATGTCGATATATCGTCCAGTCGCATCGTCCACTTCCTCTTTCGTTGGAAATGGGATTTGTCGTTAAAGCGCAAATTCCCGGCCGAAGCACCCGGTCTCATACATTGCCAATCGCCGACCGCGTGTCTGGTTTTTTTTTCCTCCTTGGCTGCGTCGACAAGCCGGTCCATCGGCTGCTGACCAACGCTAACCTAACCGCAAGCGGGTAGCTATGGGATTCGATCTCTATGCGATTCCCGACGCTGTGAGATCGTCCTGCTCCATCCAAGGCCATGGTGGGGAAATACCTACTGGTAGCGGCCTGGGTCTTACTTATTGGCTACAAGCCGTGCATAGGCATGTTCGTGGTACAGGCGCAAACGAAAAACGGATGCACATTCGTATGCACCGTGAAAGCCGAACATCAGCACCCGTTTATGCAAAATCATGAACTGGTCCCTGTCCACGGCTGTTTAAATCCTTCCCTTTTTTTTTCCCGCTGCCTCATGGATTTCACGATCCCGCCTGCCCTCAATGGAAGCAAGTCATTTGATATCAGGGCGAGACTAAGTCTGCAAGTATGGGCTGTTCAGCCTGCCAAGACGTAAGGTTGACGATCCTCACCCAAGCCCCCCCACAATGCAGGCGCTTTGCCATTGCATGGTAAATCTTTTCACGACGTTGCAGTTCGCCGACGTGATTGCGAAGCTACTGTATGGTAAAATATTGGTGCCAAGGTACATACGTACTACGTACGGAGCATCCCGATCTCCACATTGTCAAGCCACCCGATCGCGTAACCGTGTCACCGGATGCCCGCTCCGGCTACATACGCACATGGTCGATAGTCAACTAGTTTCGCTTAAGGGCTTGGACTCGTTCGCCATGTTCATGCCGTCGAATGCCCAGAGGGTTGGCTCGTCTTTGTGAAGTCCAGCTGAACGTGAGTATCTGCGGAGTTGTAAGCCATATCCGCCGCACCACGTTTTCAGAATGTCTCATCAGACAAAGTATATAAGCGTAGGGCCGACTTTTTTACCTGGTGATTTCCAAATAATGAGAACTACTGCCGCTATTGCTGCCTCTACTACTACTACCGTTTCAAAGGAACAAAGGCAATGGTTGATGGGATCTGAAGATTATACCGGGACTCTCAATAAATACACTAGATTCAAGCTTTATAAAATATGCACATTCCGGGGGCAAGTTCTGACTATGGCGTGTTCAGAAAGCGAGAGTCGGCTCGACTTCCTTCGCTATGCAGACTCTGGTGTGGAGACGCAATCGCCTCCTAATTAAAATAGTTCAATAGGGCGCTGCAAATAATCACTCAAATCGGGTGAGCCAAGACTTCCCCACACGATCTCATGAGAGTAATGAACTCAGGTGCCAAAGCTTAAATCTTAGGCGTCGGGAGAAGGGAAGTGTTTTGTTTCAGCCTTAAAATTTACGGCGGTATGCTTGCGAAATGAAAAGAAGGTGCTCCAATAATATGATGGATATTTATCTATCCAGTTTCGTTGTACCGTTGCGTGCAGATCATTATTGAGCAGTTCCATCAAACGCCTCAATTCCGCTTCAAGCAACCTCGACACCCTTAATCGTGCTCTTGTGCAGCTTCGCCAACCAGGTCTTCGACATGAAGATCCGAATCTTCTTACCCCAAAACATAAATATCAGCAGCGCCAAATTATTCGCGAATAAGATCCCGGCAAATATTCCAGAAATCGTAACCGCAAAGCCCCGCTCCAAAATCCAGTCGAGCAGGTAAATTCCCATTCCGAAACTGATCGCTTGCTTGCCTAAGTTCATTGCAATGAGCATTTCGCTAGTATTTGCTTGGTACGAGTCCACAGCGTAGGCTAGTGTGAATGAGAAATAGAAGAGTGCTCCCCATTGGTCCATGCCGACGCCAAAGAAATAGGCGATCCAGTGCAGATCACGCTCTGCTGCGAGCCCGTACAGGATGATGCCGCAGGGTGCAATGATCATAGCAGGCAAGATCACGCCAAGACGCATTTCCGCCTCGCGAATCCCGTTGTTTTTGCGAGTGTAATACGCCGCAAGACGGTCGGAAGAGGAGAGGAATGGCATTGCGAAGAGAAACCCGAGCAAAGATGCTATTGTGATAAGACCGGAGTTTGTCTATGCAACGATTAGCGAGACAATACCAAATGTTTCTTAAACGTCACTTACGACGCTCCAGCCATAAGGTGGTGCAGTGATCTTGAGCGGAAACGTGTAATTGAATGCCAACGCGCCAAGACCAATATATATTCCTATATCCTTATTAGAGATAGAGTGTGATGAAGAGATGTGTTGAGGTACCGAAGCTCGTGATAACCCAGAGCACTTGAGGGACTAAAAAATATGTGAAGGATCTTGGCATCATGATCCAAAACTCTGATTCGTGATCGATACTGCTCCAGGGTTTCAAGGTGCTCCAGTAGGACTTCCTGGAAGGAATTGCGGGCGAGATCTCTGTGTGGGAGGCATCGACAGCCTTTTCTGAACCTGCGCTAGATGTAGGGGCAGAAAGAACAGTCTTTCTCTTGTATGCTGTCTCCTCTACAACGAAGAAAGCCAACACGAGGAGTCCCATGGCAAAGGCGAAGACAACATAGAAGAAGAGGCGCCAAGAATAGCCACCGCTGAGCATGTATCCTGCAAAAAGCGGCCCCATTGAGCCAAAGCAGAGGCATACTTCAACAATATTAGCGCCCGTTAGTTTCATGGTTAGGATTTGAACAATACCCGTATAATACCCAATCCTCTCTCCGCGTTCATGAAGGAAGAAGATGTCGTTGACCAGTTGCACGGGTAGAGCCTCACAGACCCCGCTGCCAAACCCGTGAACGATTCGGGCGGCCATGAGCCCGCCGTAGGTATTCGCTTGAGAGGCGCCGATCAGGCCTCCCACGAACTATTAAGGAGTCAGCCCGTGATCTAGTGTCCTAAGAATTCACGGCGCACAGACCAGAAGCATTGATCCGAGCATCACTGGACGACGGCCAATTTTGAGGTAAAGAGGAACAAGAAACAATGAGCCTAGTAACATGTCATTAGCTCCGGAATTATGTGCTAGTCATTTCTCACTGCATACCAAATCCAAACGCGAGGTTAGGATAAGAAATCAGATCAGATGCCTTCGTTGGAGTGATGTCAAAGAGTTCACTGTAAAGACCAATATAGACGGAAGGCCCTAACAACGCAGAATTCCCAAGGAAGGAGTATAGACAACAAACAAGGAGAATCAATGACTTCTTAGTATTCGACCACTACAGCAAAGCTTAGACAAATGCCAGAGTGTCGGACGTAGTTTAGCGTACTTGAAGAGGGTCGTTGGGGTCTTCTGCAGGGACAGGATATAACGCCTGGCCGTACGCCGTGTCATCTCCCTCTGAATGCTGTTAGAACCCTTCAAGAATATATAACAAAAGAGAGTGCATACCGGAAACCTGCAGATTGACGGTTCCAGGAAGACTTTCTTCATGCGCATGGCTTTAAATTGTGCTGTTAGCTTTTAACTCCATTCTTGATTGCTTTGGTAACTTACCTATGCACAAGATGTTGCGTATGAGAAGCTGTCGGAGCCATTTTCAAGCTCTAATTCAATGATGGGTTTAGAAAATGATGTTTGGAGATGCACGCGGGCCGCGACAACATTTCAAATCCTTTCTACGTGCTTAACCTGAACACTAAGTCAGGGTCCAGCACCACGCCGCAACCAAAGCTCTACTAATTACACATCATGCAGAACACGTATCGGTGCGTGGCTCCTTTAGGATCAGCCTTACCTTTCCCTATCCAATGCCATGTGTTGACGCTGGGCGGGGCGGCTCTCGGCAGATACAAAAAATTGGTTGAGCCAATGCTTCGGGACGGGTGGATATTAGCCGCTGCACGTTGTTAACCGAGCCGAGTCAGATACCATGCTAATCGCATGGCACTGAAGGATGCTGACGCCGATAAAGAGGGGTAGATACTCGGTATTTACAATAAGGGATCGATCTAGAATAAATGGAATAAGTAGTGGGGTGGACGAGATTATTGATAGTTTCTGAGATGGAGTTGGCGGTGTCAAATGCCCGGTAGAGAGGACGCTCGAACGCAGACGAGGATACGAAGATGGGTGTTTCGTGATCGCAAAGAGGAAATTGGAGGCGATTCGAGACGTGAACACCTCGTAATTCCTTCAGATCCTCCTACAGGAGAAGCTCTGACAATACATTTCAGAGCGGGTATCTCCTTTGAACGAACTATCGACACCAGCGTAGTCAGGACAGCCGAGGATGCGTGATGGGACCCTCAGCCGAGCCTCTTTCAGACTAGAAGCTATGGCTCATGGGAACTAGGCCTATAGGAGGAGGTAGCACATACGTACTCCATGGAGATACTGCCGATCATCGATTACTTCCCGTGACACATTGCAACGGCAACGCCATTGCATAAAGGATTGACCGGTAAGCGCTCGAATGCGCTGCGGGAAGGTGGTTTGGGAAGTTTGTAAGGGAGTACACGAGGCCCACGCGCGTCTGCTCGAGGGCTTCGGGAACGCTGTGCACCTCGCACTAGGCCGGATGACCGTTAGCGTCCGCGTCAGACTTGACTCGGCTTTGGTGTGCTCACTACTACAACGAACGCATGTTGGCTCCCCTTTTCATGGTTGAATCCTTGGATATCTGATGGTATCTTGCTTCCTCTCTTATATTGTGGATCGTATCTCGGCTGCTACCGATGCCAAATCGCCTACTAGCAGTCAGAACATTCTTGCCGGCCGTATCTGCTTGAAGAAGTCCTACGCGTTAGGGCTACCGGTCGTAACACTTGGTAAAGTATCTCCCGCTCCCCCGTTCTATCGTCGGGGTTCTTCGCCTACGTCAATTGACAAGGGCGTCATCTACGATCATGTCACGCGCCATGTGAATTGTGCCCATGCAGAGCTACCCTTTTTCAGCAGCGCATCCGAGCCTGGCAAGCTGTACAACCCATCCAGAACATGCATCGAAGTTAACCTACAGAAACACAACTTGGCGACCCAAACAAACTTTTCCTGCAGAAAAGTTTTCCTCCTTCTAGCAGCCGCATGCACTTTAGCGATCGAGCGATGCTGGTGTGTCCTTAGAGCGTCATTTCCCTTGTTGTGTTACTACCGACACTATCGAAGTGTTTCCGGTACAGAGGATTAGATGCAGAACCTCGAAGTCGGCCCTTTCGTTCTAGATATTGTTGCTTTATGTCACCAAGGATGAACCATGAGCCTGTAGGAAACGTTGCACTGGAATTTTTTTGTGCCACACGGCGATATGCGCAACTCGAAACGCTAGATCTAAAGTATTGGAGTGTATCTGATATGATTTGAATTATTGGTAACTTGGAAATGTTGTCGGGTCAAATGGCGGTGTCTAGTCGGTCGGTCCGAACACCGTGAGTGACATCTTCTCCTGGCTCGCGGGAGAGAAGTGTCTCATTGTACGATGCCGTGCCACATGATTGGAAATTGAGGCTAGAGAGACATATCGTGGCGCAGGAATGGTAATCAAAGATTTTCGATTAAGCAGCGTACAATGCCCCCAGTCCTATGTGGACACCCTGAGCTGCATAATGTCTGCTGGTGGCTTATCAGGGGGGTTGGCCATGCGTCTAGCTTCGTTAGGATTCAAAAAATGTGTTATCTGATTCACGCGCAACATTTTTCCGTTTCAAAGAAGGATCCTATTGCACATAAATCAGGGTTTAAATATGGCAACATGACGTGTTTCGGCGGGGAGACGCACGGATAGCGAGTATTGGTCATGACTGTGATATATCCTCGAGATTTTTGAGCGTTGTCGCATAGTTTTCCACGACTTTTACAAACGGGACGCTCTAGGAGGCAATGGTCTCGTGATGCTTGTCTCGAGCACTAGCTGCGGTTGTTATCTGATCTCTCCTGTGTGCAACTTCTATAAACTGACCACCAACGAGAAGGATCGAGATTGTTCATGAGAGTTCCACCATTTCAGCTTAGCTGACGGCAAGATTTACGATACAAGGAACCCATGACGAAGCTGATCTTTGTCTTTGCTGTTTCTCGCGAATTGGTCACACGGCGCCAATGTTCGTTGAACTAAGGCCACAATTTGGGCACTAAGTACTTGAGCTGGGCTAGGTATCGGATTTTCCCATCGTGAAAAGCATAAAAGCCGAGCTCATCGCTGTACAGCCCCTCAAGCCAATTCCACCCTCTAAATCTCATTCTGTCAGTTTGCCTAAATCCTATCACTCACTCTGAAATCACACTCCCATACTTTACACCTTGCCGGCTCCGCAAGACACCTTCCCATATACCATGGCAGGAAATGTACAATTTGCCAACTCCCAAAGATCGCCTTGTCGACTCGGTTGCGTTGGTGGCAAACTGTACTCGACATGCCCTCCATGCAAAGGCAATCCATTGCGGTAAGCCTTTCCAATCTTCTCTCTTAATTCTTTAGCACGATATTCAATTCATGGAGTTTGATGCCCTAACTCTCCATGTTGATATGGTTTCGTTACCAGAATTTCTATATCTACTGCTACAAAATAACATTGAAATTCATTGTCATGCCCTACTCGGAATTTATGTCACATTCGAGTAATGCTGGACAAAGATAGTTTGTAAGTTGCTGATACTCTAGTATTAGGTATCGGGGTGGTCACTGCGATAATTGTAATGATACTGGTTATGTCTCGAGCCCGTGTCGGCACTGCGCTAAGGCTACCGCACCGTCCAAAACGTCCTAGTCCGAAGGGCAATAAAATGTACGGAACGAAGTCCCTGGCCCTCTTGAGTCATCAGAGGTATAGCAATACTCGTGCAGACACTCAAGAGACACCTGGCATATCGAATCGCTGTTTACATCACTACGCCACGGCATAGTTCACCTAGCAGTCCTCTCGCGAGTCGGTAAGGGATTGCCGTTCTTTTTCTTCCTTTCAACAATCATCAACATCGATAGAATTTTCCTCTCAGACCTTTAACTACAGAGGCCAGGGAAACTATGATTAACATTGTCACGAACATACCATTCTACATGTCAGTCACACATGTCCTATCTTTATTGGCGGATCGTTAGCCTAGAGAAACCTCACCCCTTCATCACTCCATTAACACACCACCCCCTAGCACAATCACCGGACATTTATGGGTGCGAATGAACTGGGTATGCGTTTCACTTCACTTCTTCTTCCTGCTGCACCCTATCTTAAACATAGTATCCAGCATTGCCTGGAGCCCAGTACTGTGGATGAACGAACTTATGTCACAAACTTCTTTTCTTCACACTCTCTTTATTTGGCCCTTGCTCTTTATCACCATCCTTGATATTTGGTACCCGAATTTGTCGATGTCACGATGTATTTTTGTAACTTAACATATCTCTTACTATATATATATATATATATATGTGTGTGTGTGTGTGTGGTATCCGCCTTCTTGCATTCAAGAATGACAAATATCTCCAAAACTCCCATGACTTGATAGAGCAAGAAATATCTAAGCATGTGATCGTCATCTACTTCGTACAACTAGTACTTCATCCTTGTGACACAGACCAGAGTGATTACATCAATATTCCCTGAACCTTCACTTAAAACTCTAAACCACTGCATATCTCCTTGCCTAGTGCCTCCCAACGAACTCTTATTCCTTTTATTCGCCCAATCGACCTAGCTTACCCCAAGGCCCACAATTGTCTTTCGACTCGGATATCAAGCAACCCACCGCCGAAACTCGGAAAGCTGCTTCCGTACAACCTCCATCACGAGATATTTTCCGACGAAGTGGTTTTACCGCTCCCGTTCCGATCTACTACACGACGCAGCAAATGCTCAGGTACCTAGGAACGTTGCAAGTGAGCCTAGCGCCTACACGTACCTGGCAGACGGAGTGCCCCCTGCATATCTTAGACACTTTGTCGAGACGGCAATTAGCCAATAGCGAGGAGGAATGGACATTGTTCATCGGGCTGTGTTGCCTTCTCTTGCGCCGGCTTTATTTGAAGGAGATTCGGTCTTCGGGTTTAATGGGCCTCGGCTCCGGGCGTAGCGTTCGACGGGGGGATGTATGTAGTAGTTTGGGGGGATTGGCTGGATGAGATGACGGTATCTCATTGATGTTCTATTGGTTCGGGCGATGTGCTTTGATGACCGCAACTAGGGGTAAAACAGGTGTGAAGAAAATTCTCGAGTGACTAGTTACTGAGCTATTAGAGATAGACATGAATTAAGAGACACCGAGAATGCGCTTACGAAACCTCATTCAAACATCCGCATATACTCTAAGACATTCCCCAGAATTAAAACGATTCAAGGTAATACGTAGTATAGCGGACATACATCCCAAATCTACCCCGGATCTCCGTACCCAAAACGTTTTCCTTCATCCAATTCTCTCTAATCTCATCTTTTTTTTTTTTTTTTTTTTAGTAAGAAACCGACTCCTCCTTTCCCATAAACATGGATTTGTATCCAATCATATCCCTCCATCATCTCATCTCTATCAAGCCTACGTTAACCCCCTAGTATTTTAATATACTCAATTTACAGCCTGCCTTCATCCACAAACCTCTGGCTACGGTTTTCGTGGAAACTCCTAGACATGCAACATACATATTCCAATAAAGGGCCGTCCTCATTCTCAGCAACTCTACCTCTACGAAGCACCATCCCCTTTCCATCCTTAGACTAAAATAAACATAAATCTCACCCTAGTAATCTGAAAATAAAGCCCTCCCAGAAGAGTCCTATAACATCTTCTTTCCCCACCTCTTCAAACCCATTCTGTACTCCAGGCTTAATAATACTCTATCTCATAAACACAATTCCTACCAAGCCAAATCACTGGCCGCATATCAGTTTCACGCTCAGTACCTATTCTGCTTCACTAGCCAGGCAAATCGGCAGACTAAGGTGGATACTTAATGCACAACACACGCAACCGGATACATATGCTAAAGAGTAGAGTATATTGAATCACTACAGCCCCATCATTATTCATAATCATAGCTGCCAGGCCAAAAAACGAAGTACCATACCAAAATCCCCCGGCAAAACGCCATCGTCTTACAAGCGAACTCCAAAATCAATACCCGGCACCGGTTCCGCGAATGCTCATGTGTCTCAAGAGTGCACGAGGGTTAAATTTGCAAACTCCTCTACCCCTTGGCTTCATATGTAGATCACGATATATGGGTTGTAGTCTTCAGCCAAGCTGCGTACCTTCAAACGCCAGAAAAACTACGAGGGGGACAAACTCACGCTCGCAGTGATAAGGACCCCATACTGCTGTGCACGCTTAGGACTCCGTATTTGTAGCCTAGCGTATGCGGCTTACTAACCGGACTGCGCATAACTTAATCGTCGAAGAAATGTTCTGGTAGATTACCGAACAATGCCACCACACTGAGCCCACCAACAACAACTCCAGCCGTTGCGGTCGCCAAGTAGGACATGACACTCCGAAGCCTCTTCTTCGGGCGCTGAGCCGTTGGCTGGGCGGTTGGAACGGGCGTTTGTTGTGCGTCCGCCTCCGCTGGTGGTGTGACTGGAGCTACATCAACCTCCTCCTCTAGAACGTCGGCTTTCCGCTTGAGGCTCTTTACGGAGGTGGGTGTTGGCGGTCGCTGTGGGTCGTCATCAACGATCTCTGGAATCGAAACCTTAGTCCTGCGATTTGGCTGCGGTAGGGACGAGGTTATGTCATCAGTGGTGGCCGCCGGCGGTGTTACGACATAGGGCCTGCCGGTGTGCTGCTGTAGCGGATGTTCCTCTGATTTCGCAGAAGGACTGGGCTTGTGGTCTGAGAATGGTGTGAGTACCGGTGGCGTGTACTGCTTGCGTTGCTCAGAAGAGTTACCCGCCGCAGCACCAACGGATTCGCCTGTCGGAACCTTGTTGCTGGGAAGGAACCACTCTTGACGGGAATCACCGCCTAATGGAGAGAATATAACCTGAGACGATTCCTCTAACCAGGGTTGTTGGCTAGCACGATCTCGTGTGGAGATAGCATTGTTGAACTCCGGAGCAGATGGACCCCAGGCTGCAAATTTACTAGGCGCTGATGAACGAGGGGGTACATGTGGACCAACCATGTCCCACGGTGGGTTCTCAAAGATGTCGTAAACGATAGTATTGGCCGGCTCGGGCTCTGCTATCCTAACATTAAAAGGCGCCGGTGGATTTGAAAAAAACAGTCTGGAAGCGGCGGATATGACTGGAGGAGGTGGTGGAGGTGGTGGGATCTGGCTGGCGAGGAAGGGAGCCGGCGCTGGCGCGTTCTCTGCGCTATCCTGTTCGTCTGTTACGTCCTTTTGTTTTTCGTGGTCCAACATGGCTTCCATTTTTAGGCGGCGAACTGAGTCCGCATCCTGCTGGGATTCATGCTCCAGTTCCTCTGATGCATCACGGCTAGATGCCACATCAGATTCGTCCATGCTACACTCGTCGCTGAGGTTGTCGTCCTCTTGGTTGTCAGAGCTATCCCCAGCCTCGTTAGACTCTACCGAGCTGTTGTCATCGTCATGGACGTCATCATCGTCATGATCAGTCAGATCAATAGAAATACGAGGCCTTGGGGAAGTACTGTCTGGCGACATTGCTGCGACGTGTGCAACAGGCGCAGCGTTGAGCTCCTCATCCTCCGGCTCTACCAAGCCTTGTTGCATCTCCTCGGAATCGTCGACGTTGACCGGATTGGACTGACTGCCGTAATACAGTGCATCAAACGCTGTCTCGTTTTCGTTCTCGAAGCCTTCGTCGTCGGACGAGTCGAGGGGTACGCTGAAACCGCTCGACACGGCGGGCTTTGGTATGGTAGCGGGTGCAGCGTACTTGGAGTCAAATAAGTACTTCTTTGCGATAAACGACTCTGCGTCCACTCGGAATTAGCTTAAGGCTGCAATGAATAAGCGAAATGGATGAGGGGGAGAGTACATACCTTGATCCCTCACTACGTTGACGCCGAACTGGATCATGTCCCCGTTGGCAAGCTCGTGCTCGGTATGACGCAGCAAAGGCTTGTTGTTGACCATGGTCCCATGCATGGACCCAGTGTCCTTGAGGAGGACAAGGGGTCGACTGAGGCCGGTGTCGGCAGAGATGATAGCGTGGCTCCTCGAGATGACGGGACTGTCGATGTAGGCGTTGTCGGGACCCTGTTGTAGCTGCTTGCGAGCGTCCTTGGAGCTCCTACCGACGGCTATCCTAGAACCGGGTGTGAGTAGGATCTTGCGTTCGTCAAATTCATCCAGGCCGTCGATGGACCTTAGCGTAATCTCAATAGCTGCTGTTGCTAGGCTGTCAGTCACGGGCTCTCGAGTCACGACACGCATCGCACGCGGAGAGGGGGGGAGGGGGGCTTACGGGGAACAGAGGACATTGCGGTTAGGAATAGCCCCGAGGCTTAGGTTGAGAGGGAGGTGAGTCGTTGGGGAATTGGTTTATGGTGGTTGAGGTGAAACAGGGCGCTGGCGCGGGGCCGGAGCTTGAAGGACCGTTGGAAGACGGTGGGTCGAAACGAGGGATGTTGTGCGAGATAGCCGTGGTCGAGGGGCAGCTGGAAGAGAGTGTTGTCGAAAAGAGCGATGGACGTGAGGGAGGAGCCCGGAGCAGGCTGCGGTGATAGTGAAGAGGTAGGTAGCAGGTCGCCAACCGTACGGGCGGGGCAGGGTGGAGAGGCATCACCTGCTGTCGGCGGTCGCAGCTGCCTGGCGGCCCGTGCTTGCTCTTTATCACTTATCGGGCTGCATAAGCGCCTTGGCAGCCGCCGAGCGACCCCACCGCCCTGCTGGACTTTTGCGGCTCGTCTCTGAATATGACCGTGAAGGGTGAATGAAGACAACATCCACGCACATCCGCCCACCTCGCCTGTCTCGCCGCCATGACTCACCCCGACGGATCCGCCTGCCACAGCTTCTTCTTCTCCTTCTCCAGATCATAGCCATTGCACCATTTGAGGTCTAGCGACTGTACGCCGCCCGCACTGCTTGCAGCACATCTCACTGCGCCCGCCTCTCAACCGGGCCTGCCTGCAAAGAAAAGATCAGCAAGGATGGCGTTCGGCGATACCAAACAGCAGGTCGTGGACTCGGTGCCCGCACGCATCAAGCATATCCAATTCGGCATCTTGTACGTATTGTGCGCCACTATTTGCTGGCCATGCAGTAGTCGAGAGAACTAATTCCCCCCCAGCTCCAACGACGACATTGCTCACCAGGCCGTCCTCGAAGTTTCCGACCGCAACATCTACGATATCAACCTCGGTCCCGACGGCCAGCGCCTCTACACTAGCAATGGCCCCATGGACCTGCAGATGGGCACTTCCAGCAAGGGCCAGGGCGCGAATTCTCGGTGCAAGACCTGCGGCGAAAACCTTTATGGCTGCAATGGTCACTTTGGCCACATCAAGCTCGCCCTCCCTGCCTTCCACGTCGGCTACCTCAAGCACATCATCGAGGTGCTACACTGCGTCTGTAAGGATTGCTCACGCTTGCTACTGGGCGAAGATGAGCGGCGACGGTTCCTCCGTAGCATACGCCGTCCGGGTATGGACAACTTGCAGCGCACAGGTATTGCGAAGAAGATCATAGAGGAGTGCCGCAAGAAAAGGACATGTATGTATTGTGACGCGGTGAATGGCACTGTGCGCAAGGTGCCGGGCCACCCGCTCAAGATCATTCACAACCGCTACGATGCGTTCAACAAATCCACTGCAAAACTGAAGAAGCCGCCACCGGGCAAGGAAGATTTTGACGTCTCCTTCGACTTTATGAAAACCGAAATACCGGAGGTGGACAAGCATCTGAAAAAGGCAGTTGACGACATGCATCCGCTTCGAGTCCTCAAACTCTTCAAGCGCATCAAGTCCGAAGATTGCGAACTGCTAGCCATGATCCCGGAGGATGCACGCCCTGAAATGCTGATATGGGAATACGTGCCGGTTCCCCCGGTCGCCCTCCGACCCTCGGTCCAGCAAGAGGGAGGAGCAAACGAGGATGACATTACCAACAAGATTGGCGACATCTGTCACATTAGCGGCATCCTTCGAGCAGGCCTTGCGCGCGGCTTTCCTCTCCAGATTCTCATGGAGCAATGGGACTTCCTTCAGCTCCAAATTGCTATGTACATTAATAGTGACGTCCCCGGCTTGAAACAACAAGGCCTGCAAAAGTCAATGCGGGGCTTCTGCCAGAGATTGAAGGGGAAAGGGGGACGTTTTCGACAGAATCTTTCCGGAAAGCGAGTTGACTTCTCGGGCCGTACTGTGATCGGGCCAGATCCCAACCTTGGAATCGACGAAGTAGCCGTACCGGAGAGGATCGCAAAGAATCTGACCTATCCAGAGAAAGTCAATAGATACAACATCGAAAAGCTGAAAAAGCTGGTTAGGATTGGCGCGAATAAGCATCCTGGTGCCAATTTTATCATCAATGGCAAGACTGGCATCAAAACTTCTTTGGCGGTTCTCTCACGACCCCCTGATTCTAAGACCAAGCTCAACCGCGCCGCGGATAAACTAGACATCGGGGATATTGTTGAACGCCACCTTGAAGATGGGGATATCGTCCTATTCAATCGTCAGCCATCACTTCACAAGCTGAGTATTCTGAGTCATCGAGCCAAGATCCGGCCCTGGAGAACACTCCGTCTGAACGAATGCGTTTGCAATCCCTATAATGCTGACTTCGATGGCGACGAGATGAATTTGCACGTGCCGCAAACTGAAGAAGCCCGTACAGAGGCAATTGAGCTCATGGGCGTTAAATACAATTTAGCAACACCGAAGAACGGAACGCCAATCATTGCTGCTATTCAGGATTTCATCACTGCAGCCTATCTTCTAAGCAGGAAGGACCAATTTTTCGATCGAAGATCGTTCTGTCAAGTCTGCTCATTTATGTTCAATGGGGATGGAGCGCTCGATCCGGACACGGGCGAGCTCCTGCCTGTTGAATTGCCTCCACCTGCTATCCTTAAGCCTCAGGCTTTGTGGACGGGAAAGCAAGTATTCAGCGTCTTAATGAGGCCCAACAAAAAGTCTCGAGTGATGGTTAACCTTGAAGCCGCCGGGAAACAGTTCAAGCCCACAGCCGGCCAGGCCAATGATCTCGACCCAAATGATGCCTATCTTGTCATCCGTAATTCGGAGGTCATGTGTGGCCCCATGGATAAGGCTACTGTGGGCGACGGGAAAAAGGATTCTGTGTTCTACGTGCTAATGCGAGACTTTGGTCCTGACCATGCTGTTCAGGGTATGAACAGGCTAGCGAAACTCTCGGCGCGCTGGCTCTCTAACAATGGTTTTTCGATTGGAATCAGCGACGTCACTCCAGGTGAAAAGCTAGTAAGGCGGAAGCAAGAGTTGATCAAAGTAGCGTATGATAAGTGCGACACCCTCATTAAGCTATTCAAGGAAGGTAGACTGCAAAGAGACCCAGGATGCGACGAAGAAACTACCATGGAGAATCAGATTGGTGGCATTCTTTCCAAAGTGCGTCAAGATGCTGGTGACATCTGTTTCCAGGAGCTCAGTAGATGGAACGCGCCGCTGCTCATGGCAAAGTGCGGATCAAAAGGCTCAAACATCAACGTCTCGCAGATGGTCGCATCTGTCGGACAGCAGATGATTGGCGGCGCTCGAGTTGCAGACGGTTTCCAAGACAGAACCCTTCCACATTTTCCCAAGGCAGCACGCCAGCCACAATCGAAAGGATTTGTAGCGAACAGCTTCTTTTCTGGCCTGAGCCCCAGTGAGTTTATTTTCCACGCCATGAGTGGTCGTGAAGGTTTAGTCGACACCGCCGTCAAAACAGCCGAGACTGGCTACATGAGCAGACGTCTCATGAAGTCGCTCGAGGATCTCTCTGCGCAGTATGATGGTACCGTCCGGAACTCGTCTGGAGGGCTCGTGCAGTTCCAGTACGGAGATGACAATCTAGATCCCGCGGACATGGAGGGTAAGGCGAAGCCGGTGCACTTCGATCGTACATTTTCACATGCAATAACTTCTACCTGGAACAACGACGAACCGAGTTTGACGCCTGAGGACGTCCGTCAGCACACAGAAACTAGGCTGAACATGGAACGCAACAAGTATAGACGGATCGGCCTGGACGGGGTTACGCAGCTAGACTATAACGACAGAAGCAACGCAGGTATCGATCAGCAGGAATCTATCCGCGACTTCCTTGACACCGTACAAGATTACGTCTACAGTAAAGCCGCAAAGCTTGAGACAACACTTACTCATCTTGGTATCGTCGAACCGTCTAATACTCGAAAGAAGCGAACTTTGCAAGACGCCGAGAAGTTCGCGCTCGCCAACGGCATTGCTAAAATCTCAGAACGAGCCCTTCAAACCTTCATGGATCTCTGTCTGAGCAAGTACTACCGCTCCAGGGTCCAACCAGGCCACGCTGTGGGAGCTATTGGTGCGCAATCGATCGGTGAGCCTGGAACACAGATGACATTAAAGACCTTCCACTTTGCAGGTGTTGCCGGTATGTCTATAACACAGGGTGTCCCACGTATCAAAGAAATCATCAACGCCTCGACAAATATTTCCACGCCCGTCATCAGCTGTGAGCTCTCGCAGAAGACCTCTGAGGTGGCTGCCCGTATCGTGAAAGCCCGTATCGAGAAAACCTATCTGCGCGACATTATCTCATATGTTGAGGATGTGTGGCATCCCGCCGGTGCATACATTGCTATGCGTATTGATTGGGATACAATCCACAAACTATTCATCGACGTTACGGCAGACGAAATCGCCAACGCAATCCACAAACACAAGCCCCTGAAATGGGGCAAGGCAACTCCTAAAATCCGCTGCACAGGCTCGATAATCCGCGTCGAGATCCCAGACCCTGATAACCAGCGCAAACGCCCCACATCCAAAAACCCGAAGAACCAAAAAGAGTACTTTGAGCGTGTTCACCAGGTCAAACAGCTCCTCTCTGACGTCGTTATTAAAGGTTACCCGGACTGTCAGCGCGCTATCATCAAGAAAGATACCACGGAGAACGAGCGCGGGGAGTTAGAAATTAGAATTCTTGTCGAAGGATACGGACTCAAGAATTGTATGACGACCCCCGGCATCGAACCGTACACTACAACATCGAACCACGTCATGGAAATCAGAGACGTGCTAGGCATCGAGGCGGCGCGCAAGACCATCATCGATGAAATCCATAGTGTGATGGGCAGTATGGACATCGATCCTCGCCACATGCAGCTCCTCGCCGACGTGATGACGTGTAAAGGCGATGTGTACGGTATTACGCGCTTTGGGCTCCAGAAGTCGAGGGATTCAGTCTTACAACTTGCGAGCTTTGAAAAGACGCCAGACCACCTCTTCGAGGCAGCGGCCAAGGGCAAAGTGGATCCAATTGAAGGGGTTAGCGAATGCATTATCATGGGCAAGAGTGTGGGGTTAGGGACGGGGGCGATGAAGGTTATTAGGAGGCTGGCTTTGGCAAAGGAGGATTTGGCAGGGAAGAAAGCGATGTTTGAGGAGGGGTGGGCGGCGCTGTGATGCCGAAGGGCTTATCTAGTGTGTGTGAGGATAGGATGCATGTTGGCTTTTTGGTTCATGCTAGAATTTAATTTGGTTTGTTTGTTACTAGCGTTGGCATTGCACAGCGAGGCGATGAGCGATTTACCTGAATCTGACTGATCATGGATGTAGGATCATAGCTTCTAGGAATAAGGGTTGAATCTGAAGCATTTCTAGATTAGAATCATGGTGGAAATATAATTGTTCGTCAATCACTTCATCTCACATGCAATGGAGAAAAAGTACTACTAAGTCAATACTACTTTCATCTACTTCCTGCGTAAAATCTACACTATTCTACCGCACAACACTAAACAAATCCTATCGCTTTTAGAAAGCGTATGAGCGCTAAGTCCTCCATCGCTCTCTCTAATCTTTTATTTGTCTCACTATAAAACAGGCTCAAATCAGAAGAGAAACTGAAGACAAAGCCTGAAGTTCAATTTGAAACCTCCAGGAAATTATTAGAACAAAAGACGCGGAATGCAGGACGAATATTATCAATTCTAGACATATGCTCCGCCTCCACTGTTCCCGAGGGATATTAGAAAGGCTGACTTGCATATATTGCGAAAGATAATTCAGGATTCGTCGTAGAGGCTTGCGGCATCTACTCGCACCTCTTTACATCTCCCAATTACGCTCCATTAATCCTCTCATTGATCTTACCAGGTAAACAACATAAGATTCGGATTCAGCACAATCGGACACACAAAGTGCCCCACAATAGTCGACGCCAAAGGCCAAATAGGCGTGAAACTCGTAATGCGCCACATAGGCGGCGCTATAGTCGCCATGACAATCATGGCTGTTGCAGCCCCAATCGTAAACAAGAACGTCCACTTAAATCTCTTGATGATCCGTGGGATCTCCTCGAAGAAGCTGACGTTCTCGACTTCCTTGGCCGTGGCGCCCCATGTCATGTTAATGTTGAATAAGTGGCAGAGCAGCGCTTGCGAGACGTGCAGGGAGACGCCGCCAAGGAAGATGAGGAGGAGTGGGATCCAGCGGATGTTTAGCCAGAGGGCCGAAACGATGCCTTGCTCGCCGATGCGGTAGCGCATTACGGCTAGTGAGACGTTGCCGAGTGCTGTGAAGACGAAGAAGATAGAAAAATACACTTTGAACGAGTCAACATAGTAGTGATCCAAGTAGCCGTTAAACCAGCCGACGAGGAAGTAGTTGAGCAGCGTCAGAAGCCACGCAGAACCGATGGCATAGTACGTACTCACGTATGCCATGATGGTAATCTTGGAAGGAAGCGGCATGTTGGAGAGAATGAATTTCCTGAACAACTTGGTAAAGATGCCCTTGGTTGGCCATTGATGGAAGGGATGGAAGATTAGCTCGCTACAGCCATACGCGTATCTGCTGGTGGTTAGTGCTATTGACTAGATGAAGGAAGAGGCTGGAATCCTACTTTTCCCACCGAGCAAGCTCATCGTACACAGTAAGTGACACGCCTTCCTTGAAACCGTCGCCCTTGTACGCAGCAAGCCGCACCAAATATCCATGCGTCTGCAGACGAAGGGCCATGTCGAAATCCTCGGAGACTGTCCTTTCCGACCAATACTTCTCGCGATTATCGCTGGAGTGCTTGTCGTTATATGCAATTTTCTGCAAAGCTTGCCAGCGCAGGATCGCGTTGTGACCAACAAAAGGCGCAACATCGCCGTTAGCGACGGCATATCGAATCTGCGTGTAGATTAGATTAGTGAAAAACGTAATACCCCTTTCAAAAAAACTCCATGTAACATTCATAACACCTGATGAGTACTGAATGATAGCAACCTGTGGCGAGTTCTCCATTTCACTGACGGCCTCTAGGAAGCAGTCCTCTGGGACACGAGTATCCGAGTCGACCAGGAGAATATAGTCGCCGATGCGGATATTACCATCCGCCCATGTCTCGCCATTACGCTTCTCGATAACCTGCCGGAGGGCTTCAGAGTATGCCTTGTTTTCATCCCATTGGTCCCATCGTGCATGACGTTCGATTGCGGAAAGCTTTTCTTCGATTGCTACGCTGGTCCATAGAGCGTAATTCATGTTTGAAGCCTTCTTGAACTTTCCTCCTCGGGTGAATCCTCCATTCTTCGGATTGTGCTTGGGGCGCGCAACCCATCCAATATTGTTCTCGTCGTAGAAATCCTGCCTAGCCTTTGCATCCTCGCATGAGATAAGCTGCATGCCATCATCGTTTATAAAAATATTGGCCGTTCCCCCTTGTAGCTCATATGTGGAGATGGCAGCTTTGAGGGAGCGAACGGTAGGCTCGATGACGGTGCTAAGGCCTTCTTTATATACTGGCATTTGGATGGTCACGTGTGGGAGGCCACTTTCACGGTCCCGAGCTATACGGCGGGGCGGAAGACCTGAATAATATTTTGTGTTCTCCCGCATTTGGCCAATGGGCCCGATTAATTGGATAATGTTTCCTACTAAGGCTTGGAAGAAGAACTGAAGAGTTAATCGGATGCAAGCAATGGAGAACTAGGCTGACCTACCAGTGAAAGCCAGACCTGGGGGATTATGCAAGCGACTAGGGCTAGCCGGATGTAGTACTTGTCGATAAGAGACTCCATTACCAGATTCCTCCACCCGCTTCCTATGGCCCCAAACAAGATGATCAAGGTTGCCGCGACTTGAAGATGCTGAAGGAATACCGTCCGCCGTGGTTTTTCCTCGATCGAATCGTCTGCCTCGATCACCTCCTCCTCGAAGGCGCGAGCTTCTCCGAAGGATATGCCCTTCTCGCCGCCACTGACACATGTCATCTCATTGCCCCAAATGACTCTCATCAATGTCTCCTCTACGTATTGTGCTCTCTCTAGTAGTAGCTTAGGGGTATCCCCCCATACTATCAAGATCTTTTGCGAAGCCACTAATGCTGCTGATTGATGTTTTCTGCAACCCTGGAGGACCTTAATGTCGGGAATGACCTGTAGGCGAAGACCAGGAGTAAGCTCAACGTAGGGTAGATCCTTCAAGTTCGACATGATCAATTTGATGACTCTCGTATTGACAG
The DNA here is from genome assembly GCA_010094045.1 of Lojkania enalia. Taxonomy (NCBI): domain Eukaryota; kingdom Fungi; phylum Ascomycota; class Dothideomycetes; order Pleosporales; genus Lojkania; species Lojkania enalia. The sequence continues at coordinate 384,040 of ML986589.1, forward strand.
TCATTGCTACCTATTTATCATGAGAATCGCATTGAAAAATGGGTGGCGCAACTTACCCTAACGTTCAACTCCACAATTGCTTCGAAGAAGCCAGTTCCATCGATTCGCAGCGTATCGGGACAAGAGACGTATTGACCTTTTGCTAGCTTTAACACAACCCCTTCGCCGGGATCGCCATTGGTCCATAATTTCTCTTCCTGCTTGGAGTGAAGCCAGTTGACCATGACATTGCTCCTTATGCTGCTACCTAGGGCCGAAGAGCAGCATGAATGAAGGTTGGTATCCCCCCAGCTGGACTCTGCCCTCGAAGAGGTAGACATAGCATCGAGCTGGGACTGTATATCGACCTCTGGCATATTCGCCCATAGATTCTCTTGGGCATCTGCGCGGTGTTCCTGGTCGGATTGTGAGCGTTCTTCCCGTTCAAAATCTACTGACAGAAGACTAGCTGGTGGCGTTTCCGTTTCGTCATTGCCTCTTATCTCGGTAGCAAAGCTCTTATCAATAATATCGGCGCAATTCTCTGATTCCGAGAGACCGTGCGAGTGGGACATGATTCCCCTGTCAAAGAAACACTTCTCGTCTTGCGTACGGCGAGGTTAAAAGTCGCGTGTGGCTTGAATCAAATAAAGCAAGCGGGGAAAGAGATTAGGCCACATAGCTTGGAACTAGAGAGTGCCCTACAATATATTCCATGGGGTCCTTTAAAGTGGACCAAAGGTAGCGATAGTGGTACCATAAGTTTGATCTAAAGCTATTAATGTGTCGCCCAAGGACCGCGGCGACAAGGTTGAAAGCTCCTAAGATATGTTGAACACCAATAGATAGAAAGGGGTGGAGCTAGCTGAAAGACAAGTTATTTGGCACGAACCAAGAAATTATCCGCCACGGACAGACGGATATCTCTAGTAGGGGGTGCGTCTGGGTGGTTACCATGGATAAAGGCATGGTGCTAGAGTCTAGTTGAGATGGCGGTATGTCACGCCTATTATTGAGAAAAGTCCGATTCTATTCGTTTTGCTTTGTCTGAGCGCCCGTAGTCTGCGTGTGAAATGTGACAAGTTGATTGCAATACTACGAGTCATGAATTGTGCGAACGATTCAACGGAGTGTTTGCTCTTCAATGCACGGAACTCGAATATAAAGCTGCAATGCTAGCTTTAACGAATGAAAATCATTACTGGCGAGAGAGGATCGTGGATGATAGGTGGTGGTGGTGGTGGTGGTGGTGGTGGTCAGGCTATTGGAACCAAGATTTTACTGTTCGACCGTGGTTTACGGGTATTGTGCATAAATAATTTACTAAACACCTCCCAATACGAGCCGTTCTACTACTAGGATCGATAATACTCGGCGATATACTAGGTCCCGATGTCTTTCTGATGTGTTCTGATGGCTTTCGTAGTTCCGCCGATCTAAGAGTTCTGGGCGCTCATAATGTACACAATAGTAGTTAAAGAGTTTCGCAACACCGGGCACTGTGTAGAAATATAGCTCCTGTTGAGATGATGCGCAGCCTTGCTATTGCATTTACGCTTTCGATGAGGCTAAGAAGAGATTAACACCAAGTGAGAGTCGTTACCTTGGGGTAGACCCTCCACAAAGCGCCGAAAAATCCAGATGTAAGTTGGTTGACAAGAGGGCCAACCTGAGAAGACAATAGGATATTCCTAGAAGCTCTGTTAGCTGAAGAGATGAAGCACGACGCCGAAGGTTGCACTCGAGTCCCAATATGAGACGATAAAATATATTCACGGGGCATCACTATATCCAGACTCCAGGCCCGTATCTGTCCCTATCTTATACACAAAATCCAGAGCAGGCCCCGCAAGCCGAGAACGCCGGATCATCAAGTCTCTATACCAATTAGTCGTCGAGTCTGAGAGGGTTAGCTATTCCAAACCATCACTGAGTGCAATCCGAGTATCGTACCTGTAGCTCACCAGCGTATCAACCCTGTGATTGCTTGTGCTAAAACTCCTAAGCTGCACTCTCTCACCATTCTTAATCTCTTTCGCATCGCTGTCTCCCCATTCTAGAGGTACTTCCGAGTCCGCGTCCGCATAGACCAGGACATTGAAAGTACAGTTTCCATCCAACATTGGAAGGAATGTAACGGATGCCGTAATTTGCCGGAATATAGACTGGATCTCAGCCTGTATTTCGGTTTCTGTTTTCTCAGCCTGAGGCTCGCTCTCCCTATCGATGATGCGTCAGCCTGTTGCCCGGAATCGTGTGATAAAATTCTGAGAGTGCTTACTCTGGGGCGGAATTTTCTTTGTCAGTCGCCTTCTTTGAGGATCTACTCTTCGAGCTTTTCCCAAAGATTTGCACCTATAATTGGTCAGAACCGTAGTAGACGGAGGAAGGTCTCTACAAACGTCAAATTGCCAACGTTCGACGTGCTCGCCCGTTTCTTTGCTTGTGATGACTACAACAAGCTTAGATATCTTCCCGCCGTACATCCACTCTTTCAACTGAGACATAATTTTTTTGATATATGCTTTAACCTGATCGTCGGCAGTTACTGTAGGGGTTAGTATTATTCATTTGATGTCAGTTGGAGGCTACTACACACCCATCATCGTCAGTCCGTATTTTCTGACACTGTACATAGTGTTAGATAATCGCCAGACGCCGTCTTTGACACTGGACTCACGCGGTAAAATCCTCGGCTGGATAAACACCCCGTTGAAATCTATGTTTTGTTAGCGCGAAATTTCCAGCTCTACGAAGCGGATACACACAGTATGGTATTGATCGAGTACTCAAACTGGAGAGCATGAGCATGAATTTCTAGTTCAGAATGCAGTGTTTATGCTTACGAATTCATTGACAACTTTGGAGGAGCCTGGATCTCGAGTTAACCTAAACAATTTTCACCTCACGCTACACGTACCTTTCAAAGCTAGTTTATGGACCTTGGAAGAATCCTTTGAGGATTCCTTCTTCGACGAAGGCTTGGATTGCGACGACGACTTCGATTGCGACATGCTTGCGAGTGTGGTGTTTGCGTGAGGATTGCTGGTGTGAATATTTTGTTTATCTAGGCTGTTGGCGGGGCAACTACGACCACAAATAGGCCTAATGGTTGCACACAAGTGAAAGACCGGCGCACTAGACAGGCAACAATGATTCCGAATTCCTGCATATGGTGTCGTAACCCAAATGCTATTAGATGCAGACCAGGGGATGACACCAGGGGCGAAAGGAGGTGTGAATTGCGATAGTGATGGTGCGAGGCTTAAGCGTCGGAGAAAGGTGCGTCCAAGCGCCGATGGATCCCGATTAGATAAGAACCGAGGTCAGATCAGACGAAATAACTTTTCTCTGAACGCGTCTCTCCCTACCCCCGCAACAAGAGCCATTCGTTCATCGGTCCCATGCGAACCCATGCGACTATGCGTTCGGACCGTGAGCAGCCTACTGCAATGTTGGCGGGCGCCCGCTGTTCGGCTCGATGGCGTCCCTCTCGCGTCCCGCGGCCTTGAGACGCTGCGAGGAACTTTCAGGAGCTACGCGCAAGCCTTTAGACCCCAATCCGACCTCGAAAAACGCATCGCCGATATTCCAATTGAGCGGTATCGCAACTTCTGCATCGTAGCTCATGTCGACCATGGCAAGTCGACGCTTTCCGACCGCCTCCTAGAGCTCACAGGCACTATTGAGCCTGGCGGAAATAAGCAGATTCTAGACAAGCTAGACGTCGAGAGGGAGCGTGGCATCACCGTCAAGGCGCAGACGTGCTCTATGATATACAATTATCAGGGCAAGGACTATCTACTGCACCTAGTGGACACTCCCGGGCACGTCGATTTCCGGGCAGAAGTCTCGAGAAGCTATGCAAGCTGCGGCGGAGGTAGGTCTTGTCTCTGTCTTTCTACAGCGGTAGCTAATTAGCTTCACAGCCCTTCTTCTCGTCGATGCCAGCCAGGGCGTCCAAGCCCAGACGGTCGCCAATTTCTACCTAGCCTTCTCTCAGGGCCTGACCCTCGTGCCCGTCATCAATAAGATTGATCTGCCCCACGCTGACCCTCCGCGCGTTCTCAAGCAAATGCAGGAGACATTCGAGCTGGATCCTGACAAAGCGGTCCTTGTCTCGGCAAAGACGGGGATCAACGTCGAAGCTCTGCTTCCGAACGTGGTCGAACAAATTCCTGCGCCCGTTGGAGACCACACGAAGCCGCTCCGCCTGCTCCTCGTCGATTCATGGTATGATGTGTACAAGGGAGTCATTCTTCTGGTCAGGATCTTTGATGGTCAGGTCAGGCCGGGTGATAGCATCCGGTCGTTTGCTACGGGGCTGAAATACATCGTCGGGGAAGTGGGCATTATGTACCCGGACCAGACGCCCCAGACTGTACTCAAAGCTGGCCAGGTTGGCTACATACACTTCAATCCTGGCATGAAAAAGTCACAGGAGGCGAAGGTAGGCGATACATACACCACGGTAGGGTCAGAGAAGCTCGTGCAGCCGTATCCTGGTTTCGAAGAGCCCAAGAGCATGGTTTTCGTGGCAGCCTTTCCTATGGACCAAGGCCATTATGAGCACCTCGAAGATAGCATTAATCAGATCATCCTGAACGATCGCAGCGTCACCATCCAGAAAGAGTCGTCCGATGCCCTTGGAGCAGGGTGGCGGCTTGGGTTCCTGGGGACCTTGCACTGCTCAGTTTTCGAAGACCGCCTTCGTCAAGAGCATGGAGCCAACATTATAATTACCCCGCCATCCGTTCCATTCAAGGTTATATGGCGCGATGGCACCGAGTCTACCATCTCGAATCCAAACGAATTCCCGGACCAAGAGAGCCACAAGTTCAAGGTCAGCGAAGTTCTTGAGCCGTATGTCTCTGCAACAATCACACTACCAGAGGAGTATCTGGGCAAAGTCATCGAGCTCTGCGAGTCCAATCGAGGAGAGCAGAAAGAGCTTACGTTCTTCACTGCTACACAAGTAATCTTGAAGTACGACCTACCGCTTTCGCAGCTCGTCGATGACTTTTTCGGGAAGCTCAAAGGGATCTCGAGGGGATACGCGTCGCTCGACTATGAAGATGCTGGATTTCGAAAATCCAACATTTCGAAGCTCAGCCTGCTTGTGAACGGCATACCGGTCGATGCGGTCTCTCGTGTACTCCATACCAGCCAAGTTGAAAAGGTCGGCCGTGCATGGGTTGAGAAGTTTAAGGAGCATGTCGACAGGCAGATGTTCGAAGTCATCATTCAGGCTGCTGTCGGTCGACGGATAATTGCCCGTGCTACCATCAAACCATTTAGGAAGGATGTTTTAGCCAAGCTTCATGCTAGCGATGTAAGCCGAAGGAGGAAACTGCTCGAGAAGCAAAAGGAGGGTCGCAAGAAGCTAAGGGCGGTCGGGTCCGTGGTCATCGACCATGAAGCGTTTCAAACCTTCCTCTCTAAATAGATAGAGGCCCACACCTCTACAAAAAATCGGAGATCTTTACTCATTCTGATTATGTTACGGCGTATTTAGACATGTGAACTGCTCGACTATGTTGCACTTTCCATGAGCAATGTGCCACCGGGGTCCAGAACCCCATCACGCGACTGACTAGTGTATTAGGGTTTCATGTAATTTGTTCACTCTACACCACGTGAGCCGAGAGGTCCCACCTTTGTAATCTGCTTGCAATGCTTACGCCTACCAGATAGTAGCCCCTAAGCTAATGGCATCAAAATCGGAGAGATTGGTGGTTCGCGTCTCCACTCCTAAACTCTGACTTCTAGCTTTCAGCGGTCGCCATTCTTAACAGCAAATTATGTCATCATTGGCTTCCTTAGGTTGTTCACACAATTCGACTGGCGCAGCTACACTATACGCATTCTTTCTAGCCTTTCAATATACCTTTAAGCTACCACTGGAGAGTCCAATAACGTGGTTACCCAAGAATCAAGCTTGTTGATGACGCTAACGGCGAGAAACGGGGATCGACGCTAAGGAATGCCAACGACATGCGATGATAGCTCGAGGGCTAGATTCCGAAGACTCACTCATCAGCGGGATCGTCCTAGGATTCCGCTGTCTCCCCGTCTGTATCTCATGTTCTGCCGCTGCCACTTTTCCGAAGATGGATAGAATGCTCGTGTCGACTTGACGGACCCATCACGCGGGTCAGCGCGGACAATAGTTCCCAATGACGCTGCGAAACTGTTGGTGAAGTAGACTCGTCAAAATTTCAAGATGAGCATGGGCATCACTAGTGTTGGATTATATTCTTGATGGGTACTGCGCCGTATCCCCAGGTATTTACGTTGTTCTATTGTATTGTGAATTGAAGTTTCTTGCAAAAAGGCATCAAGATGACGAGATTTCTGGGCCTCCGAGGGACACGCCTAGCATCCTTGATCAATGCAATTTGTGGGTTATGCTTTTTGTAAGGTTCGAACAAAACAAACACACTCAATGGTGGACTAATGCGTTCGTATAGGTGTTTTGGATACGCGCAAGGAGTATTGGGGGGTCTATTGACAGTGCCTGCATTCCTTGATAGATTTCCTCAGGTTAATACCATTAACAATGACTCCTTGAACAATGCGAGACTACAAGGTGAGGGCGGAAGACGTAGATTCGATAGTGCAAGTATTGATTTAGTCTAGGAATTACTGTGGGCACATGGAACCTCGGCTGCTTCGCGTCTGCTATCATAGCAGTCTTCATCGGAGACACAATTGGACGCAGAAAACAGCTTATCCTGGGCCTCAGTATATGGATCATTGGAGAGATTATACAGTCTTCCTCCTACAGCTTTGGTCAATTTATTGCGGGAAGGTTCATTGCTGGCTTTGGTATGCATTTTTCCTAATCTAGGATGAAATCTAATCAGTGTGGACAGGCAATGGTTTTAACACGGCTACCGTTCCCGCGTACCAAGCCGAGTGTGTAAAGTCACATCGCAAAGGGTCCATTTTGATGATTTCGGCGGGGGCTTTCGTAGCACTAGGTTATGCACTCTCATACTGGTTGACATTTGCTTTTGCCTATGCTAACAACTCGTCGGCGGCCTGGCGTGTTCCGATTGCATTCCAAATCGTCTTCGCCCTCATCCCGCTATCCCTGATCCTTTCCCTGCCGGAGTCGCCTCGCTGGCTGATACTGACTGGCCGGGAGCAGGAAGCGCTGACGGTCCTTGCTGTGCTCAACAATGAACCCGAGGATAGCGCCGAGATACGAAACGAGTTTTTGCAGATTAAAGATGCCATTCTCATGATGAGTCAGGGGAGCACGAGCTCAATGGCTAGCAACAAGGAGAGGCGGAGCCTACACCGGGCGGTTTTGGGGTACTTTGTCCAGGTCTTCCAGCAAATGTCCGGTATCGGTCTCTTCCTCCAATACTTTGCCCTTATCTTCTACATGCAAACATCCTACACTGGCTGGCTTGCTCGCCTTCTTGCGGGCTGTGCAACTACAGCATACTTCCTGGCTTCATTCATTGCTGTCATCGGCATTGATCGATTTTGGGGAAGACGAAGTCTGATGATGTTTGGTGCTGCTGGAATGTGTCTTTGCATGGTGCTGCTAACAATCTTGGTGTATTTTTGGAGAATACACGGAGTAAATGGGACGGAAATTGCAGCCACTGTCTTCCTTTTTGGGTTTCCCATGTTCTTCGCGATAGGATGGCAAGGCATGGCGTGGCTCTATCAAGTGGAGATTGTGCCATTGCGAATTAGAGGCCCGTCAAATGCACTGAGCACAAGCGCGAACTGGCTTTTCAACTTTGTGTATGGCATAGCTTCCTCTATTATTCACGAAACAAGCTGACACATGCTCAGCGTCGTTTTAATTGCCCCCATAGCCTTCCGCAACATCGGCTACCGGACGTACATAATTTTTGCCTGCATCAATTTCACAATTGTCCCAATAATATACTTTTTCTACCCGGAAACCGCCTATCGCTCCCTCGAAGAAGTCGACGTCCTCTTTTACCTCGCCAACGAGTCTGACGGCAATCCCTGGCTCAACGTCGTAAAGATTGCACAAAGGGAACCGCTCTGGTTTGGCCGCAAGGGCGATATTCCCTTCGACTACGAAAATTCATTCTGGCATCAGCACTTCACTAGCAGCGGGCCAACGCTTGGAAAAAAGACCAACGAAACGCCTGACAGTAGACAAACCGCAAATTACTCAGTCTCCAGCCCCAGCAACTCCAGACCTTCATCTGATGGTAACAGAAAGCCCCTGAGAAAAGATCTAGGCGAGCACCTCGATGATCAGAACCTGGCTTATGGGATGCCAAATCCGCCCTTCCTTCGTGAGAGACAGGAATCCACGCACTCAGCGAGGAGCAAAAGTAACTACTCGGCTCACTCAGATTCTAATTGGCGGCAAAGCGACATGACCCCCCCACCGCTACGTCTTAGTGTGCGGTATAGTGATAGTGCCGCTATGAGTCACGACGCGCAGGACCTCTTCGGGTCTGGGCCGGGAATTGTCAGGACGGAGAGTGGCCACGAGACTTACTTACCAGATGGGTTACCCTATGTAGGATTTGAGGAGCAGCGGAGGTCGAGGCAACGAAATTCGCCAAATGGTGACGGCGTGAGCAGACGGTTTTCACCGAGAGAAGCGGGGAGAGGTGGGTAGACTGGGAAAATTTTGATGAGTAGACCAGCAAATAGTGAAAGGTGTTTCATCGGCGGTTAGGTTGGAGGACCACTACACGCTGGATGATTAAGTTATAATTAATGATTTTTTTGTGACGTCGCACTCAGTAGACTTACAGACAGATTAATAAATTGGCGCTGGCGTATCATATTCTTTCAACCTTCATAGGTATCTGAATCTGAGAAGTCATCTACCTCAGTCCAAATAGAAGAAGCTATCGAAATAATATCCCAATCAGCCTCAACTAAGCTCTCTACTCTGCTTCGTTCATCTAGCCGCTCCTTTGCCCAAAGCTTGAAAGCGACCGGGTTCCGGGGTGCAATATCAATTTCCACACCAGAGTCACCATCTCCATAAGCATGCTCTTCAAACTCCCCACCCCTCCTCTCCAAATCACTATCTACGTCAGCCTCGCTCTCCATACTAGCATATCCCTCGTCCACTCTCTCTTCTAAAGGATATCCTCCATACGCTCCCACCTCCTCGACCCAACACTCCGAACCCCAATCCCATGAATCCCCCTCCATAGCACAACATACCATATGATCAGAAAACTTATCCTGATCCCGAACCTCTTCCCGCCAGTCCACCTCCCTCATCTCCCTTTCCATCTCCCTCTTCCCCTGTCGCCGCCTCTCCCACTTCGGAAGCTCCTTCTTCACGCGTGAGTTCGAGCGAGTAGGATACGGGAGTCCCCATGCAGCTTCTTCATAAGCTTGCCGTTTTGTGAATTTGTGGATGGGGGCGCTGGACAGGTCGGCGGGGAAGTAGGTCCAGAAGTGCTGGCAGGATGTGTCTGAGGCACAAGTAGAGCAGATAGGGAGGTAGTGTGATTGTTGGGCTGGATGGGAGGGCAAGTCGGCGGGGGAGAGGTGCGTGAAGTTTGTGTATTTCTTGCGGTGGGCGAGGGTGCGGTTTCGGGCGTGGCGGGCAGAGCGCAGGTCTGAGAAGGGGTGTGTGGATGTGCGGCCAGCGTGATTCATTCTAGATTCGGTGGCCATCTAGAGAGGAACTGGATGGGTATGAGATATCAATAATGGGTAATGTAATGTATGATGTTTATAGTTCACTGAGTTAAGAGGACTAGAGCCGGATTGTTGATGTGATAGCTGGGCTGGTGTGAATTGCGGAATGTTAGTAGAGATCAAGGGATATATGTACTCGTGTCGGGCGAGAGAACAGGTATGACTATAATGCGTCATTGCTCGACCAAGGACACACTGTCTCGGTTACTGGCCTCATGGCGGAGGATAAGGAGGGCTGAAGGCGGAGCGAAGGGCGGAGTTCTCTGAGATATGATGTGGCTTTGTCGTGATGTGGCTGAACTTTTGCCATACACCTAGGTTCCCGAGCTTCTCCCGAAGTCATCAAGCATCCCAACTGCCGACCATAGCTTGCACGAAAGGGCTCACCCGCCGGATTGGTGCCTTTAAGGTTTGATTAGACAAGAAATGGTGCTCCAATTATGGCGCCACCTTCGCCTTCGCTAGTATATTGCCGATGTCTAGGATACTTTGCGCCGATAACGTGACCACGTAGCACTTCGTGTAGACATCCAGCATCTCGGATAACCCCATTTCATCTCATTCCACGTGTTATCTAAAGTTATAAAGACCATTGCGGCTGCCATGTCTGACCTAAGACTAGAACCTGTTCCCCTCTGGATCAACGGCAAATCTCTCCCCACATCAAACTGCACCGTCTTCCCAGTAACGCAGTCTGCAACCTCCAAAACCGTGCACCACGCCGTATCTGCCTCAATTTCAGACGCCATCTACGCCGCCGAATCCTCCAAGGAAGCCTTTCAATCATGGAAACGTGTCCCGCACACTACACGCCGCGATCTCATCCTGCGCGTCGCCGCATACTACGACGCGAACGCTGACGCCTTCATCTCGCACCAAGTCAGCGAAACATCATGCACTGAAGCCTGGGCCCGTCAAAATATCGACCTGGCAATTCGCTACCTCAAGGAGATTGCGGCATGTATTTCCAGCGTGACAGGCGTGATACCGCAGATAGAGAAGCCTAATACGATGGGCTTTGTGTTCAAAGAGCCCATTGGACCTATCCTGTGCATAGCGCCCTGGAACGCGGCGCTCATTCTTGCGACAAGGGGAATTGCGAGTGCGATTGCGACGGGGTGTACTGTGGTTTTTAAGGCCTCTGAGTTATGTCCTAGGACGCATTTTGCAATTACCCAGGCCTTTACTGAAGCGGGTGCGCCGCTAGGTGTGCTGAATCAGATTCAGGTGAGGAGAGAGGATGCGGCGGAGGTTACCGAGACATTGATAGCGCATGAAGCGGTCAGGAAGGTAGAGTTTATTGGGTCGGCGGCCGTCGGAAAGATCATTGGGCAGGTGGCGGCCAAGTATTTGAAGCCCGTGTTGATGGAGCTGGGAGGCAAGTGCCCAGCGATTGTGCTGGATGATGCGGATTTAGAGGAGGCGGCGAAGATGTGTGCGCTAGGTGCCGTACTTCATCATGGACAGATATGCTTTTCAACCGAGCGTATTATTGTGCACGAAAAGGTTGCTGAGAAGTTTCAGGGCCTGATTGTTAACGAGATGAAGGGTATGGCTGATCATGCTGGGACTGCAGTTGCAAAAAGTATAGCTCAGCACGCACAGGACGTGCTCAAGGACTCGGCAACGAAGGGTGACACAATTCTAACTGGAGGTGTCGCCTACCATAAACCGCTTTCCCTCCAACCTACAATCATTCTAAACCCGAAGGACTCACGGATTGTCGACGAAGAAACTTTCGGGCCATCAGCTTCTCTCTACGTTGTGCCCTCCGATGCGGCTGCCATCGAGCTGGCTAATCGCTCAGCTTACGGTCTGAATGCTACTATATGGAGTACAAACATGGAGCGAACGTTGAAGATAGCGAGAGAGCTCGAGTATGGCCAAGTCCATGCAAATAGTATTAGCGTGTACACCAGTCCTACAGGATCGCAAGGCGGTGTGAAAAGTAGCGGGTTTGGCAGGCAGAATGCGAAATGGGGGCTTGAAGCATTTGTCGTAGATAAATTCGTTAGTTGGCACGGGAAGGCATGAGGGCTGTGCCACGAATTCTCAGTGTCAGTGTTCGATGGGTATGTGACTCTTTATAGTGCTAGCTAAGCTGATCTTTTATTGATCAACACTCACTGGGGTCTCTTCACCTAGTCCTATATCATTCCATATACGCATGGCGCACTTGTCACATACTTTCTTAACGTGGTAAGGTAAGTCCAAGAACTCCAGTATCCTAGGAGAGGGGTTAAGTTGCACATGTACAGGTTAATCCCTCCAAATTAGCTAGACTCTTTCACGAGTACTCAACTACCCTGAAAGCTTGAAAAAATAAAAAATAAAAAAATAATTTTTCCTTCCGTACCATTCATCTATATTCTCAATCTAATTTCTTCCAATCCGAAACTTGCTATGTTGTTAGCCTATGGAGCCACGCTACAATCTTCATCTAGAAGCTCGCAAGCTAGAATAACGAAAAATGTTGTGACAGGTTCCGAAGTCTAGAGTTAGGTCGCCCGCCACTGGAATGGCCCAGATTCTTCGCAAAACTGATACGGATTCCGAAGGAGACAAGGGGGCTGTACTATTTGCGCCCAACTAGCAGCCTTCTTTCAGAGCCACAATACCTTAAGTAGGCTGAGAAACTATGCTTGATTTTCGGCTCTAGTGGATACTGTGATGCGGGCATAGATCTCTATTGTTATGATTCTGAGAAGAACTATATCCAATGGTCTTTATCGTTTGGGAAGGAGCTTCCGGTTCCTAAGGCAAATTTTGAATTACCGAAATGCTAGCTAAGCGCCTGTCATTCACACCACACACTAACATGTGGAAAGAATTCCAACCTATTCACTTCACTCAGGGTCATTGCCTGTAGATCGAGGCAGGTGATATTCATCCTCCAGGTCATCCATGTCGCTTTAAGTTATTGCTGGGGAAACAATTCTCCGCAAGACTAGCAAGACTAATTCAAGTAGGGATATATACCTGCTCAAATGCCCCGCTCAATAGAGGACATAGTTCTTGGGGCCGCTATCATTGGGATACCATATCGTAGAGTTGATAGATATTGCATTAAGTAGGGCGACCGAGAGGAAATGCAAGAGCTTATCAGCAATATAGATGGGATTTACCATGGAATAGAGGTTAATATCGTTGCTTCTGAAGGACTCGATCCTGGTTATGGCCTCTCTAGAATTTCTAGGCAACCTTACCCTATACATTTACTGTTATGGGGATTTTGGCTAGTCTGCTGAGCTGTATTAGATATCGACGTACGATATCACGGTCGATATCGCGCTGTATATCACGCTGGATATTAGCTGATATACCCCTTTTTCAGGTACATAAATACGGCCCGCTGGCCATCTTCAATCAACCAGTTCAGCTCCTCATCTCCCTCCCTGAGACAAGATTCGCCTCTCACCACATTTACAGTTTAACTTTAGCGCATGGAACGTTTCACTAACATGGGGAAGCAACATACATCAGTCTAAATGGGCGGCCCGAGCTTGGGCCTATCAAGGAATGCTTCTCTCACGCCGTCACCTTACCTTTACGCAAGATCGAATGTATTTCCAATATAAGGGATGAGTTGTATTGTAGCAAGACTTAAATTTGAATTTTTGTTCCAGTCCAGACCCCCAAGCTATAGTGTTTTCTAGAATTCGGAATTGCGAATGGGGTCCACAATCTCTACTACCGCACTAGAGAGTATTTCTCAAGATAACTATCGTTCGAACCAGATTACCCCGATGAATTTGCTAGGGTTTTCACTGATTTTTAAGAATCAGAATATTTAGATTAAAGGGCATACCATTTCTGGGGTGTGCTGTTCTTTATTGATAGAAATGGAGGTAGGATCGAACAAGAATCATTCGCGCAGGGGCTAGCGTGGAGGGTCTAAAAAAAAAAGACGGTAGAAAAGTGAGATTCATAGAATACTACTCAACATAGCCTGCTTGGTTCCGGGCCGCACTACAAGACGGAATTATCAACTCCGTTGGAACCATGAACGCCATATTAAAGTCTATACTGGCAACCGCCAGATGATCTTCTCTTCCAGGCTTTCTGGCGAGCGTCTGTCGTTGGAAGAATATGTTCATCGAATGAGCAATAACACAAAATTCGTTCCTCATGCGAACATTACAGCCTAGAAAATGAAGGCTGTATATATCAAACCGAATTTTAAGCGATGCACAGGGCTCTATGATTAAGGCGGCGTCAGAAAATCCCGCACTGCTTATGCTTACTCGGATAACCATGCTTGATGTCAGATGGAAAGAGCCTTTACCTTTTCACGTAGAGAATTCTACGTCAGGGGCATACTCGAGGTAGAAAACGTTCTTGCCATTGTACTTGGAACGAACGGTTTGGACCCCCAAAATAATCAAGCTCAGAGCCAAGGGAATTCCCATCCGCTTTTCGGAACAATAATGTCCCCAAACGTTGAAATAGCGAACGTTTCAATGTGCCTTGTGATAGACTAGGACAATGGGGGCTTTAGAGGCCTTGAGATTATTGTGGCGCATTCAAGACGATGGATTGACGCTCAGCTTTCAGAGTCCGGCAATTGTGCTAATTAGCTTCCGATTGATGACCACTACGAAGACAAATGGGAGAAACAAGCAATTAGACTCGTACGATATTGGATTGGGAGTGCCTTTCTAGTCCGCACCTGGCAGGAGTTCTTGACGAGTGTCACATGAACACACTATCACAAGAATTCTATTCCATTTTGGCGGGCGAGAGTTCCGAAGGCAGCGAGCAACAGATAATGATATCATTTCTGTTATATGCTACGTTGATCCACTTTCTACCGCCAAGAAAACCAAGAATTCTTTAAAAGAATGCTTGGTATTAGGTCAGCTTGGAACCTTGGATTGTTCCAGGTCAATTAATGAAAATGGCCGAATCATTTCCTACAGGGCGCTATAGGCTTCTATGCATTCGCTTGAACAGAGACAAAACTATTTACGATATAGTTTTAGTTATCATTATCTGCCTTGCCAGATGTTTGAAATATTAGACGAAGAATCAGCGGTGAGAAGAGTGGCTGCGCGATCGGGCAATGGGAGGTCGACCTTAGGCATTCTAGGCTGGATACATCGTTCTTTTGTCCACTTTTGGGGCCGCATCACACCTTTTCCCCCTCTCCCCCAAAAAAAAAAAATTATTTCAGTGAAAATTCTCAAATCTTTACAGTCCAAGACCTGGCGCCGTTCTGAACGTGGCCCCATATTACATATATGAAGCTGCTATAGCTCGCTAGGAATAACACCCGTAGAGACTATAGAGGAGGACAAAAGGGGTGTTTCTGTATGTAAAGTCGTGAACAAAAAGAATATTGGGGACCATGATGTCCTCTGAATTCGGATGTCCAAAAAAGGAAGTCGAATTGCAGGGATTGTAGGCAGCAACCCCGTGTGTGGCAGTGCATGACCGATCGAGGGTGCACATGTATTCTTTGAGAAGAACTTGGCAACCTAGAAGGAACAATACGAAGACAGCCTCGTAACTCTCTAAAGCAACGAAGGAAACGATTATTTACCTCTGGCAGAGAGGACTTGTTGCAATGGAATACCTTGCGAAGTATATACCTGCTTGAGCATTCTAATTTTAACAATTGAGATTCTTGTCTTTGTTGCTCTTCCCTTTCCGTTTGTTAATAGCCTACTCCTAATTCTTACTCAACTGGAACTACTACCAAATTGAACACAATTTTTCCAATGGGAGACTTAGAATGTTAAGCATGATTTTGTGCCTGGCTAGGCGACCGCCAATATGTGGCGTCTAACCCATGTCTGCTTGTGGCGCAGTCCGCCATAGAAAGCCTTGTGTACGCCTTTTTCGTCTGTTGTCCTCAATATTTAAGAGGAACCATTATTTTCATCATCATCATCTAAAGCTTCTTCGTTATTGCAGTTTCTGTACTTACCTCTTCCCACGACTTCTCATCAATTCTACGGAGCAACTGCGATTGAAAGATGGCGGATAACAATACCCAAGCCAATATTCTTGCGTTAGGGGATGATATTCATCATATTATAGCAACTGAGCTTCTCGAAACCACACCGTCCTCTCTTCTGTCTTTGGCTCAAGTGTCCCGCCCTCTTGGAGCACTGGCGACTCCGTACATCTACCGAGAGTTGGTGTTGTCTGGCAATTCGGAGGCAAACAATCTACTTATAAACCGATTGCGAAGTGACGGCGGTGATGTGGCAAGACATGTCCGACATCTTGCCATTGAAGAGATGCTTTCTCCCAAGGCATTGGAAGAAGTCCTCGACAAAACGGTCAATTTGAGGACTCTTAGGTTAGTCCCCGTCCGATCCTTATAGACCGAACCTATCCTAAAGCCAGCAGCTGGGACACTGCCACAAAAATGCCTGAATCGATTCTACAGAAACTACAAAATACCTGGCCGGACCTGAAAATATCCGTTTGCAATCATAAGCGCGCACATTCTGAATCAATTGAGCGAGATATGGACGAACCTTTACTGACTTCACCTCAACTGGAGTCCCTAGATTATTCTATCTACATTAAGGGTTATAATTATAGCTATATGCCACAGCAACCTATGCCTTCTGAGTGGCGCCAGTTTTCTCGTATCATTCAATCATCTAAAAACTTAAAGCGTCTACGGATTGAACTGCAGCCGAGCCGGGTATACGAATACGGCAAGGGAAGTTGGGATATTCGAACTTTCTCCGATAATGACGTATCTATGCCGCAATTCGTGATCGATTCCAAGACGAGCTTTCCGCCTTTGGAGGAGCTGACCATTTCGAATAGGAGCTTCTGTGCTAATTACGAGTTCGACGCCGAGCATTGCAAGTCGCTGAGAACATGTATAGATTGGTCCAAGATGAGGAAGCTCGATGTTGGGTCTAGCTACCCTGTCCATCTATTTAGAGAGCTCATTGGCTTGACTCCAAACCTAACATCGCTTCGTTTCGGCTTTACCTTCGGGGAGTTAGATGACTGGGCTGCTGTTAAGTTCATCCAATCTCTAAATCGCCTGGAAACTCTCGACATTGCAAATGTCCAGGAACATGCGGATGGAATTTGGCCCGCCATTGTAACACATAGGAATACCCTGAAGATTTTGGTTATCCGCCCTACCGTCTCGCGTCACTGCTACCCCATATATCCTGACATTTCATTGTTGCGCGGGATTATCGAAGATTGCCCTAATCTCGAAAACTTTGGCTACGATGTCCCCTTCGAACAAGTCCCCTTCGATCCCGCTGAAGATGGGGATATGAAGGGACGAGAGCCCGTAGCAATCGAAACTACTACGACATTTCGTCACCCCAAGCTCCTGAATAACCGGCCCTCTGAAGAACACATAACCCTCCTATCCGAACTCGGTCTCGACACCCTTGAACTGTTCCTCCACATCCCCGGGGGCGCCTCCAGTTTTTGCGATGCTTATATCCCGGATGCAATGGGTACCAAGCCAATTACCCCACTTAAGATTGAAACATCGAAGAAGACGGCAATCGAGATCGCACAGAGGCTATCTAAAAAGAAACTCTTAAAGGAGCTGAGGATTTGGATTTCTAGGACTGGTTACGAGGACCGGGCACAATCATATCTCGTGCATGCTAACATGAAGTTGACGAGGAAGGAAATAGGAGGCGAGGGGGAGGACGCGTGGGATATTTCGGGCGACTATTCATGGAAAGGAGAAGCAGGGTGGTAGATGTCATGTCACAAAGACGTGGGCGCATTTCGGTGAGATTTCGAAAGTATAGATTTTATTAGAATATCTAGCTCAATTGTTTGTACCCAAGAATACGTATGTATTACCGCCTGTTGATATTGAACGCCACCCAATGCTCTCTATTTGGTTAATCACGTGTACGAGAACACTAAACGTCCAATTGTTTTTTCTCTTCGACTCGCTCTTCGACACTAGCTTTCAGTCGTTCTTCTCGCTCCTCGGCCTTGCGCTTCTTAGTTTCTAGCCGGTCCTGGTCTTCACGCATCTTTCGAATCAGTGTTGACTTTTCGCGAATCTTATGTCCGTATCGATAGAATACGAGCGGGATCGGAACCATAGCGAACTCAATTAACCCGAGCATGGTTCCAGACCAATGTGGGCCTAGCGATGCATACATCTGCGGACCAGCAAGCGGGAGCGTGCCACCCATTGCACTCCTCAATACGGCATTTCCAGCTAGGGCAGACGCGGCGTAGATACCATATGAATGTACAAGGTAGTTGGAGGCATAAATGAAGATAGCGCAGTTTCCAGCGCCAAAGGGAACTCCGGCAAGTAACGGGGCAATCCAGTGGACATTTGGGGTGCAGGTCCAAGCAAAGATCACTTCACCTACGGGAACAGCAACGGCAGCTATGCAGACGATACTAATCATGCTTTCTGGAGGTGGCCTCCCAGTCGCAAAATCGGGCTTGTGGGAATTGATCATTCGGCGAATCAGAGGTTCACAGGAGATCGTGATTAGTCCTCCGATTCCCAGTCCAGCGTATGCCAGCCCAGTTATGCCAGGACTCCATCCACGGAGCTCGGAAAAGACAATTGGGTAAGAAACGAAGCAGAGGTAAAGGACGCCATAGACGAGCGCGATGTAAACATTCCAAAAGATGCAGATGGGCTCCTTTACGCTCATCGACAATGGCCGGACCAGGTTCTCTTTTAGAAGCGGCCAAAATTTCTTCTTGTCATCGTAGCGAGAGTACCAGCGGTGGTCTCCGGTCTCTTTTCGCTTCTTCGCAGCCTTTGCTCGTAGGATTGCGGGAGCATACGTTTCTTTGATGATGAGAACCATGAAGAACGATACTCCTGACCCAATCATCACCACCCAGTTTGTCCAGCGCCATCCCATGTATTGGAAAACGAATCCGCCAATTAGTGGACTATGTAGGCGTTAGCTAATGGCTTGTAATGTGTGCACTGAGGACGTACCCTATCACAGGTCCATTCATTGGTCCAATACTCCATATTGAAAAGGCTAAGGCTCGATACTCGTCAGGTACGATATCACTCACAGTTCCAGGTGCATTCGATATCATTGCAGCTCCAGCGATGGCTCCCAAAAAGCGCACAACTAGCATCGTTGCAAGATTCGTAGCCAAGGCGCACGGGATTATTAATACAACAAAAGTGAACACGGCAATCAAATAGACGGGCCTTCGACCGTACATTTCACTAAGAGGAGCAAGAAGTATCGAACCGAGTGCCAGGCCCATGAGATAGGTCGTGACGCCCAAGACAACGGGCGTTTTGGACGAGATGCCAAACGTCTCCATCATTCCAGGGATCCCACTAGTGTAGGCAGTGGAGTACATAACGACGACCAGCGTAGAAAACGACATGAAGGCAATGATCATGCCTTTCTTGGCCATGCTCCAGTCGCGCGGGTTCTCCCCACCTTCGCTAAAATCTACTTCGAATCGTGGATCAGTTGTCATATTGGTTGTGACGGTGTGTATTTGCTCTAGGCCCTTGTCGGTCTCTTCCAGCCCGGTATTGCGACTCCATGTTTGACGAATGGACTGCGATTCCTCGATGGAGTTGGTCGACCCAGAAGATATGGAGGAGTGATCGCCCTCTTCAACCTCACTCTCCGTCGACACGTTTTCTTTCGAGGGAGAGGCAATGCTGAGCTCTTTCTCGTCTAGTGCCATTTTCGAACCCACTCCTGGTCTGGGCCAGCAATCCCAAGACGACAACTCAAGGCGTGAAAAGAAGAGAAAACCAAACGAGTTGGAAAATGCGACAGCGGCACGGTGTTAAGAGGAGGATCGTCCTCAGCCCGGCGATAAGGCTTGACCCTGTGCTAGCGGCGGAATTCCGCGCCCCAGGAGCTTTGCCTTTTCCATTGTAGCCATGCGATAGTAGCGATGAGTTGCCGATAGGCCGCTTGCCACTCTGCATCCGAGGTCGATGGTCAACTGCCCGGCATGGGCTAGCCAAAGCACTTCCCTAGGGGCGTTCCCGCACGAGCGTATTGGCTTCGACAGCATGCATTGCAAGGGGTGGATGAAGGAGGGGACTTTCGCTTATCCCATCAGGTGATGGTTGAAAATCCGGGTGGGACCGAGGTCGGCACAATGAAACCGGGTAAAATGCCCAGTCCGATCCATCAGGCACCCAGTTCAACCTCGACACTAAGCGTCTTGCTTTCGCAGATATCGAGTAATTGTCGAGAAGACGTCGCCCGTATCAATGTTCAACGCAAAACGGCAACATGGCCCTTTCACAATGCTATCACCCGCCAAGACCCGCAACCAATTGCTATTTCTGAATAAGCCGACGCTGTGTATTCTTGCACTACCTCAGATCACCAGGTTATCTTTCTTTCCGTCATGGCTTACCTGTAGACTAGGACCCATGCATTGGCTCTCAAACGATTTGATGTGTCGCAGTTGTTACCATCCCCAGAATCCTCTATTTGACCAATGTCTTAAAATGGGCGGGTTCAGGATATAGTAACGAACGCCTTCGCGACATTACAGTGGCAGCGTGGCATACCATATGGTATTTGACTCATACGCGCACTGTTTGGATTCACTGGCATGCTATGTTACCAAAAGCTGAGAGGGCCTGATTGGCCTTATCCTACTTTTCGGCCACGAACGGCAGAAAGGACGCTATACGAGTACTAGTGCGTTCGACTAGACTCTTCGTTGTCTTTTTGACTCCTATTTTATATCCTCCACTCCTCTTGATGGAAGGGTTCGACATTCGTCGAATTTTCACAGCTCGACAGAGCCTGCTTTGGGTACCTCGCATTTTGCCTGTAAAGCGTTATTCTAGCCATGAGGTAGAACTCGAATCTGCAATTTCTTACCTAAGTTCACTAAATTCAATTTTGTTTCTTTCCCAATTTCTCCTCATCCTAGCAGCCGATTCTATCTTTGCATATTCATTTCAAAACGAGGGAGGATCACTAGCAGGCGGCGTTCCTATCTCTCTAGTTAGGTAAAATGAAGACTATTGCACCTTCCCCGGTTTGCAGCTATAAATTAGTTATTATTTGGGCACATAGGCGTAAAGTGTTCGCAAATTTCGAATGTCTCCTGAGGATGGAATAAGAGTTGTCTTTTGTGCTAGGGGCAAGTATTAAGAGTAGTTTTCGGGTCTGGAATACGACTACGCGCATTGATGGTGAGTTTGACCATCTTTCAAGTCTATGTTGCTCCAAGAATACTAGGCTTATACGTTGTTGCCCATACCCCTGGCCCGGCTTGCTAATACTTCTAGAAATTGCTTTTAGTTCGTATATCAGAAGCCATCAAACGATAAAGCGGCTTACAGCTTGCACCTTGAGGTCAGTTAAAAACAGCAAGACCTTGGCATTTCTCGGTGCGTTTGGTCTCATGGAACGACCTAGCGCACCTGCTAAAGAAAACTGGCTGTGAAAAACCGGTAATCGGAACTGGCAATCTCACTCCCTCCTCTTCTATCCTTCATCTTCATCAGAACTAAACAGAATCTGAACGAACTGGGCATCTTTACATTATAAGCCGTCCGAAAGCCTTCACTGATCTTTGGTGACGTGTTTTCGAAGGGCTAGAAACGTCTTGGCGTAACTAGATGTATTGTAAAGTCACTGTCAACCTTATTTTTACTTCATCACCTTTTCTTTAGTCCTCCTTTCACCACTGGGTTACGCATGGTGAGATAGCTTCACTCCAATGGCGCTATATTTGGAACTCGTGATCCTTGGCATTTCATTGGATCAATCTTTCGCCGAGGCACACCTGTTTCACTGGACGCACTCTCGCCGTCTCCTACGTCCTTCAAAAAAAAATTTTTTTTCTTCATTTAACCTCTATTTTTTCCCACCTTTTTGGGTACAATCGTTGTATTTTTCAAATTCTAGCTTTCGCCAATACGTTTCTCACATCACAGTCATGGCTGCCTCGCGCCGCGGTACCTTTCTCCGCCAAGTGTACAACCATGTTGTGCTCCCTCGCGATGTTCCCGGTCATGAGGATGGTAATCTTTCCCAAATCAACTCTGAAATTCATAATCGTCTTCACGATGCTGTGAAGGCTATCACGCCTTTGGCCCAACCAAATCACCGCCAGGCCCTCGAGTCGCTCCAGCAGAGTCTACTTTCTTCGAAGACATTGAACATTGGCGGTAAGGTCGATAAAGCGCTTCTGAAGACTGAATGCCAGCGTCTGGAGCGTAATGTTCTTATATTGCACATAACGGCGCAAAATGCCGGATTGCTCATATATCGACTCTACCGGTAAGAATATTTTCGGCTGCATTTTTAGCATACGCGCAAATATATATATATATATATATACGCTAACAATCTACTTCTTAGGGAGTCTGGAGAAGATTCTGCCATTTTTGAAGCCTTCGAGACTTCGGCAGCGTGCGAAGATACCCTAGCAGCCAAAAACGCTTTACAGTGGGACTTCCCAGGCTGTGCTGTATCGATACCTTATCAAGTTTTCACGGAAGATTCATTCCAAGAGAACTTTGCCGCTTTCTTGGACCAATCAAGCCGTGAAATCGTCCTACAATATGCACCCGTCACATATAAAGCCGCCGCTCCCTTACCCGAGATCCGAGACACTACCGACCCAGCACTTATCACAGGCATGCTCATGTCAATACTGGAAGCAAATGGTACGATTTTCGCAGTACCACTCCTTCGAAAACGCGTACGAGATACTGTATCCTTTAAAGAAGCACATAAACCTTGGCGAAGGTCTCCTTTCTACCTTGTACTTCGGGTGGCCATTCAACGACATCTGTACAGAGTACTGGGGTCAGAGATCGGCAGGCTATACTACAAGGTCGTCTTATGCGTCTTTATTTCGCGCCTTCTCAACGACTGCCTGGGTCTCATTATTCATGAAGCCTCCCATGTCCTTAGGATGAAGTTGGGCTTTCGGCTCTCGAAGCTCGAGACAGATTACCAGAGTGGCTCACTACAACTTCAGAATACGCAAAATCGCCTGCTTCAAGAGCTTGGGGCGGTCTTTGAAGGCTCTTTGTCTTCAGCACAAAACTATCTGGAACGCCAATGGGAGATTCATAAGGCGAAGACACGGCGTCCTATCCATATGCTGCCCGGGCGCGCTCTAGATTCAGACAAGTTCCTACGCTTACCTCGAAGTGGAAGAATCCTGGATGAGATTTTAAATACTCAACTCGTCGATCCACGATCCCGGCAACAGTCCCCCGCTAAGTTATTAGAACACTACGAGAATTCAAATGCTCGAGCCAAGCCTTTCACTACCGTCGCTCGCCGCTTTACGACTCTCTCAGAGTACGAGGAGAATATCGTCGAACCTACGGATCTAGATAACCTTCCGGACAGTGACCATCGGTATATTGATAATGAAACTGAGTGTTTTGAGCTAGCCAGTGTAATACAGTCTTATATATCAACTGTAGGTGGAACGTATGATGACTACCCAGATCTCAAAAGCCGGATGCTGTTAAAGTTGATGGAACTGTGGGTCGCGATGGATCAGCGCGCTACTGCTACCTATAGGCTCCTGTTGGACTATCATCCTGGGTTCGATGCCAGCATGTTGGATACATTCCAGTTACTGTCCATTGATGACGTAAAACGGGTTCGAGAAGTTCAGACTTACCTCTCAAAACGGTGCAATGGTTGGCGCCGCGAAGGTTCCAAAACGATTTTCGATTCGCCGAGGGACGATTCTTTCGCTGCGCGCTATTATGATAACTCGGATGGCAACCATCCACTCAAGGAGTTACATCGCCAAATTGAGAACGATGTTCAATGTGCCCGCGATACCAAAGAAGAGGAATGTAGAATATTGAATGCTCGGCATGAGGAACTGAAACGAGAGATTGCTGAGTTATCTTGCACCTACGTAGGATATGTCAACGTATACGGGAAATACATCGAGGAACACGAAAGTTGCCGTAAATGTTGGTTACAAAAGCAGGCCAGTCACATGAAAATTGGAATATTCGAGTATCCATTACCACGATCGAGAGCGGCCGCCAAGGCAGCAATCTTCGAGTTGATCTGTCCGAAAGTCTTCGCAGCATATCGAGACGCGACGTGGCTAATATTGGCTTGCTTTGCCTATCCCAAAGTCGAGCCCGTCGCAGAAGTCCTCCTCGTCCACAATTATTCGGGACTGCATCGTTACGCCAAAAATATGGACTCACAGGTTACATTAGGTTCTTTCACTAAACCGCACCTTAATTCTCACTATAAAGTATCCACATTCCCTGTCACTTTCCAGGATATTTGCCGGGCTTGCGGCTTAAAGCTGGGCTATTTTGACAATCGTGGTAAGACCTGGATCTTCCAACATGGCTCACCATCTTTTACGATTAATTTCCCAATCAAATTACCGCACGACTCACCCTACCGCCCCCTCGGCCTATCGTACGATAACTGGCCTTCATCGAATAAGATCCTCGCAAGTCAAACCGAATGCCCGTCGGATATGAACATTCATGAATTCACGGCATGGCAGGGCTTGTTGTGCGGTACCTATTGCCGTTGGTTATCACTATTGCGTGAACTAGGATCCGCAAACATTAATTTCTCAACCGATTCAAGTTGGGCTATTGTCTCGCGACTGATCTCTCAAGTAGGCCCGGCCTCTCTGGCGGATATTTTTGGGCATGTGCACTCCGTATTTCGTGACAGCAGCTTCTGTAAGAAGCTTCTAGAGCAAATTAGTTTTCGCCTTGAGTCTATTAGGCGTAATTGGCGAGAACCAGTGCAAATGGACCTGTTGACATCAATTTTGCTCAAAACAATCTCGTTCGCGTCCAACGTTGAGGATAGATTGATTGCCTCTAGGCTCCTCAAGGAAGCGCGAGATATAACATGGAGTTGGCTTCTCATGTTACAAGAGGTAGCGGACGGTAAAATGGCCGGGCCACCTACATTTACGATATGGGCAGCCGTCTTATGCAAACGAACCGCTTGGGCAAACAGAGAGCCGCAATGCAGCATGGACCTTGAGACCGTGCAATACTTCATTGGGGCTTCCTTTTTATTGGAGAATAATCTTGTTGGTCCGTTTGATGCCCTGCCATTTAATCTCAGGAATGCAGTCCTCCATGATCTAATACATACCCACGGTATCCGGTGCCAGATCAGGGATGCCTTGAAAACATCAGTAAGCGGCCTTGTCGGCGCTTTAAACAAGATATGGCCAGTTCCGAAGGATTTCCTGGAGGCTCCTGTCAGTGTTGATTTTGATAGGACAGAGCAGTGGGCTTTCTTGACATTTGAATCAGCACAGCATTCTAGGCGATTTTATGTCCATTATCACCTTGTTCTTGGCACGCTCCTTATTGACGGACAGCAACTGGGCTCGCTTCCCTCCGAATACCGGTTACCCATCATTCAAAAATTATTCGGGACACGCCATCTACTAGCTTATCGGTCTCCCCTACCAGGAATGTCACTCGTACTAAAGCGTCAGATGCCATATAATCATTGGATACATCTTGGATTCCGCGGTGATAGAATTTTAATTCGAGCACAGCAACGGGATTCCCTGCTTGAATTCATCCCGAATGAGATTTTCCAACCATTGGACTCATTTGAACTTCCGGCATCACTTGTTGTGAATTGCTACCATTGGTTGAATTTGAAATCAGGGATGTTAGAAGTCCGACAAGATGACATTTGGAAGTCAAAACCGAGCAATTGGAGCATCGATCTCCGAGAACGCTGTGCGAGAAGGAGAACATCCGTTCTAGTGGATCCTAACAGCCATACATACACAATAATCACCCAGAATTTCCATCTCTTCGAAAAAGCCGAGCAGATTACCGTTTTTCAACCGCAGAATGGTAACCTAGCGGTGGAGTTGAAGCGACTGGAATTGAGTTTCTTTGTCAATAAACGGGGGCTCCTACAATGCCATCAGCTTGGCGTTGAAATAGTCGAATCGAAATGGCAAGACCCCGGAATTTGGTATGGGCTGTTGAGCAAAATTGTTGTTCGATCAACAAGGAACCGAAACCAACGGAGTATCCTTGTGCCTATTGGCCGATCGAGCTGTGAAAAAGATGGACAGCATGTTCGAATTGTTGTCGAGAATCAAGGGGCTTATTTAAAATTCGGAATTAATAATGTCCTTGGGCGACTCGACTGTCCCGCTGAGCCTCGACTTTTGTATACTAGGGTCCTATGGCACGCTTATACGTCCCATTTCTTGCCAGACCCCCTCACAGGACGGACAGGCGCAGAAGAAGCGATATATTACCTTCGTACAGGTTTATACCAACCTTGGAGCTCTATCTCCCATTCTGTTATCGGGAAATTCTTGAATGATATTGCGATTCTATCTCCACGACGTGTGTACTATCCGCCTAACCGTAAATGCATGGAGACTGTTACCTGGAACCCTAAAATGACCATTTTCATGCAGGATGATCGATATGTAGATCTAATCCAGGGTATTTTCCGGAGGTTGAACGACTTGTCATTATTTGCGATCGAACAAGAGCAGCAAACCTTGCAGCTTTCACCTGGGGACATGCATCTACGGCAGCGTCGCATATCCAGAGATTTTGCTTGCACATCCGAAGATGATCTTGTATACATCGCTAGAGATCGACGCCAATTCAGCGATGACCGAAAAAATGTTATCAAAACATCGCAACTCCTTGCGGAATGGCCAACGACTATGGGAATCCGGAGCGACCTAGGCTCGATCCTACAAAAATATCCAATCATTGGTGGCTACCACAGAACATTTGACAAATTTCAGATCTCTGACCTGCTTTCACTCGATTTGGGGGTTGAATGGGGTGCACTTGCCCAGACTGCCCTTAGCTCAACTATTCTGGATAAATATCGATTAATGTTTCTCTTTTCTCCGATTGCCTTTTCTCCGGATGCCGAAATGGAACTTATCCTAGGGTTACTATCCTTTGCTCTAATCGCGGACTTGAAGCAGCTTAAACCTCCCTTGACACGCTCTTATACCCGGTTTGAGTCCAATCAAGTTTTCACTATTGACCAAATTGCGCTGCTAATGACAGCTGCCCAGGTGCCTTATACACCACTGGCAGATAAAAGCAATGTTCCCCGTGGACTACTGGCCCTACGCAGATTCAGCCACGAAAGCGAGGCCAAGGCAAGCTGTGAGCGATTAGCCCAGTCGATCTGCGCCCAGTGGCCAAACGAAGAATTGAACTTAGAAGAACTGGCAGACGTTGATGAAGCCGTTTTAGATGCGAATGAAGCTTTAAAGATTGTCAAACCGGAATGGACTCGACTGACTCAGAATTTCGCGTTGCACAAGTATTTCCAAGAAGTTCAGCTTGTGTATCTCCGTTGCGAACCCACCACGCGCAAGCCTAAGGATCAGAGCCCATCAGAAAACGATTCTAGTGACCAAGTTGTGGCCAACCACCAATGTTGGATAGACTCAGAAATATATTCCTCCCGGTCGAGGGGGGGTGCAATTCCGAGCTTGCGAGAACTATTGCAAAGGGGAATGTCACAGAATGTTCTTCAGCACATCGAAAAAGAAGCACAGAGTTCTGGGTTCCTTGATGTTTTCTCGATTCCAGATCTTAGGGAGTTACCGAATGGCTCCTCTAATTTCGTAGAGCAGAAGCTAGTTCCATTTAGTGAACCCGCTAGTAAAGATATCCCACCCGGTGTTTCTCAGCATGTCCAGGAACTACAGAACATTTGTATCAGCTTTGGAGATTCCCGGTCCAACGTCCGAAAACGATATGCCCAAGAACTAAACCACAGTATTGATGCGTTTATCAGACTTACTTCTTCATCTAAGGTATCCCATCCAGCCCTCGACCGAACTACTTTGTCTTATCAAACATTCGCGGCTAAGGCTTCTTTCGACAAAGTCCTAAATTTCATCCGCCAGACTCTCAAAAATGGAGATGCGCGTGCTAGATGGCTCGAACTTGCTAGAATTTGGCCAAATATGAGTCCTATAGCATTGCTTACTGAGTTAAGTTCGACATATCAGGTAACTTTCGGAGACGGATCCAAAGAAGCCCTAATAAGTCTCGGAGTGGCAATCACCAACTATCAGCGCTTGCTCAGAATCAATGACGCTTTACTAAAGAACAGGCAGCAGCAATTGCATGACGAGAGGAACAACCGGGGCCATCAAAATTGGTCACCGTCAGAATACCCTGATTGGCTTCTTTTGGAGATTGACAGTGACATTTTGATTCGACCTGAGCAGGTTGAGGTGGCAGAGGCTACTATTAGCCCACCGTTGGGCGAGAATTCTGTTCTTCAGCTTTTAATGGGCAAAGGGAAAACATCCTGCATTCTTCGTGAGTTGAACTAATATTTTACATGCTTCTTGCTAACACAAATTAGCAATGGTCGCTTTAGTGCTTGCAAACAAGCGTAATCTATGTCGAATTGTCGTACCCCGCGCATTACTGTTGCAGTCAGCACAGGTCATGCAATCGAAGCTTGGCATGCTTCTCAATCGGGAAGTCATACATATTCCCTTTTCTCGGAAGACCCCGACGAGTAGGACGCACATGGAAACTTATTTCGAGCTCCACCGTCATTTGATGAAGCACGGCGGTGTCATGCTTGCTCTACCCGAGCATCTCATGTCATTTAAGCTCAGTGGGCTGCAGCGGCTTAGTGACAATCGGCACGAGGAGGCGTCGTGTATGATCAAAGTACAGGCATGGCTGAATGAGCGTGCACGAGATGTTTTGGACGAATGCGATGTCTCGCTTGCCATCCGAACTCAATTAATCTACCCGTCCGGCTCGCTAATGACAGTGGACGGTCATCCGCTTCGCTGGCAGACCACCGAAGTAGTTCTTCGTCTTGTCCGTTCCTATCTTCCGCGCCTGCAACAAATGTTCCCACGCAGCGTCGAGGTCGTTCAACGGACCCCCGAAGGCTATCCTCTTGTGTACTTCTTGCGAAAAGACATCGAAGATGCGCTGATTGTTCAATTAGCTGATGGAATATGCCGGGGCCAGACCTCTATTATTCCAATTACAGAGCTCTCAGAGTCAGATCGAGAGGACATACGAGACTTCATTACATCGGCAACAGCTCCATCCGGATTGGTGAACAAGATCAACGCAATCTTCAAAGACAAACTGCATTTGATCAAAGTTGTCTACCTCTTGCGTGGTCTCTTCGTTTGCAGGATATTGATCTCGAGTATCAAAAAGCGATGGAATGTGCAGTATGGGCTTCATCCCATGCGCGATCCAATCGCCGTACCATACCATGCCAAAGGTGTCCCGTCACCTTCATCTGAATGGGGGCATCCAGATGTCGCTATCATACTAACTTGTCTGTCATTTTATTACCAAGGTTTGGACGTAGCACAGTTTAAGCAGGCTTTCGCCCAGCTCTTGAAAACTGATGAACCGAGCGTTGAATACGAGAAATGGGCGTCGAGTGATCTCCCAGAGGCATTCAGGGATTATACAGCGATCAACGTAGAGGACAATGCGCAGCTACGAGATCTCCATGCATATGTTCACACCAATGTCAATCTACTTGATTTCTATATCAACTCGTTCGTTTTCCCAAAGCATGCAAGGCAGTTTGAAACGAAGCTACAAGCGTCTAGCTGGGATTTGGTTCAATTTGAACCTAGCAAGAAGAAGAATTGTCGAACTACAGGATTCTCAGGGACCAACGATTCGAGGCATCAGCTACCTATGACCATAAAACAGAATGATCTGCCGAATCTTTTGCATACGAATGCTGAAGTACTCTCTTACCTTCTGGAGGCAAGGAATCGAGGATATGTCCTGATGGTTGATTCAAGGAACGGAAGGCTGAGTGAGGAATCTATATTGGCCGAACTCTCGAATAACCGTAAGGCGGTGAGAGGCGAATCTCGTAATCACCCGATTAGGGTCCTCATCGATGCTGGGGCACAGATTCTTGAGCATGACAACAAAAGTCTTGCAAAGGCTTGGCTCAAGGTCGATAACGATGCGAATGCTGCCGTGTATTTTGACAGTGATCATCGACCTCGGGTAGTCTACAAAAAGGGCACTGATATTCCTTTGGTTGCGTCTCCATTCGCCGACGATCTGGAAAATTGTGTCGTATATCTTGATGAGAGCCATTGCCGCGGCACTGATCTTAAGTTACCGGCTAACGCAGTAGCTGCACTCACGCTAGGACCCCACCTTTCGAAAGATGCTTTGGTGCAAGCTGCAATGCGATTGAGACTCTTGGGGCAGACTCAATCAATCATCTTTTTCTCTCCACCGGAAGTTCACCAATCAATTATGGACCTCCGAGCAGGAGACAAGCTGTCACTGCCAGATTCTTCAGACGTGATACGATGGCTCCTCGAACAAACCTGCAATAGTATAGAACAGCTTGAGCCCTTGTATTATAGCCAGGGTATGAATTATCTGCAACGTGCCCAGGCGAAGATCGATAACCCTGCATTTCTTAAAGAGGAAACGCAGCGAGCCAGATACATGTCTGCTGTCCGTGCCAAGGAGCTTCAAACACTCAAGCAGCTCTATGAGCCCAAAAACTTGCAACGAGGTCCCGATCATAAAGCGTCTGATTTCTCACTGTCCCTCCGACATCATGCCAGAGAGCTGCTCCAGCGGAGGAAGGACTTTCAAGATGGAGGAATTGCTGTGCATTCGTCTGCGTTTGAAGAGGTAGAGCAGGAGCGTGAAGTAGAATTCGAAGTTGAGAGCGTACGGGAAGTGCACAATCCCGTACATTTTGCTGGGTTTGGGGTACAGAGACTGCACAAGGATATCAAAGAGTTTGCAACCACTGGAAGATTACCTGCAGGGAGCGATGCCTACGAACCGATGTTCTGTGCTCTCCAAAAAACGGCACTAGCTATGAAGCAGGACTCCATCACAGCTACCGCGACACCTTCAGGCCTGTTCGTGTCTACGCAATTTAGTCGCACAGTACAATTGAATGAGCCCAACGATAACTTCTTGCGTCCTTGCCAGTGGATCCTATGGAGTCGTTTAACAGAAAGGGGTGTGGGGTTGATAGTTAGTCCAGAAGAGGCTAACTCGCTGATACCGATCCTTAGAAAGGGTTCGGCGCCCACTCACCTCATCATATACTCTACTCCGGTTACCCGTCGCATGTTACAGTTCAACAATCTCGATTACCACGCTACTCCCCCACTCCCAAGCGATTTCCAAGTCCCACCGTGGATGAAAATAGAGCTAGGTATCTTCGCTGGCCGTCTGTATTTCAGTTGGGACGAATATGAGGAATTACTAGGATATCTCAGTTCTCCTACTGTGGGTTCAGATGGCAGCTGCCATCAATCCTCCCATTTTGCTTTTGCAAAGAAGCCTCTGGCATTTTGTAAGTCTAGAATTCCTTATTCATATGTTTGTTTAACTAATAATTTTACAGTGCATGAGTGGCTTGCAGTTCGCCGGAAAGGTCAGGATTATGAGCATACTCCAATGGGTTATATCACGACCGGAAAACCACTTTCTGCCGACCATTCATTCTTCTTAACCAAGAATGAGTCGAGTAAATTGGATTCAAAGCCGGAAATTAAGTCCGTTATGGACTCCCAAGAGGGGGATGAAGGCTCGGATAATGATGACGATCATGAAGAGGATCATTTCTTTGACGCAGAGGATGATCATACAGATGACTTCAGTGAAGTAGATGATGATGACGAGTTCAATGAGACGGAGAATACGTTCTTCGATAGTGGCCAGTACGTGGATAAGATAAATGACCACGAGTAGATCAAGTAGTATGCTTCGGGTTCCCATGGGATTGTGGCCGGTGTAAAAGTGGATGAATTCTATCACAACATCGTGTAATTAGTTACACGTATTAGCTTAAATACAACACCTGTACAGTCGTGCATCACTGTTTTCTACATCGTGCTCGTTGTGTTTCTGGGCTATTGGTTAGCAGTTTGCAGGATGAATGTCAGTTCCTTCTATATCCTCTAGAATAGTGTCTCCGGTCAGATGACAGTCTCAATGCACCATTTGAACTCACCACAAATGGGTGTCGGATCAAGATGCGCCAACTATCGTCAGCCCAAAAAGCAGCATCCGCCAGGCCAGCTAGACAGGGTTTGTCCGTTTAGCTGTGCAGTCTGCAGGAGATTCCGCAATGGAGAAAACGTGCATAGCCCAAAATTTCTTACGACACACCATTGAAATTACCACAGCGGATGTACTATCAAATGTATGCGACCGAACGTTGGTGGCACCGGCACAGTATATTCTCGTCGTGACTTATGGAAGCTAACTTCCCTAGTTCCTCGGCCACCGCCCACTATCGACGCGTTGAACCTCGTATCGTTCGTGGAACGTATTGATTGGTCGTCTCCCTTCAGCGACGTCAGAGCTGCGCTTGCACCAGCCGGAGCTGAAATGCTAGGAATCCACAAGCCAGGCTGTACCCGTTTTAGACGTGCGTCAAGCCGCTGCATCAGTGCACGAGGACACTTACACTAGAGTAAGAAGCTAATCTGCGGCGCATCGCTCGGCAACCAGAGCCTATTTTCTCCCCTGCCATGGGAAATCCACCCATCAATGACTATATTCGACATAGTTACTAACCCAGTGGCTAAGCATTCAATCAAGTATCCAACCAGGGATGTCAAGGATCTTGAAAAGCCTCTAGCAATGTCGCCGCTAATGTAGCGCCGCAACCATCGAAGCCGACCCTCCGACGCCTTATTACTATGATGATTTACCTGGGGAGCTTAATTCGTAAACCCGCGGCGGACTTGCTTAGCCTCGTCATTCAACAGTGCCAAAGCCGATGGTTCCATCGTTCATTGCTCCCCCGCAGCATCGACCAACAAATCCCCTCCTCCCAAGGATGAGGCGACTCCGACTAAATTGGTTCCTTTAGCTCAACCCGAGATATCCGCGGATGCTACCTCTAAGGATGATACGAAGTCAGGTCGCAACGTATTTGCGGCCGCTATCAGGAGGAACTTCAAATAAGTTTTAATCTAGTTTTCTTTAAATTGTGATATCTTGGTAATAGAGTTTTTCGGTTTTGAAAATTTAGAATACCTATTTCTGAGCTCTACGGTGTCCAATCGTAGTGCCAAACACACTGCAGCGATCTGGTGTAGAACTCCTCGAAAATCAGACAGTTAATAAATATGTTCAAATCATCATCTCAAATCTACCTAGACTCAACATATATTTTGATATTGGCTCTTAATACTACCACTATGGCCAGAACTATGACCTCCCATATCTCACCCTTATCTACATTATACTTTGGTCTCGTTACCTAGCCAAAACGCCTATCGCGTAGCCCTTTAACATTTAAACAATTTGGGGAACTATTATGGGTTTATAAGCTCGATTTTTAAACCAGTTAGAGGATTAACAACGTAAAACGGCCAAAATAGACCTTCACATCGCTAAACTCCCCAAATGACTGCTGTTATGGCTAGTCATAGGTTTAGTAGTATTATAATTGCTCCCCATTAGATTTATACTATAGACTGTGAAGCATCGGGGCAAATGAGGAAGAAAGACTGTGTTGATTAATATCTATAGAGGATCAAGGCTATTTATACCGTCTGTTCCAGGTATCACATGACATCAGGGCTAATCCATAATAGGGATCGTGCGATACATATAACCTTAAATAAACCCTTCAATGGAGCTAACTAAATTTCTAGTTTTACTTTCCTCAACTTTGGTTTCATTAGGACCCGCTCTCTGAGTGTACTTCGTGATCAATACTGTTCCCCAAATCTTCGCTTTGTCTGATAACCTAAGATCTCCGTCTGTGAACTCCGCGAAAACCGCCAGCTGTACAAGAATAACTATCTAAAACAGCCAGCAGTCCGCAACCAAGCAAAAATAGCTAGCCACGCAAAAATCGCCAGCTTTTGTAGATATACACTGCGTAGAAAGGGGGAAAACATCTGACCAAAAAGGCCAGCTGATCATACAGACAATATTTGATGGCAACCTCTTAGGGCCCGAGATGAGCCCTGATTGGGACTCTTCGCCTGTGTACTCTGAGAAGATTCTCCTCTATGCATATCGTTCTGCCTAATGTGGTTCTTCCTGGAGTGCGAGATAACTATTGATCCAGGCCGCTACAGGAATTGGAAGTATGACCTTTTGGTAACTTCGCTTGCTGCTGAATGCGTCATGAGTTTCGAGACTTCTAGAATGGTCGTGGGAACTGAGTGGTTTTCTAGTTTGATCCTCATTATTCCTCCTATTGTGAATGTTTGTAGAGGCGGTCCTGAGCGTCCTTGTTCTTCAGAATCCGTTACAGTAGCAAGTAGCTGCACTACTCTTAGAGACGAAAATCTGTGTTCATCTGGTTGACCTGTTTGCGTAACGCGTATCTGATCGCAGCTTGACCTTGTATTCTTCGTTGCTCTGTTTTTTTACACATCCTATGCTATGGCGTCTATTCACGCTTCAGCTACATTTGGAGTACCAGTAATTAGAAGGACAAGTGAGTTATTCTGTCAACTCAATCGTTGTGCTATCTTCATAATAAAAGTTAAACTCGGCAATAATGCTAGAGGCGACTGCTGCAAATACGAGGATTTTACGAGTGAGGGAGTTAAACATTGTTATCGTTATTATACGGAAAGTGGTTAACTAGGAACGATAATCTGTATAGAGTAGTTATAGAGCTATTGCTACCGTTAACTAGTTCGTATTTGGCGTCCTCAAACCTTGAAATTAACATTGAGATTGGTCATAGTTGCGTTGTAGAGGCTAACTTCACGTAGTCCGATGTAGTTTGGAAAGTCAAAGATACTGTGGAGAGCAGGTAGAAGACGGTGTAAATGGAGGGATAGCAAGTGAGAGATGATGAGAAATAGCAAGTGAGAGACGATGAGAAATTTTCCCTAGAACAGAATGCAAAGCTATGAAGGGCCTTTTATAGTTTCTACTGAAAGTTTGAACTGACGGTACTTGTTTTCATTTTCTAAATCTTTATGGAAAACCAGTCCTCAAGCAGGATTAATTCCCGCAACATGCAATTAAAAGCTTCCGGAAATTGTAACTCAATTCCACCTATGTGCCAACCTACTCCATGAAACTTGCCACGCCCCATTAAGAGGTTCGATGTGTTTGCAACCACAGCAATCAGCCTATTGTAGGCATGATTTCTATTTGATGTCAGCTGTCATGTGGCTGAAGAGTCAAGTCGTACTAGTGCTTAGCTTCGATCCTATTCGACTCGTAACCAACATTATCCTAAAAGGGACTTCTAGTACTATAAAGCAACTAATCGGGTAATTTTTCAAAGCCCAAGCATAGTCTGCTATTCCACTTATATCGACCCTAAACAGGAAACAGATGATTGAAGATATAACTGGAGGCATTAGTATCAAGCATATTGCCATGATTGATGTACGTCTTTGGTTAATCGCCGGTAATATCCTTGCTTCGGGTACGACTTTCGTGACTTCGGTGGTCTCTAGCCTTTTATAGAACAGTCCCAATGTGTATGATGCGACAATTCAACTATTCAGTATCCGTGACGAGCACCACATCTCCTAAATACGGATCTTAAAGCGTTTCAATGCATTTTTCATTGCTTTAACTTCTTTTCCAGATACCAGAAAATTGCTCAATTTAATACTACATCGACTATCCTAAAACTCCTTCTCTCGTTTATCTACACAAGCAATCTCCCTCATCTATCCTGTGAAGAAATAGAATCAACCAAGTGTGTACGCCTG
Source organism: Lojkania enalia (assembly GCA_010094045.1). Taxonomy (NCBI): domain Eukaryota; kingdom Fungi; phylum Ascomycota; class Dothideomycetes; order Pleosporales; genus Lojkania; species Lojkania enalia. The sequence continues at coordinate 419,335 of ML986589.1, forward strand.
GGCGCCTCCATTGTTCGACCAGATCCCACCGCTGGCATAGGTCATTGTGGCATCTGCAAGATCCACGTACACAGGTGCAAGCTCAGCTGGTTGCCCTACACGACCAAGGGGAAGGGTCTGGGGAATTTGGTTTAGTAATTCAGTGGTTAGGCCTGCCACCGCAAGAAGAGGTGTATAAGTAAACCCGGGAGCGACCCCATTAACCCGGATCCCCTTGCTGGCAAGAGAGATTCCAAGGGTCCGAACTAAGCTGGCCACTGCACCTTTAGTGGCTGCATAATCGTGGGTCCCGGTGGCCGGATTTTCAACCACGTCGGACACAGTCCAGATGATTGACGAGCCGGGTGGCATGCATTTGACGGCGGCTCGAGTTAGCCAGAAACCAGCATAGACATTGGTGCGGAAGACGGTGTCCCATTGCTCCGTGGTATATGTGGTAATGTCGTTATTCAGAATACCGGTTGTTCTACGCATAGAAATTAGCTTCTCCTACTATCACACAAGTAGCGGAGTGTTGAGACCGTACCCTGCATTGTTGACCAGAATGTCGAGGCCACCGAGTGCTTTCTCTGCCCTCGAGACCAACATTGTACAGAATTCCTCATCAAGAAGATTTCCAGGAAAGCGTACAATTTCAATACCTTCTTTTGCAAGAAAATTGGCAAGGTCTTCTGCATCTGGTTCTTCGTCGGGGAGGTAGTTGATGGCAACTTTAGCTCCCTCTCGAGCCATAGCAATAACAGTTGCACGACCGATGCCCGAATCGCCTCCCGTTATCAATGCATGGCGACCATGAAGACGCCCGCGGCCTTTATAACTGTGCTCACCGCTAGCTGGTTTGGTTGTAAAGTCTCTCTGTAGGACAGGGAAACCTTGCGGGGGAAGCGATAGCTCCAAGTCGCTGAATCGAGTTCTCGGATCGATCAAGATAGGGTCTAGATGGTCCTATTAAGTGGAGGCTTATGCATTTAGGGGATAGGGCAAAACGTACTTTGAGTGGATGCTGAGCCAGTGGATGCCATTTTTGTGCTTATCAGGGGAATACTAGTTTAGAAAATGAAGTTGCTTTGATTTAGTTAACTGATGAAACTGAGATGATAGAAAGAAGAACCTCTGCTCTACTTTTAAACCCTTTTATATCGCGAACGCAAGCATAAATGTCTCGGTTAGGCAAGGAACTGATTCTGTCTGAATTTGTTCCATTATGAAAGTGGCAAATGCCATAAATTGCTTTCGAGAAATCACACGCGGGCGGCCCAACACTCTCAGCCCCAAACTTCGTGGGGCGAGTGATAGATGCTGGGGTGTCGCTCTTGGCACCAATTGCTTAAAGACTAGAATGTATACGAACCTAAAAGTTTCATGGAAAGCGATGAATGAGTGGCTCATTCGATCTTTCTGCATTTCTGTATAACTACGAATCAACAGTCCTTCCAATGCTAGTATGGCAAGACCTAATGCGTATCACGCGCGAAAAAGGTTCTTCTGCGTCTTGGCTCCCACGACGAGAGTAATATATTCCAATAGAATGCCGACATCTTGTTGCTGTGGCGCGGATAAGAGCGGCTTTATAGGCAGTAAGCTGACTAGAAAGCTGTGCCAGAATGTATTCCTACAACAACAGTTCGCTCATATGACGCAACCACCACGAATCATATCATGTCAGCCTAGGATCAAATGATTCCAATACCTATCACAGGAACAGAGTAGATGTAGAAAATTGACTCAGAATATTCCTTGCTTTTGCACTAGAGGATTATTGGGGCTGGGAATACATATCCGCGTGAGATTGATCTGAGCACGTCTACGCCACTGTAGCAACCATGAGAGTGTGCAACAAATCTTTGGGGCCTCTTGAGGCCCCCAAGGGCACCTGTAACATTTCTGAGATTCGAAAGAAAACCGTTTGCGAAGGGATTTGTGTTGAAAGTGTAGAATACTCGAATAGATCCTGCCATTAAGAATATTATAACTCAATGAACACTAGCTCTTTATATGGTACTCCATATAGTTCCTAGAGCATGGATGGAAGTCATAATTGGGGCGCCGTATTATTACCCTTGTAAAACTAGTTGGGTTTGGTGGGTTGGGAACGCCGCATCTCGCACTTTGTGGCGAAGGCCTATCGTACGGCGTAGAGTTTGCAGAATGTGATCAATCCATTTGCCACTCGAGCGACGTGCTAGCGTGCAGCGGATTTTTCATCAATATCTAAACGTATGATGCATTTGCGTTTATCTACAAAAGTTCTGGGGTCCTGAAAATGAAGAGTTAAGACGAGTTGTAGGGACAAGTAGCACAGAAGATACAACCTACTAACTGCACATTCAAGCCCCATTGGAGTCTCAAGTAACATCCTGATAACTTCAGGCTCCGTAGCCTGCACAAGTAGTTTTAAGGTTATAAACATTATTGCCCATACGGAAGCCACTTTCTTTCCTACTCAATTTCTGGTTGTACGATAAGATATTCCTCGTTTGCGCTAATTCGAATTCTACGATGATTAACCGAATTTCTCATGCCTAGGAGTATAAGATACAGTGCTAGGCTGCGCGCTTTATTTGATCGGCTATTTACATTCGGTTGTGCGGCATGCCGCTAAGCCTTCAAATAGTCCACAAATCAGCTCAGATTATCCGCTCGATATATGACCTTATACTACTATCTTAATGATGCCAACGCAATATGCTTCCCGATGCCAAACGTTGGGAGACCTGCACGGCCATTTATAGAAACGGGGTGCGGCTTTCGCAATTGGCTCAAAAACAAACATCATTGTCCTCATATTCTGTTAACATGGTATTTCTTGCACACGTGGTCGTAGTAATTCTAGCAATATTGGTGTCAGATAGCAATTCACATTGTCAGTTCCTAGTAAAGGATTTTTTTTTTTTTTTTTTTTTGGCTGTAACGAGCGATTAATGAAGGCTAGACATGTTCTCGCGTCTCATTGTAAACCAGACCACTTACCCAGACTGGAAATACGTTCGGTAATATCTAGGTTTCAGCTTCCATCTCTGGAAACACCTCCTAATGTTTGAATAGAGATGTAGATGAAGACCCAGTATTTGCTGGCAGCGCTGATTTCTTGGGCAAAATGGCCCCGCAGTATGACATCCACAGCCCTAACATAACATGTGGCCGCTCTGCTTTCGCATCAGCAACTCGGACTGAGACTGCAGATGTTGTCGCAGGGTCGGAGATGGGGTTTCGCGTGTATGCTGCCCAGAACTCGGGGCGAGAGTACTCGGTGAGCATACATCATTTCTCACGCCCCGAGAGTATACTAACCGCAAAGGCCGCAATCTTCCACGAAGGCCCGGCTCAGGTCTATCTCGCCAAGGCGCCAAATAATGAGCTGGAGAGCTTCAGTGGAATTGGGGAGGAGGCGGCTTGGTTCAAGATTGCGAGTTTCGCAGCGGCCAGCGCAACTGAATGGGCGGTCTTTCAAAAAGACTCGGTGAGCATTTTCCTCCACTTGTTATACTCAGGCCGTGTCTAGTGTAGAATGATATTGACCTCGAATAGGTTAACTTTACTATTCCCCCGACGACTCTAGCGGGAAAATATCTCCTCCGCATCGAGCAATTCATGCCAACAGCAACTTTCAACTACACACAGTGGTATGTTAACTGCGCCCATATTAATATTATTGGACCCGGCGGTGGATCCATTCAAGGCTATGACTTCGCAAAGTTTCCGGGAACCTACGTTATTATGGACCCAGGTGAGTAACATAGACCAGCAGTTTCTTTTACAGTACGCCAGATTAACGCTGCGACAGGTCTTTGGATTACGGTCGCACAGGAGAGCCGAGAGGATCTGTTGAGCTATTCTGCACCGGGTCCAGAGGTTTGGAAGGGCTAGATGGACGAGAAGGACTGATTCGAATGCTCGATGTAGGAGACTTGATAGAATTACAGAGAGCAATATGCTTAACTCAACCCGAAACCAATATGATAGATTCAACCTCGGGTGATAGGCGATGAGGACAAAAGCCATGCTAAGGTTGTGACCTGTGTTTATTTGAAGCGCTTGGCCAGTGGATCGATTTCGTTGTGAGCTCACATGGAGAGGCGTGACACTCCCAGGGAAAACCGCACGGGTTTAGATGAAGACAAGAGCGTTAGAAACTCTCGAAAGGGACAGAAATATAGGGTCATACTTTCTAACGACGGGTCCAAGAAGCTTTGTTTCCTATATTTAGTAGTAGTATGACAGATAGCTCCATCAGCCTTATCTCTTAGCTTTTCACCGCGCAAACATCAACCGCTACGGTAATTGATGTGTCGCTTGTGTAGGCTGTGCCCTGGGTATAGTGTATTTCTTCCTCAATCATGAGCTCTAGTGCAAGGCTGAATGTATATAAAAGAAAGAAAATATTGTGGTTCAAAATTTGGTATTCTAAGAGCACACAATCACCGAGGCTTGGATATGAATTGTCATGGTCATCTGCATAATCTCAAAAAGGGTGTACGAAAAATTGGGGCCTCAAGATTAAAGCACATGTGGCCGAGGAGGCTCATATAAATCTTCATGGCCTCATAACATGACCTTAGAAATGCACATCCATACTAAGCCATTCCTGCACTTTCCCTACTCTCGTATTACAAATGTAACTAGACCCACCGTATACCCTACACACCACCTAGAGTCTGAGCCCTATGGTTCTCGATGCCTAATCCTCAACAAGCCTAGCTATCTCTACTACTGTTCCACTCGCTGTCGCCGTCACGTTGAGGAACTACCCTCGTTGGCTAGAACACAATCTGAAAGTGACGTGTTTCCGGACGGAAAAAAGACCAAATGCGATTCGTACCCCCGGAACGGTGCAAAGGCAGCGTTGATGCTGTATACGAATCCCCAGTGGAGGTAGGTAACATCGTTGAATGCAACGATACATAACAGTCTATGAAGCATCCCCTCTGGGGTCACGGCTACAGCCGATCGCCGATTATTATTATAGACTACGCGGAGATTGAGAATTCCCTCCTGCCTTTGTACTAGCACCCTATCACTTATCCTAGAACAGGGTACAGTAATATGCCTTTCGGAGAAACCACCGGAGTGGTATCCCAGGTGTGCGAGATAAACTCTTTGCGCCTCCTGTGAACTGGCCTAACATTGCAGGACAAAGGGAAAGGTAGTAAAGATGGGAGAGGGCACAGGGGAGCGAAGATAATGGAAAGGGAGAAAGCAAGTAAAAGTGGGCGGAGGGCAATACTTATACTTCTCACTAGGGGCTCCGCTAGTGCGTCACGTAATGATTGGTGGACAACATGATTCTACTGCGCAGGCCCCTAGAATCGGGCAAAAGCAGCTGGAATTTCGGTTAGGAGCTAATAGGCATCTGCATATCGCTCAGTTAGCTCTAAGCATGCCATTAATTTATGGTGGGAGATGGGATTGCTTCCTGTGACTGCAGGTGAAGCCAAAAGCGACGGTTCACAGACAGGCACGACTTGCACGGACACTCAATGCTGTATTTCTAGAACCATAAATATAAATTGCATTGGTAATTAAACACCTGCGTAGATAGCATGTAGTGTCTTTAGGTAGAAGTAAAAATGAAGGTACTAAGATGTGCTTGTGAGCACAAGCCGCCTTATAGACCTTGCCGAATTAGAAAGTAACAACTGCTGTTCATGAGAAGAGGTGGAGCTACAGGTATTGACGCCTTTATCAAGCATTGCTTTAGAGAACACATTTCGTTCAGTTGTAGTGGCGAATCGCAGAGCAGAAGGGCTTTGTCCAGGGCGAAGCTAGCTAAGGACAAAGCAGAGGTAGGGAACCGAACGAAGGGGAAAATTAAATTTGGACTAGAATTAACGGACTACAACAGTAGAGATCTCGTTCAGAGGCATCTACATGAGTATATCCAAAGAAATTTATTAGTAGTGATGGCAGAATATCGTCTTCAATCAGTTGTCCTAAACCCTCTACACGTGTCAAATATTTGCTGCAACCGTTATTATCTCCATAATTCATCAAAAACAAGTTAAAGCTCAACAAATCCTTCCCTGTTCACAATAAACCTTCGTTAGAAACAGGTGTTGGTGGTACAGGCTCAAAATCAAGAATCCCTCATCCTCACTTTGCAGAAAACATTCTTCTGCTTCACAAACCAGATATTCTCACACTGTAACTCGACCCCCGGATCTACTAGTTCAAAATCAAACTTGCGAACAAGCGCTGGAACTAAAACGGAGATTTCCATAAGACTGATATTCTTCCCAATGCACGTGCGAGAGCCATGTCCAAACTAGGGCTAACAGTCAGCATATGTGGAGCCTCAATAAATCTAAGTTCGGGAACTAACCGGCAAGTAATACCTATCCATGCTCTTCGTACTCTCCTCGCTCTGCAGCCAGCGATCCGGGTTGAATGTTGCGGCGTCAGAGCCAAAGACTTGCGTATTGTTGTGCGCGACCCATGTATTGACACCGACAACACTCTGCAAAGTACCTGTTAGTCAACGTCGTTATTTTGTGATGTGGGAAGTCGAGTTACCCCTTCAGGAAGATGTTTTCCGGCGATGGTAGCACCGCCCTTCGGAACCACGCGACCGAGCGGCAAACCCGTTACTGGATGCACTCTCATCGCCTCCTTGATGACTGCTTGCATATAGGGTAGCTTCTGCGCATCCTGGAACGAAATTTGGTCGATGCCTGAGTTGTCGATTTCGGCTCGTAGCTAGACACGATTAGTATACTACGACTGAAAATATACAATTCATTCGGGGATGCGCACCTTTGCAAACGAATCAGGATTCTTGAGCAAGAACCAGAAGACCGCACAAAGGCTAATACTCGTCGTATCGCTCCCGGCCCCAATATTCGTCAGACACGTCAAAAAGACTTCTTGCATGGTAAATCCCTCTGGATCCTCCGCATTCTTCTGCAGCGTCTTCGCCAAAAAGTCATCTGCGATTCCAGGCTTCTTCTCCACATCTCCAAACTCCCCAATACGCTTGTCGATCTGCTCCGTCGTGAAGTTGCGAATAACCGGGTTCCCTCTTTTGAGTAGTGATTGTAATTTGTGGATGAGCGGGTGGAACTCGGAGTAGATGCCGACGTCGGCACAATGCTGAAGGTAGGCGTGTAGGGCGGGGAAGAGGTTGTGGGGATCGTGACCGTCGTTTAGGAAGCCAAAGCGTTTAGCGACCTACATTGCTCAGCCATTCATTTCTATTCACGTTGAGTGGAAATGTTCTTACGGTGATTAGGCCGATAAGATCAAATGCATAGCACTGTAGCCAATGTTGCAGATTGATCGTCGTCCCATGGTGCGCAAATTCTCTGAATCGCTCTGTTAACAGAATGGTACATTCGTTGACACACGGCTCCATATGTAGTAAGGTTGTCATGGAATATAGAGAGGCTACTTTTCGGCGGAGGATAGCGTGTGTTCGCGCATTTCGGTCTGTGAAGAGGTCGGGGACGACTGGGTGGCCTGAAGCGTAGTACCATGGCGACTACACCTGCATTAGTTCCCGAATCGTGCCTTACGGGTATAAATGCAGCATACCTTGTTAAAATTTGTACCGTGTCCGTAAATGACTTTAATAGCTTCGGGATCATCTACGCTAAACTCGTTGGGGGCTATCCGTACAATTGGTCCTACAATATATAAACATCACCTAATTACGAGAGAATTTAGTTTTAGATTAGTACCATATTTCTTGTGTAGCTTGATATTCGTTTCATGGAAATTGCGCTGTCGGACTTTCTTTAAGTACCAAAGCCTCGTCAATCTCGCGAAGAAGGGTCCGGGGATATTCTGCTTCGTGCTTGAGTACAGCTGAAGCAAAAGACGACAAAATGAAAATAAGAATGCAGTCGCAAAAACTATAGTGATCGGAGAGAGCATAATGAAGATTTGGCAAGGCTTATGTTGCCAAAGAAGAAAGTGCCAAGTTAGTGAACAACCGGAGCACGAAATATAAGACTCTTTATCTATGCGTGTTTCTGGGGAGACGCAATTGCCGAGGGGCGAAACTGCGGTGCAACTAATGATCTATACTACTATTCCCTAGCTGTGTGGGGGGACTATATTGGCTTCCTGCTAGTGACGCACCCCGCAAGGTTCTCGGAGATAACCAATCTTGTTGCACACAAACATACTTAGATCCTCTATATCGCAATAAACCCTTGCGGTTATAACGCTGTCCAGGACTTTGTTACATGTTAGAGGGCCCGCCAAGGGGAGTGTCCACGCATGAGCATTTGTAAGAGAACGATCACCCCAAAGACAACAAGCTTTCCGAAGCGAGTCCCATAGATTTCCCATCTAAACTCTATTACTTGAAGTAGGGTCACTCGCTAGGACGGAAATGCGCGCGACGCAGACTTCTGTAGGAATTTGGTGTTCCCTATGTATCTCTTTACAAAGTTACACCACTGTTATCAGCATGTCTGCGGAATCTAGACTTCTATCTCAGTGCATTAGGGATAAAACTCACGTGAGTACATAAATCACGTGTTTAAAGGTTGCCCTGACTGCCTAGATGGAAGCTAGAAAGAATGGGTTAGGTGTAGTACCTCTCCGCAAGGTTTAGTGTCGTACTCGTATCCAACCCCGCAACCTCTTAAATGTGGGGTAACCATTCCCAAACCATTAGCAGCGAAACCTCGGTTCAACGCCGTATTCGCGTAGCTTTACCAATTGCGCAAGAGAGGGCGTACCAATAAGGTCATCATTGCGAGAGGCTAACTGAAGCTGAAATAGTAATCCATCAATAGGATATATATATGTGAGGACCTCCCCAACTCTTTCACGCTTTTGCATCCTCAGCATGCCTTCGCCCAACCTGCCTTCCGGAGCGACGGCATTGCTCGTCGGGTTCCTCAAGCTGCCTATTGGCGTCGTCAAATATGCTGCGAACGAGCCCATTATTACTGGAGGCCTTTTGTATCTTCTGACGCGTGGACCGCCACACCTCCGTGAGCGCCTTCTCGGGCCGTTTCAAAACAATCTGCTGGCGAACAATGGCGCGGGGAGGCTGGCGATGATTGTCACGGCACTGAAAGTCCTCGCTGGACTCGGCATTTGGAAACGAATAAACCGAGCCTTGAACGCGTTCGCGCTCAACGGTTGGAGATTTAGCCGGGCCGGTGCGTCATTCGAATTTGGTCCCGCGAAGACAGAGCTCGTAGTCATCACAGGCGCCTGCTCAGGATTCGGATTTGAAATGGTGAAGGGATTTTCGGAAAAAGCGCGGATTGTGGCCCTGGACATCAGCCCCTTCCCAGCAGAACTTGCTAGATGTAAGATTTCCTTTCTCTGGAAGATGCGAGAGTATGCTGACGCCATCGTCTAGTACCCGATGTACATTATTATCAATGCGACGTAAGCGACAGTGCAGCTATAGTAAAGGTCTGCGAGGAAGTCCGAAAAGCGCATGGAAATGCAAGTGTCCTTATCAACAATGCCGGAATTGGTATTGGGAAAACGGTGCTCGAAGTAAGGCTCCATCGCTCTATTACAATGAATATCTGTTCACAGGAGCGATAAGACAACGAATGAAGAATGCGAGAAGCTGTTTAAGGTTAATTTGATCTCGCATTTCGCTCTAATCCGCGAGTTCCTCCCCGGCATGTTAGAGATGAGAAAGGGCCATATCGTAACGATAGCCTCGATGGCATCCTTTTATGCTGCACCAGGGATCCTTGACTATTGTTGCTCTAAGGTCGGGGTTTTGTATTTGAATGACGGTATGCTTCGTCTCTTGTTCCTCGTTTGATTGCTAAGTGACATAGGACTCCGGGGTGAATGCTTGACGCGATATGAAGGTGGAGAGGCTATTTGCACCTCTAGCATCCATCCAACATGGCACCGTACTCGGATTATCAAGGGCTTTGAAAAGACACTCGAGAAGCGCGGTTTCGCTATTCACCCGGCCGTTAATGTGTCCAACGTAGTGGTTGACCAGGTGTTGAGGGGAAAGAGCGGGCGAATCCACGTTCCACTATCGGAGGAATCTTTCGCAAGCTTGAGGTCTTGGCCGCTATGGCTGCAGGACATCGTTCTAGGATATGCGTGGAGACCGAGGAAAGGGCACTGGATGAGTATTACAAAGACCTAGGACTCCGCCAACCCCAGTGAAGAATCACGATTAGAGGTTATTGTTGCCTCTAATTTATATTAGGCCTTATTTCCTGCGTCAGGATAAATCTAATAATATTTCTAGACAATCGCTAAAGGGTAGATGTTCGCCTCATAAGCCAGTCTCTCCGTTTCTCGTACTTTCGCAATTAGCACCCCCACAGCATCGGTCTTTAGAAAACGTGACTGACTTACCTCCTCCAATTTATCCACCCAAGCCGCCGTTGTCAGCTCAGCATGTTTGAAAACAGGGCCACGTCGATCGCCGCATTTCACTGTTGTCTTGTAACCGGCGCCATCCAGGAGCCGAGTTATTGGAAGAAGCATTTCGGCAAACTCTCCAATTCTTGATAACCTCCAGGAATTAGTCATTGCTCGCTCCCAGAAGCGCTTATCGCCAAAGTCCCAACGCATGTACAGACAGATGTGCGATCCACGCTTGAGATTTAAGAGGTTTTTAGTGGCCGCGACAAGATGGCCTTGCCCCAACCCCACTCCTAAACGCACATCCTCTGGTCCGAAAGAGATGCGTACACGTGAGATAATGTCTGCAGGTATAATCGGTGTATTCCACGAGAGGTCCTTTTGCAAAAGGCCTGCGAGCCATGAACACTCCGTCTTGAAGCTAGGTAGCCATGTTGGTTCCGACACATTTTCAATCTTAAACTGGAACTCGCAAGTCCGGTACCAGTTCTCGACGAACTCCTTGAAGACGTTTTCACCGAGATATTGCGCGTCACAGTAGAAAGGCTTCCGTCTCTTCAATGAGGATCCCAGTTTCCAGGACTTGTCCTTCCCTGGAACGTTAACGCGACTATCTGGATTGAGACGTGCGTAAATGTTGTCTCGAAGTTCTCGGGGAAGCTTAGTGTACACAGCGGCACATAAGACACGGCATGAGGCTTTGGCGCACGATTCGATTCGTAGACGTTCCCTATCCTCATCATCGTCCACGAGATCATCATCATTGTCCAATTCCTTGGGTTCATTCTTCAATTCATCAGTGCAGGGTTGGATCTCATTTCTTCGATCATGATTCTCATGGTGTGTAACCGTGAACGTGTGATTTTCCCGCCACGAACTATGCCGCATTAGCGCAGAAACGTTCGAGCGCTTTGCTCGACTTACTCCATTTCGCATTGAGTTCTATGCCTAACACTACTTTCAGAAGGTGCAACACTCGCGCGAGGAAGGGATCTTACTTTGCAAGCAGGATTTCTTAAAGAGTTGGCAAGAGTGTTGTGTTTAAATCCTACAGCTGAGGGTTCGAAGTAGCGGTACTAATCCGAATACGGGTTAGACATAGGCTGCACTCTTGGCGCGTACCCAGGCATCGCCTTGACACGTAATCACGTGGAGTGCCATGCTGTCTGTCTAGCCAGGGCAGTTTTATAAGAATATTCTATCAGAGTGTTATCCTCGTCCGGAATAGAAATAACACTTCTAAATGCAGACACATTTCCGGCTGGGAAAAGCATCTAAGCTCGAAATGATCTCATCACTCCATACCAACGCTACCACACACATATATGCCGCAATCAACATAACTAGATTGGCAGTTTGGCTTTCTCACCTTTCGCATATGACCGAGGCTGCCTAAAGACACGAGTAGAGTCCGAAACGCGCAGATACTCCACGTTGCACAAATATGCATCCTGACCATTCCCATACCAGATTATCGGATCGGCCCACAGAACCCCCGAATCAGTTCTTTTGTACCCAAATAGAATTGAATTTCCCGACCCTAGAGGGTCCTCAACTTCGGAAGAATCTCGTCCGTTTACTACCTTAGAACCAGTTTCTACTTTAATAAAAAGCTGCCAGCGCACATGAAGCGGCGAAGAACGTCGATCTGATAGAGCTTGTGGCCATTCACCGTCCATCCCAACGTTCAGATCTCCTCGCCGTCCTCGTTCATGTTTGGTGGCGTTCACCGTTCCAGCTGAGCTGCGGGGTGGCGCGCGTTCGGCTCTCTTATTCGCAGCTGATGTTCGCCAGGGGTCCCAACTTGGGAAGGTTCCGGTTGTCATTCGCTTGCTTCTTCCTCTTCCACATATTCCGACAGCAACCTCATCGTCTCTAGGCTGGCGATCAATATCAGTTTAGGCGCCAAGCGGAGACGCCAGCCATCGGTATGGCCGTACCACACGGATTGTGGGGAGCGGTACCACGCGTCGTTGGTGGGTTTGGACAGGGAATAGAGAGTGGAGAGCGAGCTGCTGCTGGATGGGAGATAGTCGCTGCATTGAGGAGTTTGATGTAGGGTGGGAGCGAGGAGATAAAAGAGTCGTGTGCGTGCCGTATGTTCTTGTTCCTGTGGTCTTCCTTTTCCTCGTCCCTAGGTCTCTAATTTTTCTGCATTTTAGCGTTCAAGCTTTTCGTTTCTTCATCCGAATGGGCTTCTTACCCGCGGCCTTCCGCCCAGGAAGGGATCGTGCAAAATGTGTTGAAGATGGGTTGTCAGGTAGTACGCTTCAGCAACAGGGCCCCCAACAACCGCAAAGGCCCCAATCACGCCGCCAAACAGTACACTCCTATCTATCTTGCAGAAAGTCTCTTCTAATGAGGCGCCAGATAGTCTCCTATGATCCGAACGATAAACTCGCCATCTTCCGTCACATGGTAGGGATCCATTCGACCCGCGAATTTGCTACCGCACATGACCGGCCCGACCTCACACACAACAACCTCCATTTCGACGGCCGGGCCGCCCCCAATCTCGGAATCTACAACCGTGTCTGCCACCGCGAGCAAGAAGCCAAACGCGGCTACAAACTATCCTCCCTCCTCATCAACGGCTGTCTCGGCGTGCAAGTCATTGTAGCCGCCGCCCTAACAGCCATGGGCGCCGCAAACTCCAACCACGTCTCAATCACTGCATTCGGTGCCATAAACACCGTAATCGCGGGAATCCTGACTTATCTCAAGGGTAGCGGTCTCCCAAACCGCATCCGCTACTACGAAAACGAATGGAAGAAGATCCGGGAATACATCGAGCAGCGAGAACGCGACTTCAGCCGGCCGGATTGCCAACTAGATGTCTACGAAGTAGTCCGGGTCATCGAGAACATGTACGAGGATGTCCGCGCCGATGTGCAGACGAACACGCCAGACAACTATATCAGTGTGAGCGATATCCGAAACCGGCAGTCGGTCACGAATCCGCAGGCGCCGAAGCTCGGCGAGCTGACGTCCGCACACGCGACCAAGTTCCAGGAAATAGAGTTGAAGTATGGACATAAGATTGCCGAGTTTTTGGAGAACTTGGCCCATAAGGAAGAGGAGAGATTGAAATCTATTGAGAAGGGGTTGGAGAGGCAGGCGGATGTTGGGAGGTCTAAAATTATCGATATGGGGAGCCATTTCGAGAAGGATTATGAAGCGGGTAGAGCACGGCTTGTAGATACGGGAAGGGATTTTGAAAAGGGTGTTGAGGAGAAGGGTGTTAGAGTTGTGGAGTTGGCTAGAGACGCGGAAAGGGAGCTTGAACGACATCGGTCGAATGTCTCGAGGATTGGGCGGGCAGTAGATAATGAGATACACTCGGTAAGCCCGAGAACAAAGGAAGAGCAATAAGGCGTCGCAGAAGTTACTTGATATCCGGAACTATTTCCATTATAATGATAATGATCTCTCCAAGATGCCTTGGGCGATAATTCAATCCAGAATTAGACACGCTCTTCTCTATTTGCGACAGTACCGCTAGAAAGTCGAATGAGGCATTCCATTTATGCTTCTGTATACGTTGTTCCTATGTCAAGGCGTTGGTTTCTACCTTGAGCTAGACTACGAAACCATAAGTCCTTCTAAGATGAACAACTATAGGTGTTCAACCACTAGAAGTAGGTGGCTTCCGCTCTAGAGCTTCCATTCATTTTTCTTTTTTATTCATTAGACTCGCTATCAACCTCAGATGAGAAGATGCCGAGTCGGGAGATATCCGGAATATATCTTGCAGATTCTATGCCTACAGGAGGAAACCTGCCATACGGGAGCGCAATATGCAGAGTTAAGCAATTAGGATACTTATAGATATCTATTTACGGGATGAAAACAAGAGACATATAGCACACAAGAAGAAGCAATGCAATTTAAAGAGCGAGGTGTACATTATTCCTAAACGCATAAAGCTCGCTCCTACTCATTGTAGGGGTCCTATACCACAAAAAATGACGCCATTTCCTCATATCAACGACCTCAGACTTCAGAAACTCTCATGCAGTCCGTTGTCCGATTCTTGGAGCGCAAACGCTAGTAGTGAGAGCAGAAATTCCCCCCAAAGCCCTACGGTCTAATGATGAGCCCTAGAAGAATTGGCGTTGAAAATTCCCGCCATAGCCCAAACACGAAAATGAAGAAAGAAATCAGCATCATATCAACGGATCCACATAAAAGAGTGTATACTCTTCTATCCGTAAGGATAGGAAGACCCGCTTCCGTGAAGTCCTAGCCCCTAGAGTCTACAATATTTAATCAATATCGCGTTTGCGGAGACGCCTAGAGCCCACTATGGTCCGCAAGAGGATCTGACTAGTATGAAGCAGCAGAATTCTGAATGGGCTTCGGCGGTTAGATCCACGTTCTTTCTCTTACGACAAAAGCCCCAACTACATTACATATCTTATTGAGATCAAATTGGAGGGGGGCAAGCACCGATTGCTCTGAAGGCAATACTCGGGTTTGGCTATGAAGTCATGGCGAGCCTTGTTTGAGCCTTTATGTGCTTTGATTTATGTCGAAAGCAGACAAGCACATTGCACAACCTATTTAGTGAAAAGGGGGGAGCGTTGTTCTGAGGGGTTCGGCTCTAGGAAAGTGGGCGGTGGCCTTCTTAAGTACCCAGGGGGTGTGACGATAATCGGAGCAGCACGCAGTTTCTCTGAGTTAGTCAGGGCGACAGTGGTACCGAGACGGTAACCTGAAGTGGCGATGACACTGGCGCGGGAACAGTGACGGGCATCAGTGATTGATCTTGGACTAACCGAACGCACCAGTAGTGCAGTCCCATGCCCCCTCATTTAGCTGTATGAAATAAGGAAAGAGTCGGACAGATCTATTCCTTGTTCAAACTAATATGTGCGTTCAACTTCAGTCAGCATGTATGCGAGTGTATATGTTTGGCAATAAAGGTCTCGAAGGCTATTCTCCATCCAACTGTAAAGCGTATCATTCGAGTATTTTGTCTTTATGAAATTGAAAATTCATTTAGCATTATCAATCATCTGCTGCGAATGAGTGTTGTTTTATCTTGCTATCGCAATCTTCTGTTTCGGCATTTAATATGTTTGTCGATGTTGGTAATATCGTAACCAGCTATACTAGCTTGACATACTCTCTTGAGGCTGTCGGATGAATGAGGTCACCTGTGCCACAATTTTTCCTTCTGAGGCTAGATCATTTGCTTTTACCTTTATCTTGCGGGCCGTCACAGCGGCGCCACGGACTAACGACTGTGATCCCCATTTAGACTTTATGCTCATACCTCATCGCTTGGACCTATTGTCGCTGGCCGGAATCGTATTCATGTACCCATTGGCACGATTTCTCTATTCAAGTTCGTGATCAAAATGAGGTCTCACGAAAAACCAACGAAGTAAAAGAAGAGCTCTAGGTTGAAGAGTGCGAAAATACCAATAACTTCGAAGACTACGAAGCCTAAGGGCCCAAACAAGAGGCAGTTTGCTATGTCTACAATGTATAGTTAAGGTTTGTATTCTTAATATATAGGGCTTGCAATATAAGCTGGATCACTGCAAAACTCGGTAACGTCCTGTGATATTGAAAAGAACTAAAAGAGTCTGATAGAAAGTGCACAAAACTGCAAATACTTGATAAGGGAAAGGACTAGGGTCCATCTTTGGTTCACTTGCTACGTTTGTTTGATCTCCAGCTCATAACGAGCCTTGTTCGAATTTCCTTATTTAGACACTCTGACATCGACAATTACGTACAAAGATGTTATACCTAAAACTTAGACCCGAAATGAATGAAGTAAATATTCCATTATGCCCGTATAATAGCTCACATATGTTGTAGTTGATGACAGTCAGTTATGATCCTATGCCGTGAGTTTGTATTATCAAGGAATTTCATGTCAGAATGTGCGAGTTCAAATATGTGGAGAGCTAGGGCATTTAAAATGGACTCAGTTGTGCCAAACGAATCTAACAAGAAAGGCCCGATTAGACAGTATTCTATTACAGTGCACATCTTGATCGGCGAATCAACTGGAGGCGTTGATAGTTGGCTGTGACCCTGGTCAGATACCGAGGCATGTCCGTGATTGGTCGCCCTCGCAACTAATGCCTTGATGGGCTTAGAGCCCTCGCTTTCCATGTGTGCCTCCTCCCGCCAAGATTAGATGGCTTATTTCGACTACTTCCCCAGACTTTCGTTTTCGCATTAAATAGTCCGCTTTAGCTATTCCACAATTAGTCACAAGTCGCTTCTCATCGTTCATCAGGATGTCGGGGTCCAGGCAGAGGAAACAGCAGAAGATGGCTGCTTGTGTCCATTGCCGCCAAATGAAGGTAGGCCACTCGTTGGAAGGCTTCAGCACATCAGCAAAATGCTAACCATCCACAGCTAAAATGCGACGGAAACGAGAAGTTTCCTGCGCCTTGCTCGCGTTGCTATTCTTCTGGGCTGAACTGCCATGTTGATCCCCTGTTTAAAAGGACGGCTAAACGAGAGTATGATTCCCTATTCTACTCAAAACCATTCGGCGGTTAAATTGCAAACTAGACGCTTAAACGCTGTCGAGCGACAGCTTCGAGAAATAAGGGAGAGACTCGATGCTCCCAAGACTACATCACCCCAGGAAACACAACCACATCCTCGAGGGGGGAGCTCAGCAACAACCACGGAAAGCCCGGAATCATTCGATCCTTCGATGTTCCGACTCGCGATACAGGATATTCGCACGAAATTCGGCTCAAGAATACTGCACAGTATCGAGCTACAGCCTAATCTGATCGCAGAACTAGTTGAAGAGTATGCACTCCTTGGCTGATATCGACCGCAGGGCACTAACACTGAATAAGGTTCTATACAAATTATCATAACCAATTTCCAATCCTCCCAGACGTATCGGCTCTCTTAAGCCACTGGGAAAATAGCGATCTTTTATTCTGGACAATTATGTCAATAAGTCTAAGAAATAAGGCTGAACACCGAGACACCTTCCTCCTCCTCGCTACGTCCGTGCGGGATCTAGCATTCGACATTATGCGAACCGGCCCTCTATCATTGCAATCCATCCAAAGCTTCCTTCTTTTGTGTTGTTGGCCGCCGCCGTTTGGAGCAACAATCGATGATCCGTCTTTGGCCTTCGTGTCGGTGGCTACCATTTATAGCATGCGACTTGGTCTACATAGGCCTAAATTTCCCACGACTTTCGCAGCAAATGGTTATGTATCAAGTTTTGATGATTTCGCCTTGATACAGAGGAGCAAAGCATGGATAGGCTGCTTCATATTAAACTATTGGTACGGTTTTATTCCCTCTTGTAGCTCACATGTTGACCACTCAAGCGTGAGCTCGTACCTCGGTATCCCACCCACGGTACAGCCTGACCACAGTCTCCTAGAAGCAGCAGCTTCGCAACCCTCCTGGCTCCCAGATTCGTTGTTCTTTCAACTCCAGATTGCACGCCACGGGATGAATATTTGCAGCACACTTGGAAACCACGAGATGACCCCTAGTGGGTTACTTCCGAATCCTTCTCCTTACTTGCGCGCATTCGATTCTGAATTACGATTGCAGGAGACCCAGCTATATCAGAAATGGTCGAGACATGATTTTATCAACTTCTTAGGCTGCAAGATGATACTCTATGGTTTTGGCGTGACAGCTTACGATTCTAATAGCGAGATAGAAGGCCTCCAAGGATTATCAGGGTACAATAACCGCCTCAACTCGCACCATTGGACCGAACAGGCATACATTACAGCCTCGATGCTAATTCAAACCGCATGTACAATGAAGGAAGGATTTCTGTTCAGCATGATTCACCTTCAACGGTGGCTGACATGTGCCATCCTATTTCTTCTGCGTTTGATCATATTTCCTCAGGCTCATCAATTTGACGAGGCAGCAATACGTAATGGTATCAACCAAGGCTGGGAGTTGTTAAGAAAATGTTCCTTACGTGAGAACGATCACATGGCCCGAGCATGCGCAGTTATTGCATATCTGAGCAGCAAAAGCCATAGTGGGGATGCAAAACACAATGTTCCAACCGTCAGAACGCAGGCAAAAATGGGTACCAATCTCGTCGAAGACATGGTCGCCATCGCCCGCGAGCGCTTTTCACAACATATTAGAGATCAGATGCCTCACGACTGCACAAGTGCTGCCGCGGTGGAACAGGCGATCGGGACGATGGAGCAAGCAATGGGAAACCCGCCAAACGATATACTGTTTGACGATCCTTTCTCTACACATTTCACGGAAGATTGGACCACGCTTCTACAAAATTTCTGAGAATGCTCCGCGGTCGGCAATGTGATAGCTCAACAGTGCGAATCCGCAGAAGCTAAGCCGTGTTACGTATACTACGAATAATTCAACATCTCCCTCGGCCGAAGATTGCGACTAGGATGAAATGATCAAGCGGAGGAATCGGAGGCATTTCAACCGCGACGCCGACCTAACAAGATGCCATTCGGCCATCCTACTGCTAGTCCGAGAAATCCGCATAGACATCCATTGGATCCGCCCGGAACGCGGGGGATCGCATTTGTGGGGAAACTACTATCATAATCGTGAAGCCCCGAACGTAGCGTCTTAGCCAGACACTATACAACTTTGTATGTGCGGAGAATGGATACTTTGCAGGGATTAAGGAGGGGGCCGGTATGTCGGTGGGAATTTCGCTCGGGCTCCTGAGCGAAAATCGCAAGCGAACTAGTCATCATTAAGATACGCACGAGGTTCATTAAATAACCACGAATCATGTAAAAGCAATGGGATGTACACTGGAATATATAATAGTATTGCTGCGGCCCCCGATTGCTTCAGCAAAACAAAACGCTCTTCGGACTTCGGCGCGGCTTTCATAAACCGCCTCGCTCATTTGCACCATGACCCAGGCCCAGCAAGTCGCTAAAGCCACCTCCGAGGCAAATAGCACGCATTTAATTCCATTGTGTCACATTGTGACGCCAGTCGGCTGCCTGGGATATGGCTTAGACTACGATATCTGCGACGATGAGCTCGCTCGCCTCGCGAAAACGTCTCTGCCAACCGCAATTATCCTCGATTCTGGATCGACAGACTCTGGTCCTACGAAACTCGCGTTTGGATCGATGAGTTGTCCAAGAGCCTCATACAAGAGAGACCTCACAAAGCTACTGGCCATGGTCCATAAATACAATGTTCCGTTGCTTTTCAGCTCCACTGGCGGAGATGGGACTGACGCCCACGTGGATGAAATTGCTGGAGTCGTCAGAGAAATCAATGAGTCCAAAGGTGGAAGGTATGCACCAATAGCACCAACGTTATCATTGAATCACTGCTAAAGAGGTATAGCAATCGTCAAACAAAAATTGTGAAAGTCTATTCTGGCATTGACAAGACAACAATCAAGGAGCGCTTGGCTGCAGGCAAGATCACTGGGTATGTGTAATATTTGAAGAACATATTACACTCTCCAAGACTGACATATCTATTAGCTGTGGCTCTGCCGTCCCAACTTTGACCAGTGATGACATCGAGAGTGCCCCGCGAATTGTAGCTCAGATGGGCCCCGAACCCTTCCTCGACGTCCTACGCGCCCACCCCGATGCCAATGTTATAGTAGGTGGCAGAGCATACGATCCCGCCCCGTATGTGGCATATGCAGCCTACCATGCTCTCGCCGGGAAGAAAACGCCTCTGCAGTCTTTGGGATCTGAGATATTGGGTGGGTTCTTTCATATGGGGAAAATATTAGAGTGCGGTGCGCAGTGTGCCGTGCCGAAGGGTACATCAGCTCGGACAACAGTGTACGCGGATGGCACATTCGACGTTGTTCCACTCGAGCCAGGCGCAAGATGCACACCTAGAAGCGTTGCTGCACATACGCTTTACGAGAAAGCACGACCTGACTTCCTAGCTGGTCCCGGTGGTGTTTTGGATCTCAGAGAAGCCACGTACGAGCAGCTTGCAGACCAGAAGACTGTACGAGCCGGCCGAGGTTCTTTGTTCCATACGCTTGCTACAGAGGGCAAACCATACACGGTCAAACTTGAAGGAGCAAGGAGCAGAGGCTATCGCACCATGTTTATTGGTGTATTTAGGGATCCAATCCTGACTGTTCAAGTTGATTCTGTATTCGACAGAATTCGCGCTTATGTGGCAGCACAGCATCAACACATTGGCGAGAAGTGGGAGCTAATTCTTCATAAATTCGGTGCTACAGATCCACATGCGCCAGGCGAGGTCTTTGTTGTGGGGGAAGCACTTGCCCCGACGCAAGAGATAGCTACTAGCCTTGCGAACACCGCTAGAGTTGGATGTATCCACGCTCCATATCCCGGCCAGAAAGCTACCAGTGGGAACTTTGGCTTTGGAATTGGTGGACCAATGGACATCGAAGTCGGGCTCTGCGCCGAATTTTGTGTGTATCACTTGATGGATCTCGCCGACGGAGAGGAAGGGGCTTCCGAACGATCTGCTGACGGAGGAAAGCCTAGCGGAGTAATGTTCTCCTTCAGTACAATGTTTTCTGGAGAACGTGCTACGGGATTTCCCACGGATTTTCATGAACCGAAAGAACAAAAAGACCCGTCGAAACCGAAAACCCCAGTCCGACCTTCTATTTCTAGTGATGACTTCCGCCTCCCAGCCCACATAACCACACTCGGCGACGTGTCACCCATTTTGCGCTCCAAAAACGCTGGACCGTATGAGATTACGCTGGACATTTTATTTTCCAACCACAACATCTACACGAGTATCAAGAATTCTGGCCTCCTAACCAAAGAGACAATTGCTCAGTTGTATTCACTAAAGCCTGAGCAGGTCATCTACTGTGGGTTCTTTGACCAAGCCTGGGCCTTTAAAGCCACAATGCCCCGGATCACGAATGGGAAAATATCGGTCAGTGGAAACTTTGGAGAGGAGGATGTTCACGGCAGCCAGCAGTATCTGCCGTTGATGGGTCTAAAGCTACCGGCGAACTTGGTGGAGAAGCTGAATAAGAAGGCAGTTCTCTGAAGATGTTAAAGGCTCCTGACTCATAGCAATATAGCGTTTTAAGTGGTTCTAGCAGCGCATCCGAAGGTTACATTTGAGGGAAATTGCGGAATTGTACAATAATGTGTCATAGGCATCCATGGAATTATGCTGCATTTCTACGCTTTAGAACGTATGGATCCCTCCTTTCCATGTGGCAGAAAAAAAAAGGTAGACCTCGTTTCGAGTCATGCAAGTCAGGGCTATACGAGGGCATGGCTCGCAACAAACACGAAGTGCGGTAAATACGCTTGAACAAGACTGCACAGAACGTATTATACCAAACTCTTTCAGAATCGCTATAGTTAGCGCTCGTCTGATCAAATTCTTGAGCGAAATAAATGCAGGCATGCGTGTATCGAATGACGTTGAATAAATTCAGAATAACATGATAGAAACAGCAACAGGTTATCCGTATGAAGCACCCCAATCGAAACCCTCACTAAACTCCTACCTGTGGCGCAATGTAGCAGGCTACATCGTATGATTGTTCTCATCATCATATTCGGCACAAACGTCTTTGCCGTGTCTTTCAAACTCAACTATAGACTCCAAACACGCTTTTTATGCACCAGCCCGGACTTCTTCCGTCTCGTCCTTCCACTTGCTTGATCCTATAGCGCGAACCTTCTGTTCAAACATATGATCAATCTCCAATATGGTCCTCCCTTTCATCTCAGGCACTAGTATCCACATTGATACAGCCCCAATGAGACACAGACCAGTGAAGACAAAACCAGTCTTTGCGCCTAAATGGGCCGCATCCGGATTGTATAGATACGGCAACACAAAGTTGCACACGATCGCCGAAATATATGCTGAGACTCCTCCAATAGCCTGCGATTTGGCGCGCAGACGAAGAGCAGATGTTTCGCTCATGATAGCATAAGAAGTAGGCCATGCGCCTACTCCACAAACAGCGATGACGGCCATGGCAAACGCCCCACAGATCCAGGGCGTTACATTGTTATGCCAGAACCCGGAAATGCCCATGCCTGCCCAAAGTCCGGCAGAGATGACGAGCGTCCAGATAGTCAGGCCTCGCCGTGGTAGATGGCTTAGCGTCCAGGTACTGATAGCGTTGGCTACCAACCCCAAGCATATCCCGACGATGAGGAACAAGATACTACTGCTGTCTTCCATGCCGACTTGCTGCAAGAAGTAGCTGGAACTAGATAGCAAGGGTAGGCCGAAAAGTGGAGGTAGGAAATTTGCGAAGATAATGATTATGGTCCTGCGACGGTTGGTGCCCTGGAAGCACTCGCGGTAGGAAACGTGCTTGGCTATCTTTTCTTCTTCTTCAATAGAGATCTTAAGCCTCTCGAGCGCTTCATCGGGGTCGTTCTTCGGTGCCAAGAGCCTAGTGAGGGATTTGTGGGCGCCAGCCATGTCTTTCTTTCGCACGAGATAGGCGGGGCTTTCTGGCATGACAAATGAAAGGATGAATGGTGCGATTGATAGGACCCATTGTGATCCGAGGGCAATGAGATAGGATGTTTCGTTGTCGATATCAGACACGACGTAGATGACAATAGCGCCTAGCAGCTGACCGAGCAATGTAAACGTAGGCATGAAAGCCATCGACAGGCCTCGCAGGCACGTTGGCACATTTTCAGAGACATAGGTCAAAGTCTGAATCTTGATGATCGCAGTGGCGACTCCCTGTAGAGTCTTGCCAAAGAGGAAGAGTCCTCGTTTTCCGTCGAGCGTCGGAGCTTTGTAGGCAAAAAATACAACGAGGATGCTAATTGCAGCTAGTACGCTTCCGATAAAGAGGTTGATCCGTCGACCAAGACGATCCTGGAGGAAGCCTGCGAATGTCGCACCGAAAACCTGACCCACTGGTCCCAAAGCCGCCCATAGAGATAGCCAAATTGCTGGAATGATCCAGTCATCTTCGCTGGTATCCCACTTGCCGAAATCTCTTTGGAAGGCTGGGATAGCGGTTATAGAGCCGACTATGACGCTGTCATAACCCCACAGAAGGACCGCGGTTGTCATGGAAAATAGATAGCCCATGACCTTGCTGTATTGTCGGATTGCTTTTCGGAGAGGGAGCTCATGAGGATCTGGTTGGGAACTTGGTGGAGATGAGCCAATTGAATCCATATGTTCGAGGTATACCGCAGTGTCGTCCAGAGTTTTGTGATCGCGTGCCTGGTCGGAAGCCATCTTGAAGTGTGACACAAGTACACAATATTTAAAGACCAAAGTAACGAGGTGATGAAAACTGATGTCTGAATAGCTACCTCAAACTTGAGAAAGTAGGGCAGCTGGCAGAACAACCCAGGCAAAGGATCTTTAATTTGAATAGTGACTGCCAACAGACTTGTATAAGAAGGCATTCCCGAACCCCTCACTGCCACATTCCCGATCCAGTTTTCAAAATGCGGGGGTGGATCATGCCCTACATTCTCGAACGGCTTCAAACGGTCCAGTTCAGAGAAGCTTGCGAGTCAGAAGCCTATTGCAAACCATTGAGTGCCCGCCAAGCCAAGCCTAACAGAATCATGTGGTTGGCCTCGAGTGATATTCCACAAACGTGCGTGTGCCCTCAGGGCTTAGGCGCACTATACCGTCCGTGATTAATGGAAACTCGCGGGATGAACGTTAATTGTGCATGGATTGACGCTGATTAGCAGTCTCGCAGACTGTTTGAGGCGCGCTTGGCCATAGCTCGTTGCGCCGCATTCGCTGAATGGTGTGCGATTTCGCCCCTGCAGAGCGATCTCGCGCGTTTGGCCGAACACGCTCAACCGCCTTTCCGCGAAGGCTCGTTCACTTTCAGCGTCACGTACCTATGATAACATGTCTTTCGATGTGTACATTGTTCTCAAGCACTCAAACAAAGCGGACTATCTCAGCTAAAATGATGCCTGCGAGGCCGAATTCAGCCTCGAGGCACAATCCTTGGGCGAATAGATCGCAGTGCACGACATGTGTCAGCATTGTAATTAATGCAAGTAGGCGCAGACGGAAAAATTAAGGTTTATGGATTCTTATTTGGCAGCATCTCGTTTTAGGTGCATCCCTACACGCTACCCAAAATGGTGCAGTGCGCGACGTGAGCTACCTACAATACATAGCAGAACAAAAGGCCTTTCCCCACCCTCTATTCCCTCTACGCCAGTCTGTTAGTCTGCCTCCCTATTGAGCCTCCTCAGCTAGAAACGGAGAAGCATGGAAGCACCATAGTAACGCGAACGTCAAGACAATGCAGCCCATTTAATAAACTCTACTGGAGCAATTCATTATAACCCATAAAATCCAGAGATAAGAAACTCACAGTTCGTTCCAGGAAGGATACAAATACGCGGTACTTATATTCGTGGCATTAGAGATGGCAGGGGCTAGGGCCAACGCGACGACACGCTTCGCTTTCGGACGAGGAACCGTAGCTGACACCCAAGCCAGAATCAATTGAAAAGCCGAGAATGCTCCACAAGCTTGAAAAGAAATCGCAAAGAACCTCATGCCAGCGTTTTAGGTGAACATACTGACGCTGTGGCCCACGGCGGAGATCATACATGCCATTATAATGTGGAAACAATGTTCGCCTGTTTTGCCAGAATGCCAGAAGTTGCAGATTGAGGAAATGGAAGTATGGAGGCACTGTCAACAGGAGGGCCTCCACGCGTGGAAAGTCAATGGTGTTAACAATGGACGGGAAGAAGTACGTGAAGCTCATGCTGATGACAGCGGATGTCTAGATAAAAACAAGAGCGTACACTTTGGGGTCTGACAGCGCTTGTTTGGGTCTAATGAACACAGAATTATTGACGTCATCTACCTAGCCATCGACCTCCTTATTCATTTGGCACTACGCGAGCGCAGTCTCTTTCAGGGAGAGAAAATATGTGTTCGAGGGATAATTTAGGAGTAGTATGTATCCAAGGAATGCGACGACAATCGTGAGAGCCTCCTTTAGGATAAAAATCTACCTCTAAGGATACCCACTCGAACCCTCCATTCCATCGACAATACCAGCCGCAATAAAGCCGCCAAAGGCGGATGATAAAGTGTATCCTGAGTAGGCAATAGCAATCCCTACTAGTAACTCATTCCTCTTATACTAGGAGGGTAGGGAGAAGATGATGACGGACAGAAGACATAGCCGTGGCTTAAAGGTCAAAAAAAAAAAAAAAAAAAAAGTTGGACGGTATCATCATGGAGATATAACCAGCCCAAAGGACCATGACTGCTATCTGATATTAAACATTGTCAATACCGAGCGATTCTTCGAGGCCTCCGAGCCGTAGATTTGCGATGGTGTTTCAGTCCAGAACGTTGAGAAGAAGGAGGAGGATGATAAGGATAGTAAGATATCGGATATCGATTTCTCGAATCAATTTCTTTCCGAGCGCCTAGAGGTCAGACTCGGTATGGTAGCGAAGGATCTCAGGTCGCTGCGTCTTACCACCAAGGTTCCCAAGCTTCGAGAGAGAGACTTTCTCGACGGCGATGTCTTTAGTTACATTTAACATTCCTTTTCTTGTGATTTTGGCGAGAGCAAGAAGATTTGATAATCCGGGATGACAAGAACCGCTGCAGATGGCACATGAGACGGTCTGACATGAGCGTTTATGCCCAGAGCATCATTATTTACGATACACATGAAATTCAACTATTTCCAGTCATTTACCCAATCACATTTGCGAGGTAGGGAAACCAAGAACGCTAAGAAAGCCTTGGCCTTTCTGGGGGGTTGCCCAATGAATTCAGTTACTCACACCAGTAGTCGGCGGTTCCTCTGATCTGTTCGCATTCCGCCGAGGACGCCATGGCCGTCATGAACTCCAACTTCCATTCTCCAAAACATCGTTAGATCCAGGGACCTACGTTTTTCGCAATACTTTCGTTGAGTAAAGCGCTCATTACATTTGATTTTTGATAAAATCCAGGGCCTTATCACATCTTCTTTCCAGATCAGAGCTCTTATCTACCATAATGGCTAAAGATCTCAATCGTAACAAAGCACTGAAAATCGTCGAGGCAGCTACAAAGGGCGGGTACGCTGTTCCAGCAATATGCTGCTACAATGTCAAGGCAATTCTCGCTAGCATGTATGCCGCCGAAGCGAGGAAATCATCGGTTATCGTGTAGATATTCCCTGGGTAGTTGAGATTGCAAACGACACTCTAGTTCATGCAGCACTAGAAGTAGTAGATAATGCTTCAGTGCTGGTGGTCGTGCATATGGACCATGCGCTGCCACCCGAGATCACCCAATGGGCAGCCGACTTAGGCGGATTCGACGGGATTATGGTCAACATGTCGCACTGTGACAATGAAGAAATTTTTCAAAATACACGGGAATTGGCCAATTACTGCAACGAACGCGGCATCATTACCGAAGCAGAGCCGGGGCGGATAGAAGGTGAAGAGAATGGCGTGAGGGATACGTCAGGTTTGGACTTGGAAGAGGGCCTTACTACTCTAGAATAAGCCAAAGAATTTGTTTCGCTCGACATCGCCTAGCTACTTTAGATAGCTCGTAATTAATAAGCGTAGAATAAGGTTAAAGTAGAGCCTATACGTTAATAAAAAGATAAGGCTATATAACATCGGATAGTAGAGAAGGGTAAAAAGGCTCTTGTAGCTAAGATACGTAAGCAGGGCAGAGCAGCTGCTTAAGAACTCCGGTTTAGACAGGCAGAGGAAAAGCGGCTTTAAAGGGCAGAGGCTTAGTAGGCTAGGGAAGCTAATTGCCAGCTTTAAAGTGAGTATAGAGTTAATAGGGTAGCTATAAAAGCTTATATAGCTATCAAAGCTTCACAAAACCAGATAGCTAAGGCTTAATCGGTAGTTGAAGTCATAGAGGGGCCAGAGTAGCATAATCGCCGTGGCAGAGCTATCAAGCTGCCTACGAGATACCGCGACGAGCTAGTAGTGTCACTCAAATGGCCGTATCCAATTACCCTATACTCCTGAATTTAGCTATATAGCCTTATTTTGATAAGCGCAAGACGGTGAGTGATGTTACGCGAGGCCGTGCGTTACCCGAGGAAATACGGTATAGAAACCGTACTAGTATACCCGAAGCATAAGCACCTCCCCCGCATAGACCATAGGCCGGTGTTGCGAGTCTAGTAAGAGGCAACGACTGGTAAGAGGCCAACGGTTGTTAGGCCTTACCGGTTAGTTAACCTCTGTCAGACTTGCTATATTTAGAAATTTCATAGTGCTTACATGCCCGATTCTAGGGTCTCAAACAAAAACTTCTTTTCTTACCGAGTTACTTATTAAGCTTCCATGACTATGCTCAAAAGATGGTGTAGAACACACACGGAGGAAGCATTTGAGAGCAGAGACGAAGGGCACATTGACACAGCAGAGCCGTTCAACCCAGTAGAGCCTGATGATTGGCCGAATGACAACTAATGAGAGCATGACTCTGACGCCGAGCATAACATGAGCACGTGACTTTACCAAGGACAAGCACGTAATGGATCTGTGGATCAGTAGGACTGAGCCGCTGTGTCATAAGAAATGTATAACGGGTAAGTTTTATTTAATGAGACACGATTCCCTAGATAGTCCACCTCTTCGTAGTTAACTTAAACATTGTTCAAAGGATTCACTAGTAGTACATAATACGTGTGCATCAGTTCCTTACTCCGAATTGACCGATACGGCTATGCAGGAGCCCAAATGTGGACATATATTATGAAACCACCTTAACCAACAGCTATACATGATGGGTTACACGGCCAGTGGGCTGCCTGGCTGATTGCAAGAAGCTCCGTAAGGCGGGCATCGGTCTATTCAAAGCTTCCCACGGTTTTAGGAACACTTGCCTTTGATGGCGTAGCGTACACGCATATCCGTGCCCTGCCATTTCGAATTGATGCATCAATATGCGTGTTGAGATGCCCTGGCTTGTAATCTTCGACAACGGTTAGAGCGTGTTCGTCGTCCTTGCGGAACATGGACTCATTATTGAAGACGGGTGACCAAACTCGTCAGCTCTTTGCCTCTCTCCAGTTCATCCAACCATTCATTAATCCTTTTCCTAGCAAGGTTGTGGAGGTCGCAGTTTTGGATAGCAATATCAAAGTCGATTTGCTTTCTACTACGTCGAAACATACGCACCCAGTCCGGATTTGCTTGTTTCATAGTCCTTATTAAGACTCCTCTAAGTTTTGTTTGCTCGTATTCAAGTAAATGTATCTGGAATAGATTCTCTCCCCTTTCATTGGCTGAGTAGGCCTCCCTCATCGGTTTCCTCTCGCGTCGGCTCCCTTCTAGAAATTGTGGAAATTGCGCTGCTTTCCACGGTGGCACTGCTGATGTGCATTCCCAGTCGATTATTCCTTGAAGTTCACCATCATCATCAACCAGGATATTGTGCTGAGAGAGATCGTCGTGGAGCAAAACTGTTGAAACCTTGGAATCGTCCACGAACATTAAACCAACAGCTTTAATTAGACGCTTAACGACAGCCAACGTCTTCTCAGCTTCTTCGATATCGTCCTCGTCATTAGACTCCCTTATCGTTTTCTCGCAGTCAAGTTGGTTGAATTGTAATCTCGCTCGAAGCCACTCGGCGCTCAAATTGAAAGGCCCGCGAGAAACATCGTAGGTGAAGTGATCACCCCCAAAAGAATTGCATCGAAACAATTCTGCCTAACACATATTTTGCAAACCTGTCATCCTGTAAATGTATCTGTGCCCTGTCCCCAGTGCCATGCTGCTCCGTAAAGTAGAGATTTCCAATTCCGGAAAGCTTACTTGAGAACAACTCGGCAGAGTAATGGGCTACTTTTGCAACTAGCTTCTCCTTCCGCGCCCAAGTCATGGATCTCCAGACATCCGCGAGTGGCCTCCCAGGCATCTTCTCCATTAGAATCCATTCAAATCCAAGCGTATTTGCATGCGAACAGTCATATGCCACAATCTTTGGAACCGGTAACGAAGTATGCTGTTGGATCCAAACAAGAGTAGCAACCTCGCTCAAAGTCTTAAACTTGGGGTCTACCGGTAGAGAGACACGCATCAAATAGCTGCTTTGTCGCGCATTTTGTTCGCACTGCACATGGTATAGTTTATTGAACGCTCCTTGACAAAAGAAAGAAACGCTGCATGCCCGGGCCAGTGCTTTGCTGGCTATGCGCTGGACCGCTTCAATATCAGGTTCGTGGGTCCACCGAGGCTCGACTCCGAATAGGACCTTCTCCCATCTGAGGCCTGATCGCGAAGCCATGGTGCTAAGGTGTACCGACAGAAAAGGAGAATTGCGGGAAGTAGTAGGAACATAGTCCACTTTGCCGTCTTTAATCGAGCGATGGGAGTGCTATCCGCGAGAGAAAGGCACTGTGCACAAATTCCTACAAAGGAGATTGAGTCATCGACTGTCAACCAAAGACCATGGTAACTAATACTTAAGCAACAGCATTAGGTAAGCCAAGCCTTACGTAGCCGAGCGGCAAATAATTGCAGCTGATCCATCACTGTTACACAGCAGGCACGCGCTTGTAGGCATATTTGGGGACCAATGACCGGAAGGTAGCGTCATCACTCAATCCTAGGTGCGAAGTCGGCTCAGAACAAGACTTGTCTAGTTCAAAGTCCGAGCCGGGCAATAAACCTGGACCCGCCGCTTCCTCCTACGAGAAGGTAATATGCTCAAACGCATCTTTGCTTTCTGGGTATCGCTAGAGTGCATCCGTAAACACTCGCCTGACGGTCGATCTTTGCTAACAAGGAGATTGGTTCTAAAAGAGATAATCGTCATTAACAGCGACGTAGGGTGAATAGAACCTAAAAACCTAGATTAGAAGTGAACAAGGTAGTTTAAGTGAGAATGTGAACAGAGTTGTTGTTGGAGACCGGCTAGAAGGAGGTGAATGGTGCGTGGTAGGGACGGGACGCAGAGAGGAGTAGGATGCTTCAGGGCTTGGGTGGAGCTAGTATATATAGCAGAAATCCCGTAGGGATGGATCGAAGAGGAGAGTGCTTGGTGAGGGTACGGATGGGAGCTGATATATACAGCAGAAATCTGGTAAGGACGGGTCGCAGAAGACGTTGTTTAGTGAGGGTGCAGATGAAAGCTGGTGGGCGCATCCTGCGCATTGGGACGGCAAGGGGAATGGTCAACGCTTGGAAAAAGCAGCGAGAAACAGGTCTAAGCAAGGCCAAACTGCCTCCCAAAAGTGGGGGTCAGAACCTCTAAATCTAACTGCTTCTTTCCTAATAATAAGATTCCAGTGGTTATATTCCGACCCGCCCACTAGCATTAAGGGCACCGATATTTTCCCGCCGTGTCACGTCGTTTTAGACTTTCTCAAGCTGCCAGAAGAACCACGAGTCATTCCAGCATGATCACAGACTCGTAAAATTGGCGGCCTAAAGCAGTCAGAACCTCTTCCCCAAAGACGTCAGACCCCAGAGATACTCGATGTTCCCCATGGAGAGGCCCTCCCTCGAAGTTATACCGCTGGCGGTGTGATATAACCAGGGTCTTCGACAGTTTTCTCCGGGAATTCGGGATAAAAGCGGGCCTCGCATCGTGGTCATTATTTCGCTAAATGTTCCTACGTGGGATGTTGCGGCTCTTTTACATCAAAGTCTAGTAGCAGTTGAGGTCAAAAAGAGGGGCGTTGAGAACAAAATCCTCATCCCGAAAAGAGCCGTTTCTCCTTGGCATCTACAACCTATGCTTTATCCGGAAGGAGACTTATCACCCATGCAGTTCGGGACATTTTGACGGCAGAATTCTTTTCCCCCGCATCAAAAGTTCTATCCAATAAAAGCCTTCAGGAAAGCCAAGATTACTCCGGATTACCGTATACAGTAGTTCACTCGTACTATATTTGTGCCGATCAATTCGAAATTTGAACTGTACTGCCTGTTCTCCCAAAGCATGACGCAGGATGCTGGGGTATCCGCATTATTGATGTTGCAGCCGAAATTTTTCGGTCGTACACGCACCGAGAATACTACCGAGTTGTGCAGATCTATGAATTTATTATAAGAATGGGACTGGTACCATTTCCAAGGGCGGCAGCTACTACATTACGCCTATCGAGGACGACAAAATGGCCGACGGCAAAGAATTGAAGGCTGCCGGATACCAGGTTGAGGATTCGGCCAAAACACATGGCTTATCCGCAGCGGCCATGGATCCTGAACGGAGGAAGCAGGTCGAGAAGTCGCTGAAGCGAAAGCTCGATTTCCGATGCTCGCTGTTCGTGTTCATTTACATCATGAACTACCTGGACCGAAACAACATCGGTGCTGCTCGTCTCGGGTCGCTTCAGGAAGATCTAGGGATCAACAATACTCAGTATGCGACATGCTTGAGTATTCGTAAGTGTTATCATATATTTGTCTCCAACGTTTACTGATAGTATATCTACAGTCTATGTCGGATACATCTTAATGCAAGTGCCCAGCAATATGTTAATCAACCGCATCTCCCGTCCATCTCTGTATATTGCTGCTGCTATGTTGCTTTGGGGTATGATCTCGACACTTTCTGGTGTTACGCAAAACTACGCCGGCATGGTTGCTATCCGCTTCTTCATCGGTTTCGTCGAAGCCGCTTTCTTGCCCGGTGCCCTCCTAATTCTCTCCAAATGGTACACGAAGCGAGAGCTCACTTTGCGAAACTCTATCCTATTCTGTGGAAATCTTATTTCCAACGCCTTCTCGTCACTAGTTGGCGCTGCTGTGCTCGCAAACATGGAGGGAACTCTCGGACATGAAGCTTGGCGATGGTTGTACTATATTGAAGGAGCAGCAACCATGGCCCTTGCTATCTCTGCAGCTTTCGTCCTCCCAGATCTTCCGCACAACTCGCGCGGATTTACAGAGGAGGAGCGCGAAGTAGCTGTCTTGCGAATGACCGAGGATGTGGGCGAAGCTGACACCGACTCTGCTGAGCAATCGGCATTCGCTGGTTTCTTCATGGCTATTAAGGATTTGAAGATATATGTCATGATGATCACATTCACTGCCTACGTCGTTGGTCTATCGTTCAACGCCTTCTTCCCGACTCTCACTGGAACACTTGGGTTCGCGCATATCCCGACACTTCTCATGAGCGCCCCTCCATGGGCATTCAGCTGCTTGGTTTCACTAATCAACGCGTGGCACGCCGACCGCACGCAGGAGCGATTCTGGCACATCGTTGGGCCCATCTTTGGCGGCATAGTCGGATTTGTAATCAGCATGGCCACTGAGAACGTCGCAGCACGCTATATTGCCCTCTTCCTCCAAGCCGCTTCGTACGCCGGCTTTATCGTCTTCTACTCTTGGATTTCCTCCTCTTTCCCCCGTCCCCCAGCTAAGCGTGCGGTCGCCATCGCCATGATCAACGCTTTTTCACAGCTTGGCAATATCGCCGGTTCTTACGTCTGGAATATGTCCGACAATGGTTTCAGGAAGAGTTATGGTGTTGTTTTGGCGATGTTCGGGGCGACGGTTCTAGGGTGCTACATCTTCAAGGTGATCCTACAGAACTTGAATAAGAAGCTTGAAGCAGGTGAAATCGCATTTGATATTAGAGATGATGTCGCAGAGCAGACGGCGAAGACGGAAGGAGTCAGCGTGGAAGAAGCGCAGCAGCTCCCGAGGGGTTTCAGGTATTTGGTATAGGCCGACGGAAGATTTTATTTCTATAGAAGGAAATCCTTTTGAGATACCAATTTCAACGATTCATAACCACCATCTGTGATAATTGCAACTTGTGATATGTTCTTATACTCTTTTTCCCAGACAATTCCGAGTAACCCCACTTCTAATACTTGCTAACATAGGCCGTTGCGACTGGTTGATATCTTTGCGAATAGTGCCTCCTTAATGCTCTTTACGCTTTTCTAGCTGCTTAATGCGAAGGGAAGCCAACTTTGTTCGTAAATATTACCGAACACATATACTCGCAGAGAGGAGTTAAGACAGGAATTGCCCCAAACTCCAGTCCTAGAAACACCCCAAATCTGCCAATATGAAGAATAAAAAATCATTATTGCCATTATTCCAGTACCACACTAGATTCCTCGATCTTCCTCAACTGCTTCTCAGGGACAACGTCCATCTCCTCCAACTTCCTTTCCATCCGCTTAGTCCACCATCCAGAAATGAAGTCTGATATATTCTCTTCAAGATTGCTCCATACTTATTCAAGCTCAATCATAAGGTTATTGAGCTGAGCGATGAGATTGTGGACCGCTTGGTATATCTCCGCGATTTCTTCCTAGGAGAGTTTTGAGTACTTGTCCTCGCTTTGGACGAGAATATCATGGTGTGCCTGTCGAACGCCTAGCTTCTCGAATGTGAGAATGCGTATGACGACTTTAGCGCGCTCTGTTGAGGTTATAAGTAAAGAATTCATCGGCAGTATGAGGGCTCCAATTGGAGTGTGCTGTAAGAATGGGACGACTTTTCTAAACACCGATTGTGCCCCCTCTGAAGGAGTTAAACCTTACCATTGTGGTATATCCCTTCCAAGCGTGGAGTTTGAATGTGCATGTAATCGGAAGGCATCCCCCCTCCGAGTATGCCTAATAATAATTGTCCCAAATCATGGAAGACACGATATTCGAGGTAAATAAGAAGCTGATGCCGCCGTTCGATCCAAAATCTTCATGCAGGAGTATCCTTCCTACTAAGATCTATAATTTTTCTTCACACTTCTCTTCCTATTCCCTTAAT
The DNA here is from genome assembly GCA_010094045.1 of Lojkania enalia. NCBI lineage: Eukaryota > Fungi > Ascomycota > Dothideomycetes > Pleosporales > Lojkania > Lojkania enalia. The sequence continues at coordinate 453,309 of ML986589.1, forward strand.
ATCTCATGAATCATGTCCGGTCTAGTTGCTACTAGTGCTACAGCAATGAGATGCACCGGTATAATAGTTATTGGTAGATGAATCCAGCCCAATCTGACACCCTTACGCACGAACCACTTAACTTTGCAGGCAACAAATGGTCTCCAAATTATTTCCTGTCACCAGATGTAAATAATGTTACGATAAAGGTGGTATGATGTTAGAATATGTCCAAATTCCAAATGGATGAGGCAGAATAGTTTCGATATCAGTGTTCGTGGAACTGGCACAATAGAGTCCTTCTGTAGCTTTTACTATCATGTCTTGCTAGTAGAGGAGGGATTTGGAATACGTATCCTGGGTGTTTCTTCCAGGCGAAGCTTCAGTCCTAGGAATGTAGTTTCTAGCATGTTGCAATATTGCGTTATCGGCAAACTTGGCAATTCCGTCTCAACATTGTACAACGTTACAGCCAGCATCCAGGAGAATCGCGACCGATTCAAATTTCCACATTCATATGTCGCAACCAAACCCAAATTTTCTTGCAAGAGGTTTCGTAAAGCAACCTCAGTACAATAGGGCAAAAGAATTGGGAGGCCTTCCAGCTAATCAGCGCAGGTACTTAGTAATATTGCCCAATCCGGACTATGCCACAGATCAATAGCTATATCGTCTACAGCATTCAGCAGATATATCTTAATAATAGTCGAGAGGAACTTGATATAGACTTGTAAGAGATTCCCAACTCAATTAGTAGCCCACCATAAGTTATCCTCAATAGACTACCTCAAATTTATACAATCAATCTTAGCTTACCTTCGCTCATGCTAGTGTAAGAAAACGCTTGCGGTATCCAGGCATTAAAATCCAAGATCCTTTCAAATTCAAGTGAACCGGGAATCTTCCACTTCCTATTAGACGTTGCGATGTAATACGAACAGATATAGAAGTGGCCGTCAAAATTGTGCTTCCAGCGATATATGGAAAACCAAGTTGCCTAGTATGCTCCTGATTAGATGAACTGCCTCAAAATTAATCGTGAGAAATTTGAGGCGAGTAATTTACCTTTTAGGAAACCATGAGCATTCCAGATTCTAGGAGCTCCAGAATCTACGAAAAACCTGGTGAGCTCATACAATTCGTCTGTACTACAAGAACTATAACGATTTTCTAGAGGACCTAAGTTGCAAGCAAGCTACTAGATTAGATTAGTCGCCATTATGCCTAGTCACCGGCAGGCCACTCACATAGAGCAGGTTTCGGCCGAAATGATCCGTGTCCAAAGAACTCATAGTGTGGTCTCAAAATTATTCATCCACCTTCCACCTAATCAGTTTCAAGCATCCGCTAGTGTCTTTTTTCTGCTTTTCATAAATTCGGTCTTTTGAAAGAAGGAGTGCAGGATTTGACGCGTAATCAATAACCCTGAGGCAGTTTAAGGCTGTATTGACGGACCTACCACCCGCACCACGAGAACATGTCGCACTTGTCTCAAGAAGGCAACTCAATACATGGCCGCAATACTTAAATTGTGCCCCAACGATATCTAAATGGTAGGAGATGGTATACAGTGGACAAGAAGAGTGGTGATCGCAGGTTTGCTTCCAAAACATGTTAAGAGGAAGTCAAAAGAAGTGCTTTTGAGAGTTCAAAATCGGCAGATAGGAGCATCTCCTTTGATGGTTAGCAGATCTGTGATCCGTAAGCGAGAGTGTTCTTACCGATGCCTGTAACGTACCGCTTTCTTCCTGTAAACGTTCAAGTTTCGGTAAGCGTGTAAACTATCTACAATAAAATTTGGCGCGGGTATTCCGTGAGCTTATAAAGCTCGTGAGGCAGGGGCCCATTTCGTCGCTAGCATTTTCAAAATGGGTATATTTAGTAGATTCTTACAACACGAGTGAGTTGCTTCGCCATGTTCTGTTATAGGCTTAGTAGGGTTTGCAGTTGAAGTGACGCTCTTCCAATGTTCTCCTGCATATTTCTAGTGCCTTCACTAGATCTCTGCATATGTACGAAGGTACCTCTGTCGATAGGTCTGAAGATTTTCATCTGATGGACTTGCTGATATATTATGAGTTCAAAGTTATGCGTCAATGGAAATCATAGCTTCGTCGGTTCTTAGTTTCGTTTTGATCGTGCTTTCGGTGTTGCTTCATGTTAGCGCATACTTGAGCAAAGAGTAGAAAGATAATACTTATAGTTACAGGTTTGGAAAACGGTATCAAGATGCCCTTGAATTCTGTCTAGACACTTGCTAAGATCTTCTAGGGCACTTCGTCGAGAAGGAAACAAAGCCCTGTTCTTCAGCATCTGGATCCTTGCAGACGTATCCCAAGGAATAGAACGTTCCCACACCTCTCCACCATCGCTTGGAGCTTCCGCAAGATGTCGCTGCAGTCCGCCAGTAATAGGCGAACCTGAGGAGAAACCTGATCGCCATCAGTTTCGATCTTTCGCAGCGTTGAGTCTAGGGACTTCAGGATGCCGTGGAAGCCCTCAATCCTGAGCAGTGAGTTTGAGAGGTCGTCGTCGAATGATTTGAAATGTGAGTAATACGTGACCAAGCTTTGGAAGACCTGAACAGCGAGCGACACGGCTCAGACCACACTTCCCGGGCCTGCCATGATGCTAGAGGAATCAAGAGTTGATCAAGAAGGTAGTAGCCCACCTAAGGATGTTATAATGAGAGAAGAAGTCGTAGAGAAAGGAGACAAGCACGTCCTGGCAAGATAAGGAATGATAAAATCTGCCTCGCATATAGCCTTGTATATACGAAGAGTCATGAGCTATGAGTGCTTGGTTGTGACGGGAAGCCGCGAGATTGGCTCATCGGTCACTTCAGCATTGCGGCTCACAAAGGAGTCGAAAGATTGATGCAGCTAGCCAACATCTTAAAACTCCACTCACAGAACGTATATATTTCCCGGCTCTTGATAGTCCCCTCTACTAGCATCCTAAATACAATATCCACTAACCAAGCCACCCAAGCGACCCCTTCACGCCTCTCCTAAAGCATCACAAAACCGCACAAAACAGATAAGGTACAAAACGGACATATTCAGCATAAACGACTAGACAACAGCCTCATAATGTGCTTTATATAATCAACCAAACCAACAGCCATCAACCAGAAAACCCAAACAGCAAGATAAAGCAAATAATATACAAGTAAAACCAAATAACATATTCCAATTACCATCGCCTTCGCCATAACCCATTCGCACAAATAACACCCAGAAAAATGGTGTACAAGGGTATCTCTACATTCCAGAAAGTATAACCGCTCACTACCCTATCATACAGCGCACAATGACCAAGCCATCGCCAAACCCATGCCAAACCCTCATAACTGATCCATCCATCCCAACCATGACCTTGTCAATCATCATTGCTTACCCTAATCATCCTTCTCATTATCATCCTTCTTCCCTTCAACTGTCTCAATCTCCACCTCCCTCTCCACATTCCCCTTCCGATCCCTCGAGGTAATCTTATACTTCCCACCTTCCCAGAGATCCTTAAACGTGAGCTCCTTCGTACGACCCAGGGACTCGATATCCCCAATCCGATCTAGCGTAGCTTCCAAGAACTCCTCAAAGCCTGGCTGCGAGCAGATCTCATTGAAGGCCCGCTGCATCGGCACGCTATCGGCACGGACCATTGCCAAGGATGTGATAGCGAAGATGGAGAGGTCGTGATGCTGGCGGATGAAGTCGGCGCGCGTCATGATGTGGCGTGCGATGTGGAGCGGGAATTCGGGGAGGATGTGGCCTTTTACCGGGTCATAGGTTTTGTCCATTTCGAGAGATTGTTTGTATAGGGCGTTCGCAAGGACCATGGCTGTGGACTACTCTCTTGTTACAAAGAGGGAGACTATCATATGAAGTGGAGGGGAGTGACATACGGCATATTTCTGCTGATCCATGACATCGTCGTCCATCTCTTCGCCCAGGATACCACAGTTATTCAGGAACCACGTTTTCTCCATCTTGCAGATGTGATCGCACATTTGAACCATGTCCCGTGACTTGGCGACGCGATTTAAAAATGTGAGGCGGCCGCCAATCTTGTCATAGACTTCTTCAAGAACTTCTGTTGGTGTCTTCTCTTTCCAGTATTTCATTCGATAGTTTTGAAGAGCTTGGATGGCGCGGTCCTTGGGGAGATCGCAGACTTGTGTCACCTCCATTCGTGTAGCATGTTGCTTTAACCGCTCGTATACCCAGTACTTATCAGAGTTGATGATGACTGTGGCGAGATTTGATGCTGCCCATTGCTCCGCCCGCTGCTGAATCAATTCAATGAGATCTCGTCCGTCTTCGTCATCCCTGAGCAGATGCGCTTGATTGATGATCAGGATGAGTGGTCGCCCGACCCTCTTCCTCCTCCTTAAAGCCACCTTTTCTAGTTTGTTGAATGCGCGCTCAATGTCCAGCAGTGCCGACGCGTCACGTGGTCCTCGTATAGAAAAAAGCGCCCCAATGTTATCCTCATGAAATTCAAAATCCAGACACCTACCCAACCTGATGCGGAAAATTTCGGGGTCAGCATGAGCCTCACACATGGCAACTCCCTCTCCGTCAATTTTAAACATGGCATCTATCAACATAGAGCTCTTTCCTGTGCCCTTCTCTCCCAGAAGTAAATGGTAGCGTCCGCGGTCCTGCCCGCTTACGATCTTATCGATTTTGTCTTGCTCAACACGGGGAATCCACCGATCATAGTCGTCCTCATTACTAATGTTTGGCACGTCACCTGGCGAGTTAGAAGGGACCTCCTTCCCGCTCGCCGCAAGCTCTAGAACGGGATCCCCAGGACGAAAGGCATTTTCAATCTTCTCTAGAACCAGATATTTATAGTACCTGGTGTAACTGTAACCGACAAGGCCTAAGACGGATATGGATGCCAGAGTGGTCATAGCAGCTTCGAACATTTTGAACGCAGTAGCTTTATACTTGGCCTTACGGTCGCTTTCTTCTTCCCCTTCAGCGCCCTCAGTGGCATCGTCCACCGGGTTGGGAGCATCATTACCAGGAGTGGGAGGGCCAGACTGGCCAGTAAGCAAGCGACGGGATGGCGGTTGATAGCGCCCCAAAATCCCCATAGGGCCAGCCCGCGGTAACCGGTTCAGGGAAGGAGCTTGGTGTCGAAACACAACATGGTTACGCGTAAATAAAGTCCCCGAGGTATGTCGTAGCATTAACATTATGGCGTCCGCGGCGACGGCCCGCGTCAGAGATGTCGCGTGAGGGCACACGCGTCAGTAGGAAACACCGGGTTAGGGAGCGGAATCCGAAACGACAGACAAACGCGCAGAAACAAAGGAAAGAAGGAATAATGGAGGTGAGTGGGAAAGGAGGCGAGCCCGCAGAGGATGGTTTGGCGGAGCTATTATTGATGTAGGAGGCATGGAGAAATTTCAGGGATACGTCTGGCGGAGGTTAGTGCGGCGGTCAATCCCGGCCAGCTGGAAACGCCCGAGAGGCAATGACGGAGTTGGAAAATGCGTGCGGGCCGCATGCTGGGCAGCTGTGGTGAATCTCCTGTGAATGAGGTCAGTCGCTCAGAGCACTCGGACCTTGCGAAGATAGTTCACGCACGCGAGGAAAATCAATAGCATCGCCGTCCGTGGTTGGGGGCTGCCAGGCCGAGGGGAGAGCACGTGCCGCGCTCTTCCGAGGGAGCCTTTCGGCTTAGCGGGTTTGCCCGGTTGCTTGGTAGAAAAAAAGTTTGGAGACAAGACAGGCGGGCTTTTCCTCCCATCTCCTCGTCTTCCCATACGCCATTGTACATTAATGCACCTTTTCTGTATATTATCTTCTGCATCCCAACCCGTTCCTTCTTTCTTCTGCCGCCGTTTCCCCAAATTGCAGTTGTTTGGTTCTTGATCCATAGCTATGGCCGCGAGCAATAATGACGCTTCCAAGTCTAGTGAGCTACACCCCCCCAACACTCAACGACACAGCACCCCTCAGGACGTCCTTTCTGGGCTATTATACGATATTGTAGCTCATGATTAACGTATTCCGCCTAACAGAGGTCTCTGAGACCGTCGCCGCCGACAATGCTGTGGACGGGCAGAGCACCGTAGCCCCGGAGCAGGCCGAAGAGGAGGGTGCCAATGGGCAGCATGTCGACAGTATGCAGGGTACAACCATTGTCCGAGGAGTTAAAATGACTGACAGAGGTGCAGATATCTTCCAAGTTACAATCAAGCTACCTCATGAGCCGTTTCAGACGCAGGTCATGGTGCGTACAGCTAAATGCCGCATTCGGGCCTTTGGGCTAACAGTTGGTAGTTATCCATGCAGGAACAAGTACAAGACCTCCGCGCATCCATTGTCGAGACCCCGCAGACCTTCCAGTACTCGTGCTTCCACCTCGAGCACAACGGACAGCGCATCAATGATTTCGTCGAGCTTTCCGAGGTCCCAGGGCTCCAGGCCAACTCCGAGCTGACCCTGAAGGAGGATCCATACACAGAGAAGGAGGCGAGGATGCACGTCATCCGCGTCCGAGAGCTCATTGGAGCTGCGGGCGATCGTACTGATACCATGCACGGCATCATGGCTGGCTTGTCGTTGCACGATACCATCGGCCAGGGCCAGGCAGATAAACCCACCCAGGACGGGGTTGAACAGTCGGTGCTTGGAGATTATGACTTCAAGGCTCCAGGGTCAGTCAAAAATCTCCTTCTGCCCCCGCAGGACCCGGCGCCAAAGACGGTCAAGTCTATCTCCCTGTCGCCTTGGAATCCCCCACCATACCACCTCCGATCAAAGGGACATCTCCTGTATCTACAGGTCACGACGAATGAGGGGGAGCAGCACCATATCACCTCCCATGTGTCTGGATTCTACGTGAATAAGTCGTCGAACGCTAAATTCGACCCGTTCCCGCGTCAGGCGCCCAAAGATTTCACCGCACACTCACTGCTTACGCTGCTCTCCAAGATCTCTTCATCGTTCGACCCCTCCTTCAGGGACCTACTTGAATACAATGCGAAGAAGGACCTCCTTACCATCTTCCAGCTCTCAAATGCTATTCCCGCCAACCCGTGGCTGGTACCTGCGCCAAATTCCTCGCTCACTGTACACCAGGCCGACCTTGCGCGGACACAGGAGAGCTACCTTATCTCAGGGGTGGAGAACACCGAAACCCTTCGTGATTGGAACGAGGAATTCCAGTCTACCCGCGAGATGCCCAAAGAAGCTGTACAAGACCGTGTGTTCCGTGAGCGCCTCACATCTAAACTGTTTGCCGACTACAATGATGCGGCAACTCGCGGAGCCATGCTCGTTGCTCGCGGAGAAATTGCTCCGTTGAACCCAACCGAAGCCAAAGATGCCCAGATCTTCGTCTACAATAACATCTTCTACTCCTTTGGCGCAGACGGTGTTGGGACTTTTTCTACTGAAGGCGGAGATGAGGCAGCTCGCGTCGCTGTTGGAAAGGATGTCCTAGGAGTCCGAGCCGTGAACAATCTTGATATACAAGGCCTCTTCACTTCTGGTACGGTTGTTGTTGACTACCTTGGAAAGCGTATTGTTGGCCAAAGTATTGTGCCTGGCATATTCAAGCAGCGGGATCCTGGGGAGCATCAAATCGACTATGGCGCGGTTGAGGGCAAGGAAATTGTTGCTGACGATAAGTCTTTTGTGCCACTCTTCGCACAGTTGTCGAAGAATCTCCGCGTCAAGAAGCACCCGGTTTGGGACAAAGATGGTGTCCGCCATGAGCTGGAAGGCAGCGTAGAGACGAAGGGCCTCATTGGCACCGATGGAAGGCGTTACGCTCTCGACTTGTATCGACTTACTCCCCTGGACGTCGCTTGGATCGAAGCACATTGGAGCGAGCCTGACAAGGACGGAAATTCCAAGCCGAAAGACAAGGATTACCCACACCGGATGGCAACTCTTCGTCCTGAGCTTGTCGAGTCATATGGACGACTCAAACTACGAGACTACATTAAAGTTGAGCTCGCGAAGAAGTCGGAGGCTACCAAGAGTGACGACAAGGAAGAGGCAAATGGCAGGACCGAGGTAGCCGAAGAGTCCAAGGACAACTCGGAATCGCAAGAAGCAAAGGAAGAGACCGAAGCTGCGGAACAGGATCGCGTTGACATCTCGGGCTTCCAGTTCTCCCTTAATCCTGATGTCTTCTGCGGCCAGCACCCTCAAACTGAGGAAGACAAAGAAGAATGGGCCAAGGACGAGGCTGAAGTCCGTGCCGTGTGCAACCATCTGTCGTCCGAGGTCATTCCCCGATTGATCCAGGATCTGAAGGAAGGCGAGGTCGGATTCCCAATGGATGGGCAATCTCTTAGTAGCCTACTACATAAGCGTGGCGTCAACATCCGATACCTAGGCAAGATTGCCGAGCTCGCCGATAATGAAGATCCTCGCTTGCAAGCTCTGAAGAAGCTAGCCATTCAAGAGATGATTGCTCGCGGTTTCAAGCACTTTGCAAACTCCAAGCTGCGACATGTTGCAGCGCCATTTGCACCGGCATGCATCGCTCACATGCTCAACTGTTTACTTGGAGAGGAGGCGAACGCCAAGCCCGTGGCCGAGATCGATTCTTCTCTTAGGTCGATGTATCCAGAATCTGATTTCAGTTTTGAGAAGATGTCTCCAGAGACGCTCAAGAAGGAAATTAAAGCTCAAGTTGCATTGCGATATCGGTACAGCTTAGATTCGTCCTGGGTCCAACCTGCAAAACGCTTGCAGCTCCTCCGTGAAGTCAGTTTGAAGCTCGGCCTGCAATTGGAGACGAAAGAATATACTTTTACCAAACAGGATGTTGCTAATGGTGCTGCGCCTGAGAACACGGCTGTGCCCGTTGCAAACGGTCAAGTTACTACATCAAGCAAGAAGAAGAAGGGCAAGACTGCTTCTCCTACCCGTGCGGCAAGCCCTACTCCAGCCCTGCCTCCTCAAACCTTCCACGCAGACGACATTCTCAACATCGTGCCCGTGGTCAAAGAAGCTTCACCAAAGAGTTTCCTTGCCGAGGAAGCCCTGGAGGCTGGACGCATGTCTGTGGCTCAAGAACAAAAAGAGCTGGGCCAGGAGCTTCTCCTCGAATCTCTGTCTCTGCATGAGCAGATTTATGGTGTGCTTCACCCAGAGGTTTCTCGGGTATACCACGCACTATCCAACCTCCTTTATAATCTTGATGACAAGAATGCGGCTGTTGAGCTTGCACACAAAGCCGTCATCGTGTCAGAACGCACTCTTGGTGTTGATCATGCGGACACCGTCCTCAACTACCTGAATCTCGGGTTGTTCGAGCACGCTACGGGTAACACCCAGGCAGCCCTCAAGTATGTTCGCCACGCTCTTGAGTTGTGGAAAATCATCTACGGTCCGGACCACCCCGATTCTATCACTACCCTAAACAACGCTGCTGTAATGCTACAGTCGATGAAGCAATATCATGAATCTCGTCTTTGGTTCGAGGCCTCCCTTGCCATTTGCGAGGAGGTATCCGGCAAGCAGTCCATCAATACTGCAACTCTGCAATTCCAGCTCTCACAGGCACTAGCATTGGACAAGGATATGCGCGCGGCCGTCAATCGCATGCGTGAGTCGTACAACATTTTCAACAATGTGCTAGGCCCAGAGGACCGAAACACGAAGGAGGCTGGCAGTTGGCTTGAGCAACTCACCCAGAGCGCTGTCAGCCAGGCGAAGCAGCTCCAGGACCTGGCCAAGGGCCGCCTGCGACGAGTCCACCTGACCGGAAGAAACCCTATTCGTCCACAAGCATCTATTGGACAAGCCCCGGCCGGGAGTATTGCCCCGTCGAGGCCTCGTAGCGCCACCAACCAGGTTGACCAGCGCAGCATCGAAGAGTTGCTCAAGTATATTGAGGGTGGCAATTCTCCAAAGAAGCCGAGCACGAAGAAGAAAACACAGAACCCGAAGAGGAGGACACAGAAGGCCTCCTAAACCTGGAGCTCCATCTCATGAATACCCCAAAAGCGAATTGATTTCCTGACGGCCGATACTTCGAATTGTACTATACTACTAACGTAATTGCGCGATCGATTCCTTCTGCTACTGCTCTACGAACATCATCTCCAATCATCATTGGCGGCATTCTTGGTCATTCTTGTCCTTTATTTTGCATTGTTTAATTTCAACGTTTAGTGTTTGGATTAGGATACGCAAGACGGTTCTGTCGCTGCAGATGGAGTAGGTTGGTCGGAACAGCCCTGTATTATTATCTCGCTCTGCCATTCTTCCGCTCTGTGGGTCTCTAGACTAGGGATAGTGGGTTGATGGGTGGGTGGTTAGATGGCGAGGGAGACTACATGTGTTTCATTGCATGTATCAAATCAGCGCAAAGGTCTCCCCTTTTTATATCTACAAGTCTTTCATGCCAATGTGCCACTATTCCAAGCCCCAGTCGGACATACTACCAGGCGTGACGGACTCATCATCTACAGCTCCCGTAGGCAACAATGATTGTGACATGGTTGGAATTACTAAGTTTACGGGAATAAGCCGCTGTTGGACTAATGATATATTGTGATGTGTCCTCAGACGGGAATCGAAGTCGAGAGAACGTGCTCGTTGCCGAGGAACGCCACAGCTGCTGCACCGCCACCATTTATTGCAGAAAACGTCATTGTCCTCTCCGCGAAAATAACTTTCGTTATTATACGTCGTGGACGCACATGGCAATAATCCACGGTTTGCGCATCTTCTCAATCCATACTTAGCATAGCTTTCCTCATTTTCTTCCTTAGCTAGACCTCCAACAAATTTTGTCCTATGGCAACACGTCGCAAACCCACCACACCACCCACCGCCAACGGCAAGCCCGCACCGCTCACCACCACGATGCCGTCGTCCTCGATAGTAAACCCCTCTTCCAACCGCCGCTCTCCCTTCTTGCCTACCCGTCTCGAAGCACAGCTCATCTCCATCTACCCCCTCACCCTCCTCCTTGGCTCCATCTTCAGCACTCTCTCGCCCTCAACTCGTAGCGCGCCCTACTCCGCAGCCTCACAATCCCACCCACCCGAATTCGCACCCTCATACTTTGCGCAGAAGAAAAATGTGTTCAATGTCTACTTCGTCAAGAAAGGCTGGTTCTGGACGACCCTCGCCTTCAGCATATTCCTCGTATTCAATTCGGGCATGGGCAAGGGACTAAGCGTTCGAAGGATCCGCGCGCTGCTACGATATGCGAGCATGACGATGTGGTGGGTAGTGGTCACGCAGTGGTTCTTCGGCCCGCCGCTCATCGATCGCGGATTCCGGTTCACAGGCGGCCAGTGTGAATTGCTACGGGACGCCAACGCCAGAGAAGAGATGAGCGAGACGAGGGAGTATTTTACCGCTGCGGCATGCAAGGCAGTGGGTGGGACGTGGAAGGGCGGTCACGATATTTCAGGACATGTCTTCTTGCTCATTTTGGGGTCCGCGCTGTTGTGGTTTGAGTTTTTGCCCGCGCTGACGCATGCGGAGGGGTTGAGGGATGGGCGCAGGATTTTGCTAGGGGATGGCAAGGTAGCCAGTGTAGCGGTTGAGAAGGAGGAGGTTACAGATAAGGAGGCTTCGCGTGAAACAACGGGAGGTGTGAAATTTGCGATTGGGGTCGCGGCGCTCATGTGGTGGATGTTGCTGATGACGGCAGCCTATTTTCATACTTGGTTTGAGAAGTTTACTGGACTGCTTGTAGCATTTGTGGGGTTATGGAGTGTATATTTTTTGCCTAGGGGAATGCCAGGGTTGAGGGCTGTGCTAGGAATGCCCGGCGTTTGAGGGATGAAGAGTATGAGTTGAGGGATATTTGGCTTTGGGGTTCAGTGGGGTTACTAATGATGAGCATGACGTTGTATAGATCAGTGCGGCACGTAAAGTATTAGAATCACTCCTCATAAGCTTGCATTGGCAAGACGAGTTTGTGGATCTCATCTTCAGATGTATCGTCCCTCTCATCGTGTCAGTTCGACGTCGGACCTCAATGAACTACAGTCTCTTGAAACCGTCTCTTGATCAAGATAGTGTTGGATCTCTCTATACATGGGTATGAACCAAGCCCTGATAAAGAGCGACATATCGACCTTTTCCACTCACCCTTAATTAAACCTAGTTCCGCAAAGACATATATCCGAATTGCAATTCCAAGTCTATAAGCCATATCCCCATAACCATTGTCAAGTTCCCGCCCATAATCCTGGTCCAAACAAAAATCCTATCCACCAAGTGACGTTTCGTCTCCAAGAACACTTCCTAGGTATTAAGTTAGCTCTTTTGCTTAATGCAGGCTATGCTTGGAGTTCTCTTCGTTAAAGAAAGAGCGACAGGAATCTTTGTCTTCCATTACTACTTGCGTCCTTTCTAAGTCCCGGGTTTAAGGATATCCACGATCCAGCAAGGTAGGCCAAAAATAAAAAAAAAAGGTTATTATTATAATGTTTTAGTGCCAGCCACTCTCTTTTGCGACTTTCCAGATATCACGTCTGTTATATAATAAACACGCTTATCATTTCCAATCCGTTTAACGCTGGCGGAAATACTGTAAATACAGGAGTATAGCGAAGCTGCAACTCTAGACTTCGGGATCTCGATTGGTTGCAGAATAGTGTCTCACCCTCGGCTAATCTCCCATAGAACCCGAAGGAATCCTATCTACGCTTTATTCCCCGTCTACCAAGCTTCGTTTCTACACAACTCATAGTGCCATAGGCTCAAAGTCTCCATAAAACCAATACTATTTAAAACCTAGTAACCTTCCAGACAGGCCATTCGCACGCAGGCTCTCACTAGCTTTCGAAAAGGAAGCGATGGGATATGTGTATAGTGCAAGATGGATGCATGGGGATTGTATGCGTTGCACGTGTAGTCCTCTTATGAATCTTCTCCCGGCCTCAAACAAACGGCCATGCGGATATGCGACACTTCACCAACCCCCGCGCTAATCATCCACACCGTACGGACCTACGCAAACCTGACGACTAATCATCCCTCACGCACATATACCTCGCATGACCGAGCCCGGACATCCTCGTCCCTATATCTAGAGTGTATATATATCGCGGCTACATATTATATATGGGCCTAGTTTTCGAGGAAACGTCGTGCTAGATGGGCGTGTGAGGCGAAATGCTGTGCGCTTTTATTTTTTTTTTTCAGAGATGGGAGGGAGACTGGGGCGGTGTGCTTAAGTTTATATATACATATATGTATGTGTGTGTGTGTGTGTGTGTGTGTATGTATCCATGAGTGAATTGTATAGACATGGACTGCGTGTGCTGTACGGTACTCCAAGTACTCTACATCAGCATGACGATGAAAGCGCGATGGCAAAACCGTAGGGATGAAGAAAAAGTACAACGCTCTGATACATATCAGGACATTTTAACGATGCGCCGCAACGGGAGAGGCTTGCATAGAATCGCGACCTCTAAACAGCCCGAGAAGTAACATCCATACATACTTGGTTCCCGGATTGCGCAATACCGCAACAACATAACTTTATGCAAGCGCAGACGGAGAAACATTCCAGAAGTCGAGTCCTGTCCAACAGCCGCCGCGTATACCTTCTTATACCATCCCGCCACCTCCAACCATGGAAAGCCATCTCGAGCCCGTTCAAGCAGGTGGAGGATGAAATGCACTCGTCAAATCCCAAGCCGTTTGGGCTTGCCCAAAGCTAGTCCACGTGCAGGAAAACCCGGACTTCCCTAACAGTCCAACGGCGTGGCAGCAAGCAACCGAAACCTCACAACCCCGTTTCAAAAGAACTCCCCCGAATCGCGGTAAAGCAGCGAAAAAGGGAAAGGAACCCACGCGAAAGGAAAGGAGGGCACGCGGGCACGCGCGGCAGAGATTCCATGGTTCCGGGCAGGGGCTGGTGCTTTGCCGCGGGGCCAATAGTAATGAGGATGCTTTGGGTAGTGAGTGGGCATTTCGTAAAGCCGAGGCTTCATGCCATCCCATCCCGTTCCCCTGTTCCCGGGAAGATCCCCAAATGCCCAAAAAAAAAAAAAGGCCTGGGAGATTATTCTTTGGCCGCCAGGCCCCTCTCCGGAATAAGGCTGAAGAACCTTCGAACCTTCTTTCCAAAAGAGGGTTGGTGTGGGTCGGTGCAAGTATGCATGCAGCATCAGCCAACGGTCTATTAACAGGGACCGGGATCCTTGATGAGGGATTGGGTTCCGGGGATAAAATAAGAGTCTTGCCTACGATTAAAAGGTACGGATAAAAAATTTTTGCGGTGGACGGCACGGCAGAATGGAGTATGATAATAACGGGTGTAGGTTGCGAGATGAAATGAGATGATACGTGATAGATGTCATTGCTTCAAGTTAGGTTTGCTTTTTTTTTTTTTTGGCTGGTCTAACCCGCGTGTTGGTTGGAGCCTGTTGGATGATAAAACTAGGCGTCCGAACCTGAATCCTCCTCTACTTGTTGTGCCCAGCCGGGCGCGTTGGTTCTCTGCCGTTGGTGTTGGTGGCCTTGTCCCTACCTATGCGGTATGCAATCAAACGGTCCGTCGATCTGTCATGACTCTAATGATGGAGCCGGGGCCTGCTATCTCGACGAGCTATGATGCTGTCAGCGAGCCCCGATATTAACACGTAATATAGGACTTAAGCTACGGCGAGAGCGTATGATGGCAGACAGAGGGTGGACAAACGATCAGGAGAAGTGGAGTGCGCTGTAGACGGCAGTCGCCGCAGATGAAGGGCATCGTACCTTCTCGTGCCAGCTGAGCAGGACACTCATAGCCTGACCCCCACCTTCACCCCCTCCGCGAGAATGAATCTGCGAGAACCCGGTGGCTTGAGGTGCGATATTGCGCGTTGTACTCGACGCGCTCGTCTGTGACATACCCTTGTATCTATTCCGGGCAGTGACCGTTAGCCAAAGGCGCTCATCGCAGCAATGTCAAACAGGCAGTGGGACGAGCAAGGTACAGCCCGTCCAAAGATACAAGTCGAGAAAAGGCGGTATGATCTCGCACGACATCCCTGGATCTCGGGAGGGGGGAAGAAAGCGTACATGTACTTCATGAGGACATCCAGGGCCTCGGGGCCGCCCGGGGAGCTGTAGATACGACTGAGCATGGGCGACATGTCCGACTGGCGGATGGACTGCAGGATCTCAATGACGGTCGCCAGGTGGATGTCCTATTGCCAGTGAAACCACAGTCAGCCTTGTTTTCAGCTCTAGGGCTGCTTGTGCGAGTGCGCAATGGGGCCGCCGTACCGCCGGGATGGCCCATCCGCAGCGACAGTCGTGACAGTGGGGGATGGCGGCCAGATGCGGAGAGACAGGTAATAATAGGGCGGTAGCAGTAGGTCACGACGTACCTTGCCTTTGTCGTCAGCACCGTAGGGCGGGTTCTCGAGTGCGCCCTGGAGTGCTCCCTCGCTGTCTCCTCCCCTCAGCAGCTGGCGGATCTGGCTTGCGAGCGCCTGCACGTCAGCCGTTGAGACGGGTGCGATGGCAGGCGTTAAGGAGCTCAGGTCGAAGTTGGCGGGCGAGTCTGGGTCGAGGGCGTCGATGTTGATGGTGCGCCAATTGAGGGAGGCCATGGTGGCAGAGGTTGGTGGAGGCGGGCGCCCGATATATTGGTGCGAGGACGCAGCGCGGGTAGGGCAATAATCAATAATCAATAATCAATAACCAGAGCCGGTTGGCGTGCGCCGGGCGAGGGCGAGGGCGAGAGGAGGGGAGGGGCGGCGCTCGTGAGGACGAGGCGGAGGATAGGGAGGCTGTAGGCGTATGGGCGATGTCGTTCGGCGGGCTGGGCTAGGGTGCGATGAGGTTGCAAAATGGTGCGCCGTCGTCGTGGGGTGCTGCAGTATCCACCCGCCAAGCTTCTGGGAGAGCCCAAATCCAGCATCGGAGCATTTTCAAAAGGCACCTAAGGTACCTGCACCGCGTCCCACAAGCAAGGGTGCGCTCTCCCCGTCGTCTTGAAACAGGTCGGACGCTCCAGACACGGTCGTCCTTGGCCTATCGATCTCTCCGCAGCGGCGATCTGCGCGCCACAAGTACAACGCTGCCGTTCCGGCGCGCGGGACGGGCACGGTGGAGACAACATCATCTGGTCGTGAGAAAGGTAAATTCTTGTAGATTGGGATTACAATGGCAGTCTATTCTACTCCGGCAGTGTCTCGCGACACACAGAACCAAGACCCAGGCACCGCAAATTCCAAACCATGATACCAAGGCGAAAGCGCTGACGGCGCCCGCGCCCTGATGACCATCTGATGAATGCAAAATCCGTCGTGTCCTGATCATGAACCAAGTCGGATTCACCGCCAGTCCGCCGAGCTATAGTACAAACGAAAACCATGCCCATGATGCGAACGAACGCAGGCGATGGCAATTCTACCCATATATGCTGTCCCAGAGAAAAGAAAACAAGAGTCCGATTTTGGTATCCATGCCTGGGCCCATCCAAGTCTAAAAACGCCAGATGATAAAGAGACTTTTTTTTTGTAAGGAGATGCCGATTGCTAAAACCAGGGGTCGCAAGCAAGGGAAAAGAGGAAGTCGATGCTGCAGTCGTTCGTATAACGCAGAACAGCTGGCCGGGTATTAGACATGCAGAGAACCGAATTCGAAGAATCGCTGATTATTAAAAGGGCGTAATCGCGGGCGAAGTAAGAGGGAAAGCAGAGGCGCCGGGGTTCTATCCATGTTGAGTGGCAGTGCCGGCGAACGCGCTGAGTGGGAAGTGTGTACGTAAGGCTGCAGGCATATATTGCTCAGTCAGGAAGCTCATGCAAGGCGAGGCGAGGCGCGGGTACTTACGACGCGCAAAATGTCATCCCTCCGTTCCCAACGGAGCACCAAGGCGGTCGTGGTTCTTTTTTTCCTCTCAGAGAGCGGCTAAACCGGGTAGCACGCGGGGGGTTGAGAAAAGAGGAAAAAAGCAACGGTCGTCAGGTCGGATGAGCCGTTGAGCTGTTATCGCCTTTTGGGTGGAGGCGGCGGCGGTTTGGGAGTGCCAGTAGTGTCGTAGGCTCCGCGTCCCATGTTGGTCGATTCGGAATCCCTGAGTATCATGATGTCGGTGTGGGATGGAGAGTCCACTTTATATACGTGAGTCTCGCAGTTCACAATATATTCAAATATAGCTAGCTCCCGAGAGTCCGGGTTGACTCACCTAAGATTGCGGGAAGGCTCCAGAGGCAGCGTCAGCGGGAAGCCGAGCGGTGTGGTTCTGTACGAGGACGGATCCGGGCAGCAGCGATCAAGCAGTCAGAGTGAGCGTCGTGGTTGGCGAGATCCCGAGGCGGGCGGCACAGAAGGTGTGGCAGCGGCGTGCGTGTGTGCGAGGGGGGGCAATTAATAGTGTGGTGCTCCAGTGAGACTACTGCCGGGCAGTTCGCTGGTGGTAGGGCGGATGATTACGAAGTATGCGAGTGATAAAGTGAAGGAGTGTGAGAGCTCGCGGCGTGGGAGCGCAGTGAAGGAGTGAAGGGAGGGAAATTTCCGGTGCAGAGGGAATGTCTTCCTGATATAGCGGCGGGTCGAAGGCGGCTCCTTAAGGGGGCCTGTACACTGGCAAAAGCACGGCTGCTTGGCCCACGGCGAGACAAATGAAATGAGAGCAGTGCTTTTCAGGAATCATCAAAGCGCAGGCAACATGACGTGCCGGGCGACGGGCCCTTCTGTTTCAACTACTTCCCTGTAGGCTCGCGGCGCACAATTTCTGCCAGCGCCCAGGGCCGGACATGGGAGACAGGGTAAGGCCAGGGGATCTGCAGACTCAGCTTCCCACCACAATGGCTAACCCCTACCCAGTCGGATGCTATAGACACGCTAGGGCGAATTGTACCTGCGCCAGTCCAAGACACTGCCGCACGCCGCGCTAGAGCTTGGACGACTCTAACGTCTCTGCTTAGTGGTGCAACTGCTATGCTCCTGGCACCAGCCCAACGCCCCCATGGGACGGGGATAGTGTAGCAGCAGAAGCGCCATCACCACCATCACCACCACCACCACCACCACTATCACCGACAGCAGCAGCAGCAGCAGCGGCGGCGGCAGCAGGTGGAGGAAGTGCGAGTCCACGGGCACGCTCCTTTTCCCGTTTCTCGCCATTCGCTTCGCGTCGCCTCCTGATGTGTCCACTATCGCCCTCTACGCGGCGCTGCCCAGCCTGTGGCTCAGTCCCTCCGTCCGCCTCCCCACGCAGCTCTCTCCATATCTATCTTACCCCCCCCGACCTAGACGACATACGACATATGACATGTTCGTATAGGTACATACTTACATACATATCGAGTTGGACATATCTTACCCGGGGGCCCGTTCAGTCCTCGACTGACATACGCGCCAGTATCGGGCAGGATCCGGCAGCACCTGACAGCGTTTATGGACAGTTCTTCCTTACACAGTCAGTCAAAATCATGCTCTGCTCGACACAGACATGACACGCTTTTGGCTTAGATGAGACGGTGTCAGCCCGGGGCCGCGGCCGCCCAACCACCGCGGCCAGCAGTGGTAGTGCTTGTTCTGGGTCCCCTCGTCCTGGCTTGATCCTAGAGACTGGCTGGCTGCTGTTGCTTGTTGTTTGACTCGCTTTGACTCGCGCTGCGGCTGGCGGAAGGGCGCCAGAAGCTTCGTAGAAGTTTTAAAGTTCGCAGGCCGGCGGGTCCTGGACGCTGTTCCCCGATGGGGCCCACCACCCAGCATCGTCGCCATCGCGGCCATGATGCATCCGTCGCCCAGGTCGCCGGAACGCTCGCCATGTCGGGGGCGCAGAGTCAGCAACAGGACGCGAGCGAGGAAGGACGTTACTTTTGGCGGACGGGCGCTATCTCCCTCCTCGCGGCATCAGCACGGGAGGCGGCCATTGCCCTTTGCTTCCTTTTCCTGCCTGTTACTCGGAGCACTCAACTTGGTGCATCGGCGATAGGGAAACTGACCTTATCCACGTGGGATTCATTCCCACAAGCCCCCTCCTCCCTCCCTCGCGCACTCATACTCCGTACATACATATGCAATGTACATAATCACACCTCCTCGCATCTCTCCTTTCAGTAGCTATTCCGGGCGCCGCCACCAGCGCCGCCGCCAGATATATACATAGCCAGGTATACATACCCGCGTTGTCCTAAGACTCGGGCCCGGCTGCCTACGTCTCGTGTGCAAGCGCGCTGCTGCTCCAGGCAACGGCTGTCGTAGTGCTCGCCACGGTCTCTAGGCTATGTACTGACTAGCTAGCAGGCCCGGCGCCGTCTCGCTCGCTCGCCGTGATGATTCGAATCATTATTGCCCGTCTCCAGCCTGTGAGAGCGTTGGCTCGGTGACTGTGCGGCGGCAGGGAGCAGGGAACAGGGGCCGCTTGCCCAGGCAGGCGTCGGCAGCCACAGCGGGCTTCGCTTGGCTATTATTCTTCCTTCTGGAAGCGCTCTAGAAACGTCCTTGTTTGATCCGCTGCCGCGATATTGGCCATGTCTCTGGCCTCCTGGCCGACATGTCACCCATCTCACCCCAGCCGCCGTGACGCTCGTAGAGCCCTCCTCAGGCCTACGATGGGATGCGACGTCGGGACGGGAGGCGCTGTGTCATATTATATTCCAGTGCCAGCTGAGCGAGACTGAGCCGTCACTCCCCTTTCCATTCTCAGACAGGTCGCATTATGACATCGCGAAGCACTGTAGCAGAGATCGCCGGGAGCTACCTCTGGCGCATCCCAGGAAATGGAAATACAGTACGTATGTAAGCGCCCGCGTGCGTTTGTTCGCTGCAACCGCCTGCAGGTGCTGGGATGACGACGTGGAGCCGGTTTCACGCACCTCGACTACTTCGGCTCTATGCTGCGTCGTTTTGTCCAACGGCGTCCGAGATGGAAAGCGACCTGTCTCTTTGACCGGGTTCGAGTGATTGCTTTTACAGTAGCGGACCACACACGGCACGGAGCTGCTATGACATTTGCCTTGTTTGTAAGTGCTCCGTATAGCCTGCTCGCCTGCCCGCCTGCTTTGTCTGCCTGGTGCTGACCACTGCACAATTTGCCAGAATACGCCCCATAATAGCACCCAATAATATAAATGGGTGACGGGCAAACGAGATGATTCGTCCAGCGGATCTTGCGCCCCGTGAATTCTACTCCCGGGCGAGAGATATAGGCAGGGGTCAGGCATCAGAGTGAGACAGGACAACCACTACCATCACCAAAAACCAAGAAGCAGAGAGCGCATCGCGGGCGGTCCATGGCGATGTGGACTTTTGCCAGCCATAGCGAGCGCGGAAGCACTCTTCGCGGTCCGGCGCCGTCATGCGAGCGCAGAGCAGCCGGTCCTGACTCTCTCCCGTGCGGGCATGTCTTCCGGCTGGACATCTGGCCAGCTGCCCAAGTGAGCGAAAAGGTCCGGCTGCTCTGACGCGTCTGTCGTCGCAACGGTTCCTGGAGAAGCAGCGAGCAGCAAGCAGCAAGCGGTAGTGCAGCGGCTCGTCGCATACATAGTGACCGTGCTCAGTAATAGTGTAGATACATAGTGCCCGAGGAAGTCTTCCGTTGCAGGCAGCACCGCTACTGTCGCACGACCGTTCTGGGAACAGCTGTCGGCCATCTCCACAGAAAAAAAAGTTTTCGAAATTGCAGCGCTGAATTCCGGCTGCGGGGAGTCGGGAGTGCGTGTGTGTGCGTGCGTGTGTAGGCTCAGGCTCTCTGACGAACGGTTTCGCCATGGCGGGCGCCGCTACTGCAATCTGCGCGGCTTACAGTACCACGCCGATGGAACCTAAGGAGCGAAACAGGGATGGACATGTCCCGAAGGGGCATCAAGGGAGTCGTGCAACGGGAACCTCGGAACCCTGCCCACACGTGGAGTTTGGCAGACTGTGTGGAGCTTCGCCCTGCACATGGGAATCCTGACCCCTCCCATGCGGCAACGCAATCATCAGCCTACATTTGCGGATCGAGTCTGCTCTGCCGGGCATGGCTGGATGGATGGGAAAGGGGGCGGCGAGCCGGAGGCCGAGCGGCTGCTACTACTGCTGCCACCTGCTGCCCGAGAGGCTCCCCGACCGCCCGCGCGGTCAGAGTGCTCCTATTATTCTTGTTGCCTTGTTCCAAGAAAGTACCGCCTTCGGATGAATAATGAGCAATGAGCGCGTCATGTCTGTCCGATTCGGACCGGCCGTCCATAATCATGAGGACACCGCTGCTAGCTGTACGAGAGCAACCTTGTGTGCGCGTAACGCAACTTTCCAGCGACAGCAACGCCTACGACAACGACGACAGCCGCAAGATTAGCCGGTGGACGACGGCGCCGTATGTGCGTATCTGGCAATTATACGGCTCACGAGGACGTCGCTCCAAGTTGGTTGCATGCTGCAACGTTCCACCGCGCCCTACTGCTTGTCTTCCTGACCTTCTCGAAGCAGGACCTGGTGGATGGAAATCCATTCTCTTATTCCGTCATCCCTCCGCCAGGCGCCCGCCAACCTCGCGGCAGCCCATCTGTGTTCGCCGTCCGCTGTCGAGTTTAAACGTGATCGCCTTAGATGACCTCACCCACTCTCAATCCTCACCGGCCACGCGTAACCCTCCCAATTCGCACTCCCCCCTTGAGCACCGACCCTAGCCAGTAGGCCTCAGGCAGCACGGAGAATCGCTGTCCACCCAAGAGGCTAGCTTCGAGGCTATTGATATTCAGCAACACTAGATCGGCCCGGCAGCTTGTCACGAAATTCCTCCTTCTCGGTCGTACTTGGAACGAAAATATCATCGAACCCGGTACCAGGTATTGTTTCGCACGACTATGCATCCGCGCGTCCCCCTCAGCTGCTGTGCGACCTCAACCTAGTATTGCCAGCCGCCGCGCAGTGCGTCATCTCATGATCGTCTTTTCCTGTGCGTACCCGTCAGTCTGCAGAAGAGTCAAATCGAGCAGAGGATCGAGCACCAGTTCGTCGTTTACGGGACCTCGCATACGATGTCCACCTCTACAGCCGTTCGCTTCGAGGAGAACGACCCGCCTCCACCAATAGCATATCCGGCATTAATTCGAGACCTCAACAACTGCCAACTTTGCCTAAAGAGAAGATGTGCCATGGAGACGGGGTGAAGCGACAGCGACACTCTGCAGGGCACTACTGCGCAATAATTTTCCATGTGAAGGGCGTCTTGGGAACGCCATGCATCTGCGTGCTGCGCTATGAGATGCAGCGCGATAATGATGGGACGGTCCGCCAATTGCCATTGCGCCCGTAGAGATCAAAGCGCCGCTGTACGTCTCCGTTTCTTTGAGAAATTTGCCATGGCAGCTTTCCCGCAACGCCAGAGAATCCGCGGCTGCATATAGACAATGCGCCCTCCAACCAACTTCTCTTTTTCCGACTTCGCCCCTCGATATATCAGACTCCTCGCACATCAGCTCCAGCCCGCAGCATGTGTCTAGGGAATTCTCGCGCGCTTACATGCACTGCCCATCACATATTTCATTCCCTATCAACTTGTGTATACGTGCATATGTGCCAGGGGTTATGGACCATGCCGTACAAGCACAGTCTTAACATACCTAATATTTACTGTACTCTTACGCTCGTGAGTACGGCCAACTTCCAAGGATGGCACTGTGCACAATTTCTTCCACACCCCCTCCCCCCACCCCCGGAAGGCCACACAACGTCCGCGAGAATTAAAAAAAAAAAAAAAAAAAAAAAAGGGATTTTTGGGCGGCAACAGGATTTGTCTGCACAGACGGATGACTTGAGAACAATAAATGACTGCATCGTTCTCGGAAATCCAGTTTATAGATCAAGTATGATATTACCTCAGCGAGCATGCCGTTTGAGCGGTTCGCCCGGCACTCGAACTGCGAAAGTACATGCGGGCTGACATAATATGATGATGGCGGAAGGATCCGATGCCCGTCCGTCCCGCGGCAGGCAGACCTGGCGTCCGCTATTTGTATCTATGTTGTAAGCCGCGAGGCGGGTTTCGAGTGTCAGATTGAATGGGCGTGCGTAGGGCTGAATTTGGGTTGCTGGGATTGTGTGGACTTGGATGCTGGCGTTTTACTGGCTAGTGAGGATATGGTAAGGTGACGCTTGGTGGGCGGGCGTTATCCTATCCGTTGCGATTGTACTGAGGGATGGTTGTTGCGAGGCGTGCGAAATGTCGCAACACACCCAATGCACTCGAGACAGTGAGAGAGGGCGGTGCGATGCGCGACGAAAGATGAAGCGCTGATACGTTGACATCAAGTGATATATGGCGACTAAGAAATGGATCCGTGTACCGGAGCTGCTGACGCCTTTTCTAGAATTTCTTTATTGTTGTGCTGGAGTTGTGCGTGCGATTGCTTGCGTTTGTAAGTAGGTAGACATAAGGTGGGCGACGTTCATGCGCTGCAATGCTAACTATCTTTCCCATCCCCCGCCCCTTCGCGAGCACTTTATAAAAAATAAAAAAAAAAATAAAAGACTACGATTGAATAGGGGATGAGTAAGTGCTGCGAGCGATGGGTAGACGGCCCGACGATATAGTTTCCACGGACTGGTTGATTCAGTAGCGCTGCGGTGCGTAGTATTCAGTCCAGTTCCACTTCCAATTCCATCTACCCATCCTCTACGTTGACGCGCTACAGATCTCCCAGTACCACTTCACAGCAGCTGTTTCGAGGGAGAATATATATATATATATATATATTTGGCCCGTTTCGTTGGGCTCTGTGATGTGGGAAGATTTTTGCGCTACGGGGTTGTGGGCCGGAGGGGATGGATTGGATGGATAGGCATAGGGCATTCGAATCGTGTTCTTGGTACACTTAACGCGGTGAGCGCTTCGGGTCGTTGGGCTTTTGCTCGGAAGAGATTGAAAACAAAAAAAAAAAAAAAATTAAAAAAAAAATTTTTAAAATTTTAAATTTTTAATTTTATTCATTTTTATTTTTTTTTTTAAAGGGGGAAGTTGAAGCTTGCCTAAGGAATGGAATGAGCATGTCGGTGGAGATTTGTTTTGCTTAAATCTGTGCGGTGCCGTATGAGTGATGGCGTTCCAGGTCCTTCCTTTTGTTTTGAGGGGTAGATTTAAGGGGTGAGGGAAATGGTGGGTCTATTTGATACATGTATCTACCTCCTTGTTGTGTGTGATATTCGGGAGGAGTCGTGAATGGCCGGGATGGTGGATAGATCTAAAATAAGTGTATAGCCGTTTGGGCTACACTCTGAAAGCAGGAATGCAGAAACTGGGAAGATAGGGCCCACAGCCGGGAAATGGTCGTCAGCTATCATCAGAAAGGCCACCATGATGCAGCCACTCTAAGTTGGTGTATATGTACAAGTCGATTGTGTTACCGGGACGCCGAACGAGATGGGATTTGTGCCCTCGACGATTCGCTACATTGATTATAGGAGTAGGAATTGATAACCCCGTTAATCTTTACAAGACATGTATCCACAACCCAGAACGCTCCCCAATCTCACACAATTATACCATCTTCCGAAACAAACACCCACGTCAATCCTCACCCACACAAACCCCCTTGCCCCGGCATCACCCCTCCACATATCCCTCCCCCACTTCACCCCCGCAGGCCAACCGATCCACTGCCTCCCCCTCAACCTTCAACTGCACCCATCCCTCCTTCCTCCGCGCCCCCAGCCCCTCATAAAACCCCAACGCACCCCGATTCCCCTCCAAACATACCCACTCCAGCCTTGCGCCCCCAGTCCTCTGTACCTCCCTCGCCAATTTGCTGATAAGCAATCTCGCATACCCTTTCCGCCGTTCCTCGGGCCGGACGTAGAGTTCCTCGAGGCAGATGCCCGGCGCAGAGATCCAGGTGGAGTACGTCGGGTAGAATATTGCCATGCCGAGGACATCACCAGGATCGGAAGGCGAGATTAGGAGGAGAGCTTTTGCAGGTTTTGGGGGCTCGTTTTGGGAAGGAGGGGAGAAGGGGGCGAGGTGGAGTGTGGAGAGAAGGGATGCAGCGGTTGCGTGGACATGCTGGTGAGCGCCTGTTTCGGAGGCGGCGTCTTGGATGAATTGGAGGATTTTAGGGACATCTTAGTGCTTAGCACTTCTTGGTGGGGTGGAATTGGGGGGCTTACCTTGGGCGGTGGCGTAACGTGTTGAGGGTTTTGGGGTAGCCATTTTAGAGGGGAGGGGGTTTGGTGATGGATATGGTATTAGTGGTGGTTATATGATGTCTTCTCGAGGAGATATGAAAAGGACGTACCAATCGGGAAAGGCTTAATTGCTTGCTTTTGTGACGTGGCACATGTTGTATGGTTGATTAATGTTTGCCTGGTTTCCCGAAACGCGGTGGTCCTACATGTACACTTGGTGTTCGGGTGGTTGCAAGGTTTGATATATGCGCTTTGTGGAGGCTGTTCCTTCGAAGTGCCCTCCTCACTTTTGCTAATGATCATGGAAATTGTCCCCATCACAACATTTCATCGGATCTTACAATAGGAAAATATTTGGAGCACACACTTAGATTCCGATTCTCATACAGGATCTCCTTGTACTTGTTCTTTAGCTTGCTCTTCGCGCCTTATACTCCCACCCCCTTGGTCCTTTATAAGATTCGGCCCTGGTACCAATCCCCAAGGTCCTTTTCCTATCTTATCCCCCTTCATCTTTACTAGCGTACCGACGAA
The DNA here is from genome assembly GCA_010094045.1 of Lojkania enalia. NCBI lineage: Eukaryota > Fungi > Ascomycota > Dothideomycetes > Pleosporales > Lojkania > Lojkania enalia. The sequence continues at coordinate 478,895 of ML986589.1, forward strand.
AATCGGTCCAATGATAGTATTCAGCAAAATGGCCCAGATAGCAGTATTGAAACCGTCTGCCGAAACATAGGATGTATTGTTATATCCAATTTCTACAATCAGCAGACCGATTTCTCCTCGGGCGACCATGGCAAAACCCAGTAGAAGGGCAGGCGAAATAGAAGATCTAAGGGCGGCACCGCGGGACGGAGAGTATGGTGAGGAAGGCGTCTTTTCCAAAGTATTGTCGTTCTTAGCGGCTTGTTGCTGGAGGTTCTCTTGCGCTTTTTTTGGATCGTGCTGGGCTATAGACCATATCGGGATCCATATTCCGACAATGAACTTGCCAACCAGCATGAGCAGCGTATATACCACGCCCTTCCAGATCGCCTTGCCGGTCCAAAGATCTAGAAATGGGATTGCGAAACCGATGCTGGCAAAGAAGAGCGGTTCTAGAACATACTGCTGCGCGTCTAGGCAGTAGCATTCAAAGGTGTGGACGAAAGTCGGTGACTTGTGTTTTTCACGCTCGCCTTCCTCCCGACTCATGACAACAAACGGTCCTTCAGGGTGCCTCGAAGGGATGTATGTCAGAAAAGCTCCTGCAAGGAAAGCCCCAAACAGTACGGATGTCCCGGTATACGCAGCGATGGAGAGGAAAGCGCACAAAACAAGAATCATAAGTGAAATATTGGACAAATGGTCGAACTTGGCGAACCGACGCTCGATATATTTCCGGAAAACAGGGGCGAAGAACCATTTTGTAAGGATGGGAGTGAGAATGGCCATGGCGGCGGAAGCAACAATGGGCCGTCCTATCAACCATCCCAGGTTGACGTCGCTATCGCCAGATAGCTCCCCCAAGTCGTGGATCACACTGCTCATGACCAAACCGGTGACATCGTCGATAACCGCCGCGCTGACGAGAACAGCACCCACACGAGTTTGACTTAGATCCACGGTCTTAGACGCTCCTGCAATAACAGCAAACGTAGTACCCAAACTCGTCGCACTTAGCGCAGCACCGATGATAAACGTCTCCACAGCCCCATACCCAAATCCAAGATACAGCAACAGATAGCTGAGTCCAATCGGACAAAGCACACCGGTCACGGCGCCAACGATGGACAGTATAAAATTCTTTTTGAGCAGATCAATTCGCGCTGTCAAGCCGCCCTCGAATATGATAAGAATGAGTCCAATGTAGCCGAGGTACAAAAAAGTCTCTTGCCAGTCAAAATGCAAAATATTGGCTAGTGGCTCGCCGTAGATGATTCCGACGGCAATGGGCCCGATGATACCCGCACGAATTACCTTGCCCGATATATACTCGGCAATCCAGAGGAAGGTGAAGAAAGAGATGAGGATGAGGATGTCGACGACTTAGATAAAGTGTCAGTTGATCGCTATCCTAGAAAGGAAGCCGGGGGCTACACGGAAAAGCTTGGGTAGACGTACTTCCGGGTTCATGGTATTGGAGGAATCCAGACGTATCAGATGCCATGATCTTGGACAACCTGCTTCGGAGGTCGGACGTCGGCTCTGATAGCTCCTAGCAAGCGACCAGGCGATGAGGAATTGCGTTGCTGATGTCCTTTGCGCACAAGGGCGATGAGAATGGATTTAAAGGGGACTTCGAGGGACCGGTCTCCTTACGTCATCCTAAGAACCAACGCTTTTTCTTCGAACGCCAAGTTCTTGGTGTCCAGGAAGCCTCGAACGCCGAGGAGGAAGTCCAAGGCTTAGAACGCCCGATGGGCTTGTTTCCGTCGCTATTGATCACGCTAGGAAATTAAACAGTCGAATGAGATAAGGTGGGATACTGCTCTAACAGCTGGTATAGGCTTAAACTCATGGGCTGCATTCTTCCTATCTCTCGGTCCACTGCTCAAAAAAAACATCATGTAATAACCAGAATATCAGCTGATTTTGGAGTGGTTCTAGTATTTCTGCAGTCTGTGGCTGTGCTGTTACTTGGGCCTGTGCATGAACGCCGCGGTTGTTGCTAAAGATAGGAGCCTTAATCCTTGTTTCCTTCCAGGGTACTCCGGAGAACACCTCGATATGCGCATTTTATCCAGTTCAGCGAGCAAAAAGTTAGATTCGCTAGGTTGCTGCCTACGGTACTAGAAATATAGGAGACATAATCTGTGTTTAATCTTGATGCTCCTTCAATGCGAAAGGCCGAGAGTGGGTTTGGTTGTGTGGCTTGGAAGGTGAAGGCTTCGAGTTTCAGTATGGCTTGCGGCGAGGAGGAGGCGCTTAAACACTTGGCAGCTGATTGATTGAAGGAAAGGGAGATTAAAGGATAAGACTAATGGCAGCAAGGAAACAAAAGAAAGGGCTCAAGACAAGAAAGCCTTCATATCCATAGTGAAGTTGCGAAGAACAATATAGTCACGGGTAGACAACATATTGAAATGACTCCGTCCGACATTAAAAATACTACGGGGTTCCAAAGTCTTGGTTTTCCTTTCCTAATAACGCCACGCTAGGTCCACATTAATGGGCGTAGGCTATGCTTGTTAACCTCCATCGAAAGCGAACACCGCCATCCCAAAATTGTCATGAACACCCCGGAATGCAATCTTTCAACTCGTCTCCTACACCCACGTGAGATACCGTGTTCTTATCTAGCATGATGCTTTCCTTGACGCCTCTCTATACATCTATATCGAATCTCATGACCATTAAGGAAAATCATTGCAAAAAATAGGGTATGTTACGCAGTGTTCGAGCCCCGCAGTGCAGTCCGCACTCTGAGAGATCCCATATAACGAACATGCTTACTCATGACCAATATGGTCCGCTTTGATATCTATACACCGCCATATGCTCGGTTGGCAGCAGTATATGCTTCATTCGCGCCCTCGAGACGGTCGTGAGTTGCAATGGGAGCGGCATATACAGAATCGGGGGCTGTGATAGAGCTGTCAGTCTCAGCCGGCTTCTCGGTAGCTTCAACAGGGGCTTTGGTGATGTCGTTCCGGGTGCGAGCATGTTTTGACTTTGGCCCATGGGCATCGATGTAGCTAACGGAGTGCCAAAGGAGGCATTGGCTATGGAGAGTCAATATGTCTACAACCAAGGAGGACCAAAGTAAAAAAGGCTTACCTTAAAAAAGTCGCAAGAGTTCCGGGCCACAAGAAGACAATACTCGTGATCGCTCTACCATTGTCCTGATACTTCATTGGGCTTCCTCCATATTCGGCCAGCAGTCGCTGCGCCGTGGCCGCATTTGCCCCCGATACATATGCACTCTTGGTTGCCACGATGACCGTGAAAGCTAGGGCTGATGATAGCGTGAACATGCATGCAAGCACCGAGCATATGCGCCATGCAAGCTTGACTCCGCGAGATTCGTGGCGTTCGGGCCAAAAGAGATCGAAGAAGAAAGCCGACCCAAAGATTGTAGCCACATACACCCCGACAAAGATATTGTAGGATGCGATGCCGACGAAGTTGTTATTGTGGACGGTGGCACCTGGATAATGCTCCGCAATCCAATCCTGCTGGTCGACATAGTCTATTAGAAGGGTTAGTTAGCAGAGCGAGAAAGGTTTGCAAACATCCTAGGGAATGGCGCCTACCTGACAGAGCAGCCGTCCCAAGACTCTCGCTCACGACGCAGAAGATCATGGCAGTCTGGTAGACAATGAACTTTGTGCGCCGAAGGTGGTATTCATTGTTCCACATGTAGCTAGACTTGAACTTGCCCCATTGCATCTCTTTTAGGTCGAGGCCCCATATCACCGCCATATTGTTAAATGTGAGAGAATAGGTGTTGCTACAGAAGAGCGAAGTGTCAGGGGGCTTATTAAGGAGAGCTTGGGGACTGATTAATGGGGAGTGTTGAGAAGTGCAGAAACCCAGGGAAGGCGTAGACCAGTGGTCAAGGTTCTCCAGTGTACCAGTCTTTCCTTATTCGTCTGGCCCAAGTGAAGACAAAAGGCGCAAGATCGTGACCTATATAGACAGGCAGGGGGGTTAGTTGCGGAGTCAGAGTGTGCTCAAACTCCAAAGTCCGGGACGGAGTGTGCAGAATACAGCGTGTGGTGAGATTTGGCAAAAGAGTAATTTGGATGGATGTGGCGGCCCCAATACTTTTCATGTTCAACCCTGGCTATCCAGAGCACGAGGATCCCATCATTACCGTCGATCAATTCTTCACTATCACGATTACAGCCTCTACCAAAATCTGTAGTGCTAAGTCGTTGATTCGTACGACGAAGAGAGCATTTATCAGCGCGCTCCCACAGACGCCACTGTTTCCGGCCACAGCCGGCTGCTGAGGGGACCATTAATCAATAAAGGGCCTGCTGGCGCGCAAGGTCATTCGTCGAAAGAATGCAGTAGAAGCATGAGGCGGGTTACGTCACAGATCGCCGGGGTTGCTTAGCCTGCTTAGCGAGCTTGGGCAGAAACCAATGCCATTCCACCCGCGATTGACGAGCTTCATCCATCCATCTTTGACAGCGCAACAATGCTGTGCCTTGGATTTATGAAACAACACTTTCCACTGGCTCGTACTCGTAAGATGCCCGGTAATTCTATCGATAGTTTGTTATGCAAACATAAGCCAAGGAAATGTCTAATGAAGACTATATGACGGAGTTGTGTATGTAGAAGTGCTGATTATTCGGATGACGGGGGAAGAAGATCTCTTGGTCATCTGCTGTAAGCATTCATGGGCCTTCTAATACAACACCACGCAGGCCAACGCCACAGGTGGCTCAAGCAGCCACCTGGCCCACAGACCCTAGCCCGATGTCATTCACCTAAGGAACTTGAAGACTGTATCTGCAAGCTGCGCTGCTTTGACGTCAGGCAAGACCGGAGATGGCTTTTCCTCGATAACTCAGTCGTCTCCTTGGTATAACAGCGCAGCTAAACCAGCAAACTCCGTCATTTTGGAGTGCTGTTCGTCCATGTTGAAGTATACCTAGCGGGTGGGTCCGAAGCCCGGGCAGTTGACCGAAGTCTGACACGCGCTAAAGAAGCCTTTATGTGCCGAGTCTACCTAACGGTGAACAAGCTTCTGGACTACCGCTAGTCTCGAATATCAAACATTGGTTAGGAACGCACCTACGCCGAGGCGGAGAGTCACGTGGCGAGGATCATTATCATGGGCTTGATGCTCCAGGCTCTAATGTAGCATTCATAGATCCGGACCTATATAATGTTGATATAAAAGGGTGGTATCTCGTCTCCAGTACATCTCCTATCCATACTTTTACCTAATAGACATAATAATACCGTCGAACAGTACGAAGTCAGTCATGCCGCTAATCCCAAAAACAAAGCCAGATGCTGACTCTTCCCTCCTCTTCAACCTACAACCGCCGCATAAACGCTATGACAAATCGCAGCAGAGCTTTGTGCACGTCTTTCTCCGCTTATGAGTCAATATCTCCAACCCAGGTCCACCACCCGGCGGTGATTAGGGTGGCTGCAATCCACCATGCTGCGTATCCCGCTGCGCCGGCAAAGTCCGTCCCGTTGATTGTGAGAACGCGCTGAACAGTGTTGGCGAACAAGAACGCGGTCAATACAGTAGTTTGTCGAATCAAAATCTTTGTACGCCCACTGAAGAACCAGAAGTTGTGTTTCAAGGTCGCGGGTAGGGTTGCCGTAGCGGGATCAAATTGTTCAACGGGGGTGGTCGAGCCGGAAGCGGTTCGTGCCCCGATAGAAGGGTTTAGTAAGAACTCGCGTGCCGCGATGCCCGCCGCGAAGGTCTTTAGAACTAGGGAGATGGCCGTTTCGTTGTGCGATGGCTCAAGGGTTGGGATTGTGGTGAAGTGTGTGACTAGGAAGGTATTAAGCCATTGTGACTTTTGACCAACGTAAAATACCACTACGTAAGATGTGATAGCGAGCAGCGCAGTGGTCCACTGAACTTGAAAGCTATTCAAAAGGAAGCGGTCGCGGAGCGGCGCATTCGGATTGTGGACTGCAGATCGCGGGCGCAGGAGATATGTGGGCAGCGCTATCGAAATGATCTCGATAACTACTTGTGCAGCAATCGTGTTGAGAGACACGTCGTAATATGTCAAGAGCAAGTACGCAAATGGAGTGTTAGTTATGACGGTGAGCGCGGTTATGTCAATGACTGCATCCGAGATCCAATCAGTTCAACCACCCTATGGAACCTCAGATGCATCAAGGGGGCTTACAGTCATAATTCGCCTGCCATCCCAGCCAGAGCAATACGACTTTCGAGGCAAGATGAGCAAATGGTCGCGCAAGGTCATCCTGCGTCCTGCTGACTTTTCCAAGTTCCTCGCCAAGGAAGTCTGCGGAAATAGATAGTAGAGTAGTCCGGATGAAGATGCTCAAGACGATGAAGATTGGGGCGCGAAGATGCCACGGCAACCTGGACGCTCGCAGAGGAGGGGCGACACCGTTCGTGATGATAGCGGGTGGCTCGCGGTCGGCGACGGATGAAGACGCCATAGCCTGACAACAGGCGCGCTTGCGATTCGGATATGCTAAGGAGTGACGGAGACTTGCGCAGAAAGAGGAGGTTGCGCGCCTCGCGCAGGCTTGTGTGATGCGGTGAAGGAGCTTGGGTGCGGTGTTGTTGCTACTGTTGTTGCTACTGTTGTGGGCTGAGACGTCATCATCGGCAGCCAATGATCAGCTCGGGCAACACCAAAGGGAGCTTGGGCCACCGTGAATTCACCACCTTCCGGAGCCGAGATCACACTAAGAGCAAGCACATTTCAACTATTTAGTTATATTCCCAAGAAGCGTCTGTTAGAAATAAGATATTTGTCCACTATTCTTCTGGACGCAGACTCCACCATTTATCTCTACCAGGAGAACTTCTCCTTCACCCATCCCTCAGTCATCTCCCACAGTTTGTCTGCTATAGCCCTGTCAAGGGCATACGCTGGAGCTATCTTTGAAATCTGACAATCGCTCAAAAATTGTCCGTATCCTTCGCTTGTTGGCTTTCCTAGCTTCGGGTCTAGAGCGGCAACTAAAGCTGTGCTGGCTCCCTGTTCCCGCGTCTTCCACTCAACACCCATTTTTGCCCTCCATTCGGCCGTTTTTGCCAACCACTCCATATCGGTGCTTCTGTGGAGCTCGGTTCGTATCTCTCCCGGATGAATCGCAATGCTCAGCACTCCATATTTCTCGTATAGTCTCTCGTTCAAAGCGACCGAGTATAGCACGTTAGCAGTCTTGCTTTGCCCGTATGCCGCCATTGGAAGATATGACATCTCTTCGTCGGCAGCCAAGCCCGCTGATTTCATCATAACAAGACTAGGTCTTTCGTTCTCCGGTAGCTGAGAGGTTGGCTTTTCCCAATTGACGTCGCTGACCCGTAATGGCGAGACCATGGTGCCCATACTGCTAACATTGATTATGCGGGAAGCACCTGTATGTGTGTTCTTCGTCGGGGATAAAATCTTTGGCATGATCAAGTTTGTGAAGAGGAAATGCCCTACGTAATTGGTGGCTAGGTGCATCTCGATTCCTTCTTCGCTAAGCTTACGCTCCGGAATATTCATAACTCCAGCATTGTTGATAATGATATCGATCGTTGGTACATCCTCCCATCTAAGGACTTCTGCGGCTGCCTCTCGTACAGACCTCTGGGAACTCAGATCAAGGATGAGGGGGCGAAATTTGCCACCCGGATGCTTTGGACCAAGATCATCCAGGCATTCTTGGAGTTTGGCTTGGGAGCGTCCAGCCAGGATGACAATGCGTGGAGAATGCACAGCCAATGCCTGGGCTGTGGCGTACCCGAGTCCTAGTTTATTAACGCCTGTAATAAGGATTGTGCGGTCTTTGATGGAGGTAGGGAAGGCAGCCGCCACTGTAGAGGCTTCAGTCTTCGCATTGAAGTCGGCCACAGTAGTGGTCGTCATGTCGGGAGCTCGGATGCTCCTGAATTGATAACAGAAATAAAAAGCTCGACGAAGGACGATTTCAAGTGTGAAATTGTGAATGAATCATACAAACATTGTGCAGGTTGAATATTTATACACATTTTTTGAAGCCAACAAGTTCTCCTAGTAGAGAATCCGACGGACTTGTACAAGAACAAAAGTCCAGCGGTCTTGGTAAAGTGATACAATCGGCTCTGAGTGGTTGCATGGGGCATTCTTGTTCCTGAATGGCTAGCCCCGTCCAAAGCGACTGCGGTGGGACCGACAAATTAAACAACTTAGAGTCCGAGAACACCAATCAGCATAGACGTGGCAAATTAGCATCATAATCAAGACTTGAGCGTCGCATTCTCCGTCACAATTAGCCCCCATCTATCTTTTCTTGGAAAAACAGTTGATAGTTCTATCGAATGGAACAGCTGGCTTTCCGAGGATGAGATGATTCATTGCCCAATTTTTTGCCGTCAACTTCCTCAACCCACCCTTTTCCAGGGATTAGACAGTCACGCATCATGCGAAGACATCGCACGGCATCCAGTAACACTGCTACAGGAAGAAGGGGACCTAAAGTAAAGTCTGGCTGCCGTACTTGCAAGTAAGCTCAACGCCTTTCATTACGCCGAACGGGTAAGTTGACTGAACCCGATAGGATTCGCAAACTCAAGTGCGATGAAAGCAGACCTGCCTGTCATCGATGCATTTCTAGCGGCCATACTTGCGACGGTTACGGAATATGGGGTGGAGGTGGTAGTTCGTACCAATCTAGTCTAAATTCTTCAATGCCAAACTGCAGTGCCGGATCTAGAAACAGAGTCCCTATTCCTCGGAACGAAGCCAGATTCCCCAATCACAGAAAAGACGGTAGGGCTACTCCCAAATCAACTAACTTATTGACCACTAAATCGCCGGCGTATGATCGCGCTATCGGGAATAGCTATGTTCAAGTAATTGTTACCGCGCCCTCTTTAGAGTCTTCTGAACTCTCTAGCCCTGACAAGCGGCAATGCATGTTTCCATCAGTACAAACTCCTCTAATCGGAATTCCAGGAACTTTGAAGGAGCGTGGTTTGTTACACTTGTTCCAAGGATTCACGGTCAACAAACTTCCTGGCCTCTTCCCTTCGGAATTTTGGAGTTTCTTGCTCCCTCAAGCAAGCTACAGCGAGCCAGCCGTTCTAAATGCTGTCCTTGCGCTAACGTCAGCTCACAACTACGAGGAGTCCGGAATCATTCTTAACCAACCCTCGGCGGAAGAACAATTCACATTGCAAGCCTACAGTAGAGCTATCCGATATCTCAAGCCGCATTTTAATCTCGAGAGCAATGCTTCCCTAAGAATTACACTAATTACCTGTATTCTTTTTGTATGTCTGGAAATAGTACAGCGACATTACGGAACTGCGCTGTCCCATTTGTCTAATGGACTTAAACTTATCAAACAAGTCAAGCCACCTCGAATCGCAATTGGCACTGACGCAATTCTCAGCCCCAATGATTTGATTATCCAAATGTTCTTGAAACTCTCGTTACAGATTAAAATGCTCGGCAACAGTCACTTCCAGCCGGTCCTGATTAGGAACGTAGTATTTATGGATAAACCCCCGGACGTTTTCCTTTCCACGGCTGAGGCCAGAAAATATTTGGACTTTTTAATCGCTCGGATTTTCGAACTCAACGATCTCCGCCACAAAGAAAACTCATTACAGCAAGCTCTGAGTACATTATCGGATCAGCAGTCAACTCTACAAGTGGATCTGAATTTGTGGCTTGGAGCATTCGCTGCATCTGGTCTTGAAAGTGACCCCTCCGTTTCTACTTGGCGCAAGGCAGCCTGCATTATCTTGCGCATGTACCACACCATGGCCGTTATTATGGCAAGTACGTGCCTTTTCCCTAACCAAGAGTCCGCCTTCGATCACCAATGGCGATATTTCGAGTCTATCATTGATTACGCGATTTATACCAGGAACATTATTGAAGCCACACAAGCTACCGCTCAGCCTGCGAACTCTGCAGAAACACATGGCGCAATTATTGACATTGGATGGATTCCGGCCTTATATTTCACCGCAATCAAATGCCGCGTGCGCGGGATTAGATTAAAAGCTATCGGATTGCTCGAGTCAACTTCTCACCGAGAGGGCTTTTGGGATGCCACGATGGCGGCTCGTGTTGCGCGCGAGGTGATGCGGATTGAGGAAGGGGGCGAACAAGGCACTCGTATGTATGACAGCTTTACCGTTGATGGCATGCATATGGAAGATGAAATACTGTTGTCGACGGCATTAGAGCTACGGCGAGTGCATGATGTGGAGGTTGTCCTACCAAACAAGCCACTGGGTAGGGTCAGAATGATGTGCTGTAGAAATCAGGCTGATGGTAACCGGGAGACGATATGGAGAGAATACGATTGGATCTCCGGAGTTTGGTCGGACATAGATGCTCAGACACAGTATGACATGTAGAAACCCACCTCATGGACTGCATGGATTGATCGAAACATAATCCGTCTAGATAAATGTGTACTTATGAAGTACTAGCCGAATAATCGTGATTCTATAAAAACAATAGATTTATAACATAGTCATCTCTGACACAGTAAGATTTTTCTTCGTAAGGAACTTTTTGATGCGGTGAGCTCATATGCGTACTTGACGATTTATAGAAACCTCTTCATATCTTGCATGAGCGGCCTAGTACTCGATGGTCCACGAGATACTTTACGTATCGCACAAGCCTTCCAATAAAGTCGCAAACAGAAAAGACTGCCAACTAGAATATATATTCGCGATAGAAAGCGCGAGTAATGAGCATTGCTGGAGTAATCAGTATCAACGCCTTCTTCGTTCGATCGGTCGCCCGTAAATAGCGAAGAGTAGGATTCATAGGAAATGCATAAATCCGAAATCAAGAACTCGGGCTTTCAAGCTTCCGTACGGATACGCTATCGGCTGAGACTGTAATCTGTCAGGAACAAAAAGGCCGACCTTCTTGCTGCTAAAGCATGAAGGCTTATATAGGTGATAATTCCGGCTGACATAATCTGCTAGTGCTGAGCATGTATTACAGAATAGAAGTGCTATATTTCTCCATTTCTCGTGGCAAGGATTCCAAAATTAATATATCTTTATCGCGCAACCTCGGAGAAGCGGCAACACTCATGACTGATCTCGACAACCTTTATTCATAGAAAGAGTTCGAAACGTCGAGAGAGCATGAGACTATTGGCTGGACGGAGCCTCGTTTAACATGGAGGACTAACTTAATATGTCCTAGCATGAACAGTATGTCCTCCACAGCCACAACACCGCCTAGGAATAAGAATCATGGTGCGTAGGGCGGAGGGCCATCCTTAGGATATGGCGGCAATGTTTCCGTATCATCCTCTCGATGCTGAGGAGATCGATAGGCTTGAAAAGTGCTGCCTGACGGGTCCGTGTTCGTACGAAGAGTGTCGGTTGGATTGCTCGTATTACCAAACGGGACAGCACCTGGAGATCGAGGTTCCCGATTCGAAGCCATTGGGCGCCGTGGTAATTCTTGTGCTTCAGGTTCTCTTTGGTTCGCGTTTTGGTTTCTTGTGTAATTCTTGCTCGCACAGGAAGAGCGAATGCAGCAGTAGTAATAAAGCGTTCCAAGGAGAATAGTGCCAGCGACTACCCCGATCGCAATACCGACCGCATTGCCGCGGGCTAGCCCGTGACTATCCTCGTCGTGATCATGTCGGTATGTCGACGTGGGGCTCGCAAATGAGCTGGACTGCGTAGTGCTTGGAAACTCTGCGGTTTTAACGAGTGTGAGCTCTGGGCCCTCATGGATTTCCAGGTTATACGGGTCGAGAAAGTCATTGAATCTCCGCTCAAGCAGATATATCTTCATAGTCTTTTCATATGGACGACCGGGGATCGAGATAGCTTTATCGGTGTACATGTACGGCGTGAAGTCCTGGGTTCCATTGCTGGTATCATTTTTCTCTAGTTTGATAAACCACGAGCTGAGGTCATATTCTATGGCGATTCTCGAGTCGGAGTGATAGTATGCTTTCGGCCAGTAGACTGAATCATGTCAGCATCTGACGTATATCTATACCCTTGCAGGCTCGTGGATAAGACGTTACATGGAACATCCTCTATGGGGACACAGATTCGCGTTCCATTCGGTGGGTAGCAATACGTTGTGTTTGCTGCTGCCTGACATCTTGCAATGGCACTGAGTTGTGTGATATTGGGTACTATGGAAGTCGTAGTCTGACACGTCGCTATTGAAAATCAGCTCCAGGCCAACTATTTCGATCTAATAAAAATTACCGTTTGAAAAGGCCATCCTAGATGTCAATACTACAATATAATCGAATAGATAATGATAAAATCTTATATACACTGCAAAGAGTTGAAAAGTCATGAACACTCAAACATCGAGGCGACGAGATATCCGGAGAAGCACGTCAATAATGCCCGCCACGATACAAGGCACCGTGTGGCGCTATATAAGTTTTGCGCTCCGGGTATCACATCCGAATACTAATTACGAAAACCGCCTTGCAGCAGAGGAGGGTTGGCGGTCGCCTTGGCGATATGGCGAAGCGGACCTGATGTAGATAGACGTATTGAAAGCTACTATCCCACGGCTTAATATTGTTACTAGCTATTTTTGGAACCAAATTGATACTGTGAAATTCTATCCTGCAAATATATTCGCTAATGGCAAACGTAACATCGGTTAGTATCAAGGGCTAATAGCATGAGCGACTACAACAGCCGAGGAGAATTCGCTTACCCCTGTCGTGCTGCGCCGCCCACCATAGTTCAATCGCTTCACTTGACGTTGCGACTCCGAATGTGGCGCTGGATTCGGTGCACTCGGTCCTGGCTATTGTAACCAAGGTTCCCTCGTAAATAGACTTGTAGAATAACTCTTTCCAGCTTTGCAGGTCTTTTCTGCAAACAACGGCGCGCAACAGAACATACCAGATCCGGAACTGTTTAGCTGTAAAGGTTGCTACGGAAAGGTTGCGGTGATCAAAATCAGAAGCACATGACAAATTATAGAGGCAGTCTCATCCAATAAAAGCCTCAAGGGTATTGAGACATGATTAATAACTCTCGACGCTTGGGAGGTTTGAAGTCTGTACATCCTGCCTAATGTAAGTGATAGAAAGAAACATGTACTGCCCAAGCTCGTACGCCTGCTATAATAACAGTAAACCTGTTGAACATGGCCAAAATCTTCCATCAAGCGATTCCGTTCTGAATCAGCATGCGCATCCCTCCTTAGGTCCCTCTGTCCGGCCACCGGTGAGGTTTACACGCGCATCTTCTTGTCTACCAAGGTTTGTCTGTCCACCAACGCCCCTTGGACCCTTCAAGCTCGTCTCTGGAATAGCGTTTGCAATAGCAGTAAAGACCTCAGCGACATTCATTCCAGTCTTAGCACTTGTTTCGAAGAAGAGTAAGCTCTCCTCATCCGCATAAGCCTTCGCGGTCTTGGTCGGCACTCTTCTTGCATCTATGCTTTCCTCGTCCTCATTGGTCTCCCCTTCGGCCGCTGGAGCAGCATCTACATCGTCCACGCCCTCGCCCCCGCTTGGGCTTGCCAGGTCAAATTTGTTTCCTACCAGGGCTATAACGATACCAGGGGACGCTTGACGTTGCAACTCAGCAACCCAGTGTTGGGCTTTTGTGAGGGACGAGGGTTTCGTAATGTCATAGACAACGAGCGCGGCTTGGGCGTTGCGGTAGTACATGGGAGCGAGGGAAGCAAAGCGCTCTTGGCCAGCGGTGTCCCAAATCTCGAATTTGATTGTTCGTGTAGGAAGATTGCATTTCTGGGTGAGGAAGGCGGCGCCTATTGTCGGCTCCTTGTTCTCTTGGAAGTCGTTGTTCACAAATCGCATGACTAGCGAAGACTGCAGCTGCTTAGCTATCTGCCGAAGCTTTGAGTTCCTGATATTGATGGTTTATACCTTTCCTACAGCAGCCTCTCCTAATAGCACCAGCTTAACACTGCTACTAGGCTTCGGTTGCGCAGGGGCTCCTAAGTCTGCCATCGCGGAAGCTGGCGTTACGGTGGATCGAATACAGTGATTCGAGCTTGGAATAGCTAGGTAGCTAGAGATAATTTGGGGCAATTCAGCTTGCGCGAAGCTGTGGTATGTATCTGGGGAGTGAGTAACGGTGCAAATGTGATGGCGAGGATTGTGATGTTGCAGGCAGACGGTTTGGTATTGACTGCCCAACGGCCATGACGACTCCTACGCATCGCTAGAGCCGGGCTGGGACGTCCAACACGTGACCAGATACTAACCTCAGGTTTAGCCTAATTAGGCACTAGCGGGATTTGCTTTCGTCCCTCACCTGAGAACTACGAATAATTACATCCCGGCCTTGCTAAGCAGCGGTCGCCTGCTTTCCCTGCCATAAACCATTTTACAAGCTCGAGCTTCTAAAGTTTAATTTCTAGCGCCACAACAATTAACAATCAACAATCCTGTTGGACGGTTCCATCTCATGACATCGCGGCTGCCTAACTAAACCCTCTTCCTTCTGGACCCTGAATCGTAGCAAAGAAGGGCCTAAAATGGCCTCTATTCTGAGTCTACCAGATGAACTTTTGCTTGGGATACTCGCCAACTTACAATTCACCTCCTCTGGCAGCTTATATAATGTCCTGTTCAGTTGCACAAGGCTGCATCATATCGCAAAACCTCTCCTATACCAACATGTTTGCTTCTCCGAGACTTACTTCGACCCCGATTCGCCGCTATTCAAATTTTCGAGCCAATCTTTACCCATGCTTCTTACCAATTCTTTCAGATTAATAACGTCTCTTCATAATAACCATCTTCCTGACAAGTACAAGCCAGTCTGCGACATGCTCTCATCTGCGATAAAACTACGAACTTTTTCTCTAAGGTTGACGAGCTATAATATGCTGGATTCTGAGGGGAATCTTATCGATCACGCGCCGACGCCCTTCTCGGCTGGTGCTGTGGATAGATTTATCAATGCATTACCGCACACGCTGTCCAACCTAGACATTGACACTGCTGGAATGCAAGCGGTTGGCGATTTCCCACATTTATGTCATAGCATCAGCGAGTTGATACCACATCTCCGAATCCTTCGGCTACGCATTCGTCGATACTGCATGGATCTAATGAGGCGCTTAACCCCTCAGAATCCATCCCGACTCGAAGCCGCAACTATCCATTTGGACGGAAACACAGACGGTCGAAAACCTTGGTTCCATCGGGCAATCGACTGCAGCGGGGATCACGCAATCCGTAGCGGCCGTGGTTGGTTTCGCACACCGTATCTTAGCACATCCAAACTTGCTAGAGGATTCCGGCAGCTATACATGGAAGGCGCGCTTCCCCATCTCAGTAATTTTCTTCTCGTTGATGACGGAAGGGGCTCGATACGTGTTCCGGGCTCTCATGACTACTTTCGAGTCCACAACATCTGCACCAACACGACACTTACTTTCCCGGCAAACCTCTATGGTAGCACCTGCACCGGGTATGAGATGATAGGAAATGCTCCACCTCGAGAGATATTCACAAACGTATATTGGCTTCGTGATCTTGACGGAAAGCAACTCAAAGGAGATTCAGAGGAGGTTGCAAACTTTCTGGAAGGTACTCTCGGTTGGAAGATCATGGGAAATGGCTCGTGTCTGCCTCCACCAAGTGGCCAAGCTAGTGTGCTAGAGTATTGTCCGGATCTATCCTGTCTTAGTGTTCTACATCGAGAAGTTGACAACATGGAAAAGATTCTTCGGCCTGCTCTTTCAGAGTTGTGGATTAGGGAGGAGACTATTGGGAAAGATTTAATAAGAGCAACGAAGAGCGAAGGCGTGGAAGATGATGCTTTTATGCGGGAATCGCTTCCCTCGGGGTGGGAATACTATCGTGCATTCCTCGAAAATGATTGGTGTGTCCGAAGAGTCTGATTGCTGTGCTACTACATTCATGTTTCAGTGACTCTCATGTACGCGTTTCTTTGTTTCCGGGAACGGTGCAGAATTGAAAGAGATCAATTGTTTATTTCATTCCATTTCTTCTAACCGTACTATAATATATAAAATATGTGCAATGTAATAAATGTATCTTCTCTTGTCGCAAAGTTGCCAGCGGTACAATTGCAAGCTACTTACTAAAATGCATGCAAGAGGTCTCAAGCCGACCTTATCGATCGGCGCGATTATCAAGGATAACTAAATAACCTAGAAGCTAACAAGCCGAAGCCATTAGAATGGTGTGATGTTTACGATGGTACAACTATAACCAATGTTTTTTAATGTCTCTTCTCCGTAATGTCATGTATGGGATGGAACCAACCATTAAACGTACGTACCGTCCCCCCAAGCCCATCCCCATTAAATGAATGAACAAAGTGTCTACCCTCCACTCGACAGTAAACTTGCGTAGCCCTCACCAGGTAAAAAAATTGCATCTGACCAAATGATAAATGAAGAGAGCATCATCGGGCAAAGATAGATGCAAAAAAGGAAAGCGAAAGCCCGATGCGGGGGTCGAACCCGCAACCTTGAGATTGCGACTGAATCAATCGTTCTGTTGGAACGTGAATTCTCGTAAGAGTCTCACGCTCTACCGATTGAGCTAACCGGGCTGTATACAATCGCTTCGTTAAGTGACATGGCTCATTGTAATATTTATATAGTTTAAAAATGTTTGGAAGCTTGCGGGCCTGTTTGGAGCTGACTAATAAAAGAGAAGCTCGATTACCTCGTGACCCGGCTGATTTGCAGTGGGGCTTCGTTCCGCATTCAAGCAGCCATCCGGATCGAGTTAGAGTCTCGCTTCCCTCCAAAAATGGGTCAAGATGCATCCACATTCCAGCATTTACATCACGCTTCACAACGATGTACTTCGTCGACTACTTAGTCGAATATTTAAGGAGCTGTAATGTTTTGTTTTATTTTTCTTGGTACGCTCCGCAAATCGAGACAACCTCGATTCATTCCGTCATTCGATCTCTATTCCCAACTTTGAATCCTTCATCGATAACTTATATCACCTCGAAATATATGAAGGCTATCTAACTAAGCCTTGCTCGGCTAACATTGAAAATAAATTCCATGTACTAAGGCCGATTAATGGTCCTTTAACAAAACCTAGAATTCTGTCCATTACTTGCCCTGTGCTCCTGTATCCTGATCTTCATTAGTGAAGGACCCGATCTTCCTTCAGCAGTTAGAAACTTACTAGATATACTTGATAGAACTCCATCTTCACAGCTCCATCAACCTTCGTCAGACGCGCATAGGCACCCCAATCCAATCCCGACTCTCCGCCAGCTTTCAGACCGTATTTGACTGTCCCCCGGAGCATCACCTCATTCGAGTCCGGACCGAAAGGGAAGATCTTCAACGGTTTATGAAGTCTGCTAGATACTTTCTCCCACATTGACTTTCGCAATGCAAGAATTTCTAGAAATGCGTATTAGGGAGTAGATGACATCATATGAAGCAATACATTACCCTCTCGACCCTTGACCTGTTTAGATGCCATTATCAATGTCGCATCTTCCGTGAAGAATTCGGTATACTTCTCGTGGGTATCTGGGGTATCCGAGGTCGCGTAGAAGTCTTCGAAAAACTTCCTATAAGTGGGGTCGAATGGAATTGAGGGGTACTCGGAAGTATAGGGACTCATATTGACCGGTCAAGAATAGAATGACCTCAAGTTGCGCTTCAAGTAAAATACTTCTCACATCCCGAAGATTTGACATAACTAGAGCGCATCGGATGAGGGGCTGGGCCTCGGATATCGCCTGGATTAACTCGGCATAGCGTGATCGGCAAAATATGTTGTCCGATCCTTTCGGCATATTTGAATTCAACCATGATTCTTCATAACGCTCTATTTCTCATAAAATTCTTTACAATCTCCTTAAGCCATATCTAGGTATTTCAAATTACCCTATCCTCTATGGAAATACCGTTGTCTCCATCACAGCCAAGCCGTGACGCAGGAAGGAGCTCTAATCAAGTTATGTACACTAATTTTACAGCTTCTATCCCGGTAAAATGTATACCTATGATGATTTTCATATGTATGTACACTCAGAATAACAAAGAGCATCATGGAGTTTACTACTCTCATTTCAAATCGAAGTTTGCAACACTAGTTGCTTCTACCTACCAACGTCCTCACGCCAATTCGAATTCTAAACACGTGGTACTCACTATGGCATCCACCGTAGTATCAGCGCTGTAGCGGCGCGGCTCTAGGCCTTCGAGTATTCCTAATATGGTGTTTAACAAGGAAGATTGCTGACTACCATCATATCTCCAAAGCTCACGGTAAGCTTAATCAGCCTCATCTCCTAGAGCGAATCTCAGTGTCGCTCGCGATATTAAGCTATTTTCACCATTTCAAGGCTTGAAATTTCCTTAGACACTGGTGATTACCAATATTATTTGGTGATACTGAAAGAATAGTGTTGCAGACTCTGTCCAGGGTTTCTACAATTTCTGCTCTTTTTCCTGCATCAAGATCGGTTCAAAACTGCGCCAGGCTCAATTGATATATTCTCACTAAGGTTATAAGGCAGGCTTGGGGACAATTTGGGACGAGTGATCTCGTGACTTCACGTTTGCGGCAGTCGTGAGAGTGGGTGCATGACATGCGCTCTTTCCTCCTCCCATACTCTCCCAACCCTCACCACGCTCATCTTGTCACCAAATCTCGCAAATATCGGTAATGGTTCAGTGAAATCTGTGAGGACTCCGCCAGTGGACGTACCACCTCTATGAGTGCGGCGGGAGTCTGTCGAACTCGATGAGACCAACACTGTTGAACGCCTCTAATTGATTGCAATTCGACAAGGAAAGCATAAAGATTCGGACTGGCATATTTTTAACAACGAAAATGGTGGCTTTAGATGATGCTACATCTTCGGCAGAGCCGGTATTGGCCTCCCCATCGCCTTGCTATCTTCCGTACTTGGCGTGCGAACTCAAAGCGATGATCTTGGAAGAGGTAAAATGGCAGCTCGCCTCTATCATCGAGCAGTATGCTAATTATTTACTTGGCTTTACCCGAAAGAGACTTTACTAGGAGTCGCACAAACATGCAAATTGCTTTGGGTGATATCTTACCCGCTTGCGCACCGTAGCATTACTGTGGAGATTGGTCCAACGAAAGAGACTGCAGACTGGGAAAAACTTCGATTTCACCTATGCTTCAGTCATCCTCGCCATAAAGAAGTTCACTCATTCTACAAAGTAGATGATAGTCTCAAGTACGCCGAAGATCTGGTAATCGCTGCAATACTAGCACTTTTACCAATGAACAAACTCTCTTTATTTATGTTAGGTCATCATTCTCTGCATAGGATAACTTTTATAATAGGCTATAGGCTAAGTACCCCTACTTCCCTCCTGAGGAACATATCAGCATTGAACGCAATCATCCTACTAGCAACCCAAAAATCTCCCAAGTGATCTGAGCTACCACACGGATAGCAGAATCGCCCTCTTTGCGTCTCCGAGATTATCCAGGAGCCGAGATCACCACAACAGGCTTCCAATGTCTCACTTCCACGACCCTATTATCACCGTCCTTCTCTTCGTAATGGTTTAGTCTGTTCATTGGATACTCAAAATTACTCCAACTTCATCCTTGAATTGTATTAGCGCACCATGGAAACGCCGGATGGCCGCGATATTTATTCAAAGAGATTCAAGAATTGATACTAAATATTACCCGTCTCACCTTACATAGATATGACTTCGAATATCCAGCAAGAATACTAATCTCGCGCCATTTCCTCGAGCTACTGCTCTGGAGTTGATCGACTGCAATGACATAAACTATTTCTGGGTCAGAATGCAACCTCAAGATTCTCGTCTCTAAAGGCTCTTATGATCAAAGGAGGATGGCATTACGGTCAAAGCGTTTCCAGGTTCTTGAAGAGCTTGAAGGGCATGAGAGAGATCTTCATTGACTTGGAGCATTTGCCTCTGCGGGACATATCTGGTCCAATTCATCATATAGATAAGCCAATACAGATTTTACTCCATGCTAGGAGTCACAAAACGGAGGTACGCACGACAAAAGAGAAGCGCCAGACTATTCTGTAAATGCCATGTTCTTCGTGATTTGAGTTATGTACTCCATTCTTCGTCTTAGATCTAGAGGGTTACGTGCACGCCGAAGGGAACACGTTAGATTCTTTGTTGTACGCCTTTCTACTTTGAAATGACCGACGAATATGATAGATTTCATCAGAACTCTATAGCATTCCATAGAAACCTGAAAACGCTCGCGGTCTCTTCCCCGACGCAATCAGCTCATACTCGACTGCCTTTACCGATATGTGCCGTCAAGTACGGCTAACATCTCTCATGGAAGAGCTACAAGGCCGTAAACTCACCGATCGACTACCTTGCGACACCATCACTGGGCACATTTCATAAACCCTGGAAAACATGGCCATGTTACTTGCAACTATGACCTACGACCCATTACTCCGACAAGCACTCAAAACATGAGGCAGGAAATGAAACGAATTAGGATAAGAAAATATTTGTTTAAACCATATGCTGGGTTTCGTACTATGTGTGGAAGCGAAGGAAGACTTCAAGAAGCGACACGGTACAGATAGGACTATACTTTGTCCTTTGATGTGATGACAGAAGCAAATGATTTTGGATTAATTCTGGGCAACAAAAGACGCAGAAGTGAGCAAGATTTGCGACGTTCAACAAGAAAGTGGGGTTCTTCGGTCATGTACCTACACATATGTACGTTAGTTTCTCAAGAAAATTTAACATGACTAAATCTACCACCACCTCATGATCAACCCCTCCCATAGATAGCCTACATATTGCATTCAAAACCATATACCCTTCACCTGCTTCTGACCCTACGCGCCGTCACGATGCACACAGCACTCATCCCACCTGCCCTCTCCGACCGCAACCCCCGCGCGACGATCTCTTTCGTCACACCAATCACCAACGACGATCCTCATTAACTGTGAAACACGCACATCCTACAATGACGTACCATTGTCAGGAACACATGCCTATAAGAGTTCCTAAGTCCCCACCCCGCTAGTACCTGGTACCTGGATTGAGGGGTGTTGATATTTGCGTTTTGTTGTACTAGTGGGGCTTGGCATGATAAGGTAGGCGCGGTAGGGGATTGGGACATTCTGGGGGTGGAAGATGGAAGATGACGGGGGTTTATTGTTGGGCTTGGTCGGTGATGGTATGGGAAGCGTGGTCGCTGACATGGGGTCCCATCTGCGGAAAGGTAGGCAGGGAAGGGGTCGTGGGCTAGGGACGACAAACGACGATGTCTTTTTAGCCGCTTCGGTCATTCCAGTTCGTTCCCTCGTCCCTCACTGTTGTATCGTTCTTCTTTCCTCTCACTCTTAATTTTCTTTCAATTTCCCTAAAAATCTCGACATCTCAGTGGTCCGCGATTCTATATTGTCATTAGCTCCGCATCTCGTATCGCTCGCTCGTCCTGTTTTTCATATCAACATCACCTCCCTTCCATACATTTTTCAAAAACTTTACTTCATGAACAAAACAACATTTCAATCCTACGTCCTACATTCATCTAGCCGGGATATACACAAGTGGCCAGACACAGAACCTATCTCACCCACTCATCCATTCAACCCTCCCAATTTCCAAACATCTTACGCTCCGTATCTTCTTCTCTCAGTCAAAGAGTAAATGAATAAAATATGTAGGGCTTATATCATTGTTCAAAAAATAGGAGGTGGATGATGTGCGAAGTTTAAAAAAAGGAGAATGATAAACTCCGGTTTCGATGGTTAGTCCAATGTAAAAATTTCTCAAAGAGGCTCTCGACGCAAGACATTGATAATTTACCCGGGCTTAGATCCGAAGCTTTAACCTCAAGAGCGCATTTTCCCTTGCTCCCTAGCATTCATTCTCGCTGGGGAGCAAACCAAAAAGAAAAAAAAAAAAAAAATTCACTAGTGGCAGGGGTGATAAAAAGGCCCTCTCATCGGTGCTGCGGAAACAAGCGGGTACTAGTCTGCGGAGATAGATCGCTGCATTGCTAATTCGTTGTGTTACAGTCCGGAAAAAAAAAAAAAAAAAAAAAAAAACCTCGAGAAGGAGACAAAGGGTGACAAAGAAGAGGTGCGCGAAATCGACGACGAACATGGCGGGCGTTATGCGTGACGGACGTGAGGCTAGGAGGATCATTCCTCCATCCTTCCGAAAATGCCGTCGTCATCTTCGTCGGCACGGCCCCGCGAGCGCGAATTCGAATGGCGGAAATCGTCGTCCATGGCAAAGGTCTCGTCGTCCATGTCCACGTCCTTCGATTCTTGGCGGTGGAAGCCGTAGCTGCTTCCACGTAGGCTAGATTGCTGTGCAGTTACGGTTGTCCTTCCGGACAGCGAATCGGGATTGTTGAAGCCCAAAAATTTTGCAGGTAGCGGGGGCACAGGGGGAACATCAGGAGGGAGACTCGTAGGACCCGTCTTGGGCGTCCCGTAGGAGCAGCTCAACAAACCCACGGCAGCAGCGAGGTCAGCCTGGTCGTTCTCCTCGTCATGATAGGAGCCTGCAACCGAGGTGCCCGATGTGGTGGGCCGGTCGGACACGTTGCTCCACTGGCGAAAGTGGCCGCCGTGACCACTATCGGAGAAGACAGCAGACTGGTAGGACTGGCTGTACGCAGAACTGCTGTTGGTAGAGTAGCGCTTTGAGGAGCGGTGCACGTAGTGAGAGCGAGGGTAAGAACCCACGGCGTGGTCTTCGCCCTGAGGGGGCGGGGTAGTGTCAGTGGAGCTCAACTCGTCGCGGAGGTCCGAGGAGCCCGATGCGGGTGGCGAAACAGAAGAATGGTCGCTGTCTCGCGAAGATTCGCCATCCTGGTTCATGGCGACGAGTACAGAGGCGGCTTCCAGAAGCTGCACCTGCTGGTGCTTGGAGATGAGCAGCTTGGACGTGTACTGCCATTCCGGCGTATGCTCCCAACTAAACAGAAAAGTCAACGAGATTCATAAAAAAAATATTTTTTTTTTTAAAAAAAAAAAAAAAAAAAGAACAACAACAGCCCCGCGCGCGCCACGTGAGGGAAGGGCATTCGTCTCGAGGCATGAAAGTATGTGGGAGCACGGAGGACTCGGGGCGACTGACAGATGTTTGGTCAGACAGCTGCTATGCTTATAGCCTTTCCCACAGGTTTCACATCTCAATTCGCTACCACTTGTCCGCTTGCCTTCGCCTTTGGTCAGGCGCGAACCTTCGCTGGCGCGCCGTATTCTAGATTTCGCATTTCCTTTTTCGCTCTCTACCATGGCGGCCAGCGGTGGGCCGTCGGTGACAGCCGCTTCAGTCTTGGCGGCGGCCCCATAGCTCCCTGGAGGGAACACCGGCCCATTCGTGGGGACGCTGCTCGCCATTGCGGGATTCTGGCTCAGGCTGGGGCCTCGGAATGCCGACGCAGGCTTCGACGAGCGCCGGGCGGATGCGGTGCTGTCCAGGGGCGCGCCTGTTATGCCCTTCGCAGCAGCGGCTATGGCCGCGACGTTGCCCACGGCCGTCGACGACATGCTCTTCCGGCGCGTCACACGGTGTGCCTGGTGTATCGACCCTGCCGACAGCGACTGCGAGTGCGGGCGAGACTTGGGAAGCGAGCCAGCCATGCTCGTCGAGTGCCGGTGCTGGCTTGTCGGGCGAGCTGTGGAGGGTTCCTGCAGCGGAAGAGCAAGTGTCAGCGTGCGAGCAATTGGATAGGGTAGGGCGCAATTGTGCGGGGGAGAAGCATGCCTTGAGGACAGTCATGTTCTGAGCGATGATTGTGGCCTCCGGTTCTTGCAGTCTTCTTTGTTCGACACTGCGAGAGAGAGCCAAAAAGTTGCGTTGCCCGTCAGACCAAAAAGTTGCACAGCCCCGGCAGCTCGGACACAGCGGTGGTGGTTGACAGCGGAGGAGAAGCAGAAGCGAGATTGGGGCGATCGGGCTCCGAGCAGCAATGCAGGTGGCAGCGGGAATGGTCGTAGTGCGCAACAGCAGCGGTAGCAGTGAGGGCGAGGGCGAGGGCGAGAGTTGGAGCGGCTGGAGCTGTTCAGGAATCCGGAAGCAGGCAATGGGAAGAGTGCGGGCGGCGTTGTCTTTCAAAAATAATAATGGCCAGATGGTGGAATGCTGTGCAGTGGACCTGGACCCCACCGCGCGCGCAACCGTGCCTCCCGATATTGCGTTACTGGGGGCGTTTCAAAGCAGGCGCCTGCGCGGGAGCCAACCCAACAGCAATGCGCGGGTTTCAGCGGAGATGAAGAGACAAAGACGTTCAGCGAACGGCGTCGACGTAGCTGGAACGGCGGAAATATTTATTGCTGCGGACTGGCACGCGGCAGGCTTTGGTGAGCACCAGGTGAGCCCTCTGGTCATTCGGGCGCCTTTGTCGCGCAACAGCGGCTAGCGCAGCGTGACCACTGATAGGGCCGGCCGTGAACACCTTAGTAGACGAGAGGTACATGCATCCATACCGGCCCTGGAGTGGCTGATGGCTGATGGCCGATGGCCGATGGCAACATGGCAGATGGCGAGCAGTTGGTCCTGTTGTTTCTATTCATGGCCTCACTGGCTGCGGCGCAAATTGGGCCCGACAAGCTCAAGCTCGCGCTCACGCAGGAACGCGATGAAACAGGCGATGATTGCGACGACGTCCGTTACCGCACTGTGTGCTGCGAACGCTGCGTGGCCTCTTCGACTTGCTCTGAACTTTTTTTTTTTTCCTTTCTCGCGTCCTCCCTCCAGGGGCGCCGTCCTTTGTGCGCAGGTTCCTGCCTCCCGACGCTAGAGGACGGCCTCGACGCCCCAGTAATCCGTTCGCAACGCCTGATTCGAAGCGCCGCGATACGAGCGCAATCGCAATACCAAAGCGGCAAACACAATCGAGGATCGGCCATGTCAACCCCCAAGATGGGGTTGGTCCGTGCCCCTCCGGATCACCATAGCCTGGGAGCGTCTGGAGAATTATGACTAACCTCAGCGATCCCTTCTCTTCGCCGGCAGGACTAACAGAGATCTCCAGTCCAAACGCCTGCTCTGTGCTTGCGCGCGCGGCCCACGACCGACACCTCCAGAAGCCCCGACGAGGAGCAATCACGACGAGAGTAGGCAGATATCGTCCAGCTGTCCGTTTCGAACGCTTCCTCTTCAGCGTGCGGGCAACAGCTTGGCATCATCGACCGTCCATCGGACCCATGCTTGCGAGTGCAGATTAATCAGGCAGGCCACGGCTCCCAATACGCTATCATCAAGCCACCTCCTCACCTTCTGCCGTGGGGTTGCTGCAAGACGTTGGCCTGGCATACCGCACCTCGCAATCCGACCTCGACCTAACAAATGCCGCTCGACGTCTCCCGTATTTCATCATGCAAGTCATCGACACTCGCTCGCGTTCGAGGCTGGGAGACGGGAAATCCCCAGGAACACTGCGCGCCACTCGCCATCGCAGTCGTAAAAAAGAGTTTCATCTCGTTACGGCCCGCTCGGAGGGCTGAAGAGCCCACAGCAATTGGAGCGTCGACGGACGAATCAGTTCTGCCTTGCAGCTTCCGGCATTAGCTCCAGCGTGGCCTCGTTGTGGGGAAGGATGGACTAAAACTCGCTGGTCTAGAAGTCGTGTACTCCATCTATGCAGGTGCTGAGGGGTCCAATTTAATTCCCAGTACTATTGGTCTCCCGCAACCCAATATTCTGGATCGGGTTGACGGCGAAGCTTCACATTACCCACGGTTGGGGCGCTCGGGGCTAATTGTCGTCCTTGTCATGCTTGTCAGAGCTTTCTGCCTGGACAAAGCGAGGTACGCTAACTCACGCTTTATGCCAGCTGTCTGGGCGAATAAGGCAATATCCATGGTGCCAGCTACACCTACTTTACAAGCAGAAAGCATGAAATGTCCCCGAATCGATCTGTGGCCGCCATTCTATTAGGTACACTTGTCCAGTTGGCAGGTACCAATTTCCGGGCGTCCCAAGAAGTTGTTGCGCAACAAGTTTCACAGCCGCTCATGACATCATGGCCCACTCGGTCCTGGCAACTGGAATTCCATATTTTTGCCGCATCGTCCACCAGCTCGCCCTGCGCAGTCCCTTGCACTTCTCGAGCTATTATGCCTCGAGTAGCCAACCAAAGTTTTGCTATCTGACTGCCCCTTGATGCCACTGATTGGTTTGGTGCACAGGGAGAGTAGCGTCGGCGACATTCTTCCAGCGGAAATCCATCAGCCGAAGACAATCCCATTTGGATTCGCATTTTGCACGTGATTTACATGCGGCGTCTATAAGACTAGATAGAGTTGTTCTCAGTTTTCCTTGATGGCGGTGGAAGAGCCTGCTAAGATAACGGCCATGGGTCACACTGCGCAATCTAGCAACGTGGCCATGCTGACCGACGTTCAGCGTGATGTAAGAACCGAGCGAACCCCATAATCGAAGTAAGCAGAGAGCAGTAAATGTTTTTAATCTTTATGGTATTGCATCCAATCTCTGGTTGTGTTGGTGTATCAATTCCCATAATTTCGTCCAAACACTTCAAAATCTCCATAGCATCCTCATCCTAGCATGCTTTGCCGTTATTTCTTTCCATAGTAGTCTTTTAATCCTAGAATATAATATGTCTGCTGCAGTGAGGCTAGTGCTTTACAAATATGCGGAGCTTACGCCTGCAGGCAACAATTGCGCAGCTCACCAAGCTATATTTGGCAATCGTCAAGCTGAAACTATCCTCCCCATACATCCCTCTTACCGGAAATTTTAGGCTTTCCGCGACCCTGTCGCTGATAGGACAATGAGGAAGGGTTGGTGAGCCTGTGTTCTGGCCTCAGACAGGTCTAGCCCTGCGACGCCAAGACGGCATTCCCTACTGTGGCTTTCCAACATTGCTGGCGATGTGAACCAAGGATAGGATGTGGTTTCGCGCATTTGCATGTCTGCCTTCAGCTTCTAGCCGCAATGAGACTAGGCATATTTCTTTTTCCAAGTCCACGGTACTTTAATTCTCTCGAAGAGTGCTTGGCATGCTTGTGTGAACGAACACTGCGAACCACATGAAGGACGAAGCGAGAGAGTGCATGTGGTTATACTGTGTTGCATCTAAGTTGATGGGAGGGAGGTAGGTAGATGGATAAGAGTAGACCATCTGTGTGAACGAACCACTAACGATTGTTAATCTCTCTACCTTGGTCTTTCATAAACCTTATTGTCAACATGTTTCCTTACCCGTCTTTCACAGTACTCATTCTTTTGTCACCAACCTTGTTAACACAGAACCATTCCCTACGCTGTAACCTCGAGCAATGTGTTTCACAGCTATAAAAAGAAATCAATAGCGGCTATACTATTACGACGCAAGCATTGCTATTCGGACTAGATGTCGGTTGACCGATAGTTCCTGCTTACGCACGACGGCTAGTTATACCGAAGATGTGACTAGCTATATTGGACAGCACTATACTCCTAAAAAAAAAAAAAAAAAAAAAAAAAAAAACAGATATATTGCTCCATCGTTGGCATATTTATCAGTAACGGGTTCATTAGAGGTTGTGAATGAAGCTGCAAAGGTCTGCCACAACTTGCAAGACAGCGTTTCCTAAATGAAGGATTATTAGGACACATCTAACGAAAGTATGGATGTAATGTGATTGTGAAGACGGAGATTAGTGTTAACTGTGGCTCCTCAATAACAAATCTGTACCTATCTACCTTCCTCAACATAATCAACCGGCAGAACCATCCTCATCAGCACCGTTTCTATATTAATATATAGCAACAGCTTCCCCACCGCTCCCCAAAATCGGCTTTAGAGCCACCATCGCCATCCCCATCTAGCTCCTCATAATGCGCCGGATCGAAAAGCGCAAGGCCAGCACGCACGTTGCCATTCCTTATGTCCCTGCTCTCGAAGAAAATATTCAACCTCACTTCCAACGACCGCAACCCGCGTATTCACCCCATTCATCTCCCACGCTGCAGATATTGGGGCTTAAATAGCACCCCATCCTTGGGCAACTTTTTGTTCCGCGGCCTATCTAAAGAAATAATTTCAGTACGTCCAACGTAGGAATCCAGAAACTTGGCTAAACGCGGAAATCACCTGGCGTGTGGAAGACTGGCAATGATCATGGAGATGCGAGCCCGACCGTGATGCTAGGGTAGCCTCGAATAGCATAGGAAACTATGCTAAAACTGTTATGGGGATTTTGGCTAGTCTGCCGAGCTGTATCAGATATCGACGTACGATATCACGGTCGATATCACGCCGGATATCACGCTGGATATCAGCTGATATACCCCTTTTTCATGTACATAAATATGGCCCGCTGGCCATCTTCAATCAACCAGTTCAGCTCCTCATCTCCCTCCCTGAGACAAGATTCGCCTCTCACCACAAAAACAAGTACTGTAGAAGAGTCTAATAGCCTTGAGGGCCCGTAGAGATGCCTATAACCTTCCAGGCTACAACGCCAGGACCTTAGTCCTCACCTCACCACCTGCCTAAATACGTGCCTGAGGATACTCATAAGGACATAGGCATTCCATCACCTCCTCTCCAGTTGATTATCGAGCCAAAAATAAAAATGGTCCCTATAATTATGAACAACGAGCCCTTTCAATAAATCACAAATCACAAATGCTCGCTTGGAATACCTCGACGAAGGAACCAGGGATCTCTTCGAGTAGTGAGTTTGAGTCCCGCAGAAAGCGATAAAAACCAAAACAAAAAAAAAAAAAAAAAAAAAGGCCAAGGTGCAGTGTGTTTAGCATTTTAACTGCTTTAGTCTGAACAGCAAGAGCTTTCTAGGGGCACGCACTTGTTTCAAATGCCTGGTAGGCCTTTTTGCAAACTTCCTCCTCTACTTCAATATTTTCTGCTCCTTCCTCTGCTGTAGATTAATTGCTCTAGCGCTGGAAGTCATTCTACTTTCCGGGATTTAATGCGGCTTTTATTAAGTAGGAAAGGGAACTAAATTCTACAAAGGACGGCCTATCGCCCTCTTAACACTATTCCTCGTCTACACATCCTGGTACTACTACCCTTCCACTCTAGGTTTTTTTTTGGTTCTTTGATTTGGCATGAACTTGCATGAACTTCCAAGGCCTCCGGGAAGATTGATTGTCCCACAAGCTCGCCTTCGAAGCCTGATCGCTCAAGGTAAAATCTGTGTTTGATGCTGTGTTGGCCCAGTAACGCGTTTGCCACGTATCAAGACAATGCGGCGCCGCACAGTTCTCTCCCGCCGCCCCTCTCGTACCACCAGGAGAACTCGAGGCTAGTGAGAGCGTGCAGCGGCGACCTGTTTTCACGTCCCGGTTCAGATTATAATGTGATTCTATGAAGGTGCGGAGGATAAACAAGTAATTACTTGTGCTCACGGGCATCCCTACTATATACTTTGTTTTTTTATGGAACTATATATACATATAATTTTGTATCTTCTTTCTGCAAGACTGAATGAACAAGTTCCTCGATAAGGGACTATGATGATTCTACAGCAATAAGAGACTCACCGATATTTATCTTCTTCCAGTTCGGCATTGTTTCAGTTGCAAGGGAATTTCTTTTAATGTCTAAAATATTATTGATTATTAATATTGCTAGACAAATTTTCTTGTAGCCCAGTCGTTATTTTAATATTCATAATAGAGGTGTACGTGCATGCGTACTTGTAATGTAATACCCTTGCTGCCTTTTGAAAAAATCTAAACAGTCTAGCAGTGAACCGCCTACCTCATCCTAGTCGTTATGATAAATCCACCTCTTACCACCTGCTCTCTGTCTTCTGAGAGAGGACTTCTTAACAGTCCTACGTGACTTGACTCCTTATCTGAATCGCTGGTACGCGTCTACCTTGTAATACTACCAATCCGCTGCCTAACCGCACTCCTACTCCTAGTCCGCCTCCTCCTAAGCTCCTCGCCACCATCCCTATCCATCCCTTCTGCCCTCCTCCCTTCCTCATCCTCATCCTTATCCTCCTCCCAGTCCATCTCAGGCCTACCCCCCAGACTCGCAAGCACCATCTTATTATTCGCCGTCAAATCATCCAAAACGCCCAACTCCTTCTTCGAAAACCACCTAGGCATGACCCACGTCCTAAGCGGAATTAGCGCGATGATGAGCACAGGGAAGCCTATCGCGGCGATGGTCTGCGAGATGGCGACGGTGACGGCGACGCCGAGAATCTGGAGGGCGATGTAGAGGGCAACTTTGCGGCGGGGGATGGTGAGGAGCGGGTTGGAGGGGGCGAGGAACCGACGTTCGGATTGGAGGTAGATGAGTTTTTTAACAATACCGTTGCTTTCTATGGAGCCCCACTGTCGGCGCCCTGTTAGTACTTACTCTAGTATGAGTTTGGATGCGATACGTACGCCAACGACGAAGAATACGCCGCCGAATACCGCGGCAGGCATAGTATGCAGCACGACGAGGAGAGGACCGGTCATGGTCCCGATGAGCGCGAGGCCCATGAGGAAGTGGGAGATGCGCTGTTCGACGACGGCAGTAGCTTCGACGAGGGGTTTGCGGATTTCTTCGTCCTCACCGTCCGTCGTGTGGACGACGTCTAGTCTCGTTTCGTAGACGGTTAAAGAGTCTGTGTGCACAGGTGCTTGCGGGACGAGGCCGTTAGGCATAGGAAGGCCGAGAATGCCTGCTACAAAGGTGGTGCAGCCGAGCAAGAAGAAGTCCCAGTGGAACCCCGCGGGCTTCTTCAGCGGGAATTGGCGAGCTTGGGCGGTCAAGCTAGAGACGTTCTGCACCGTTTCGTCAGTGATTGTGGATTAGATCATTGGAAAGGAGTGCGTACGTGATCGTAGTAGAACAGCAGCATGATCAAGAACCCAAACGGGATAGCCACAAAAATCCATTTCACGTCCAAATTCCAGAAATCTATCAACCAACTCCGCGGTTGCGTTGGATGAAATGCACGCACGGTTGGCACATAAGTGACATGGGTATTCTCCAAATTGCCCGGAATATGGGCGAATCCAACCCAGAAGAGTGTGGCGAAGACATACGCATAGTCGGCGATGACGCCGCGGAACCACGGCTTCCATATCGTACTTGATCCCAGTCTCTCAAGACCATAGACAGAACCAAAGTACAAGATAGCAATCATACACGAGAGGAAACCAGCTGTGGATCCCGCGACGCTAAACTCGTTGACGAGCTCCTCAACGCCCTTGACTACATACCAAAACTTAGCATGAAATTCATTAAGGGGGTTAGCGCAACTATTCTGCATGGCTAAGACTTACTCATGTAGATAATCCCGACATACATGCCGAAACTCTCGCTCGAAAAATCCGTTACATACCTCATATAATCGCAGTAATTCCCAAATGAAACCAGCCAGTGGAAAATGGCAGCCCAGATCGCCGTCCAAGCCATAAACTGCGGATAAAGTGTGACATCGTACTGCTCAACGATGTCGTAGATGGTGTAATTAAACAAGGAGATGAGTCCCGTCACTCCGACGATGGTCAAGGGCTGTGCGGCGCCGATACTGAATACCATGGCCGCTAGGGCGGATGAGAAGAGAGCCTCGTTGACGCCGAAGAAGAAGCCTGTTCGTCGCGTCATATCGAGCGTGTAGGCGATTGCGGGAAGAAGGTTGACAAAGTACATGCGCACAGTTGAGGCGAATGTTCGATAGGTCCACGCATCGGTGATATCGCTCCAGTAGTATGGCAGACGGCGCCTGACATCGTGATACATGCCACGTCCGGGGTGTAAGATACGGTAGCGCCGCCATCCTTTCCTGTCTTCGAAGCCGTAAGATTTGGTGGTGCGGACAGGCTCCAGCTTTTGTTCAGACGGGTGTTCCGTATCCATTGCGAGGGCTTCGGAGACAAGAGTTAGAGATGAGGATATGCTATGATATTATGATGACGGAATTGAGAGAGATGTCGTTCTTGACACTCGGATAGGGCTATTCCTAGAAATGAAAATGACAGAGAAGAGAATCAGACATAGAAAGAAAGGGAAGTGTTCACAATTCGCATTGAAATAATGGTAACAGCATGGATCGAGTGTGCATACAAGGATGAAGTTGAGTTGAACCCTAAAGACCAAAGTAGATACCTATATATCATCGAATAGTCGCTGCAGTAAAGGTAGTCGATTCTTGGCATGACGCAGGCTGCTCTGGGCTATGTTCTCCACATGATCTACCCACACCAATCCATCTTATTTTCCTCTATGGAAATGCTATATTTCGGACCTCGCCATGAAGCGATGCGTTCGGCTGAGACGCAATTCTTTTGGAGTAGTCATAAAAGGAGATGTTGCTCTGATGAATGCTTTTCGTGAGCGCGAACCGGTGAGGTTCGCGCTAGGGTCTCTCCGCGGCCGATCCTTGGGCGGATCCTTTGTCAGCAAGGCTGCTCGAGCAGAAACTTGGCAAAGACGTCATTGTCGGCTGATGGAGCTGAAATTCACTTGGTATATGAGAATTGACCGGACCGAAAATCTATCGCCTCATTTCCGCGAAGGTGATTTTGAGATACCACCAGTAACAGATGCCTTTCCTCAAGCCGTCACTGTCCTGATCGAATCAACGTTAGCTTGCCGCCTGCTGCCAGGACGATACCCCGCAAGTGAAGTCGCCGATCTTTACCGAGGAAAGCGCAACGTTCACAGCCTCTCAAACGTCCCTGAGGCGTCAAGACCTCGTTCCAACGCAAAGATTGAGTCCCTCAAACGTCCTTCGCTTTCACAGTTGATGCTGTGAGACGCCGGTCCCATCCTCTCGTCCTGCTCGGCTTATTGGTGCTTCGCCCATCGCCGTGGGCGCCGCGAGGCATATCACACGGGCTATTCGAGTAGAGCTCCAACATCGTTAGCACGTCTAGGCTGGAAAACTGCCCATTAAGAAGGCACACTTCACGTCAGCTGGAATGGCGTCGCTACAAGCTATCGATGGATTATCGGAATGCATCGTTCGAGCAGTGCAAGAACATATTGAGAAGACCAATATAGAATGGCCATTTGTCAACAATCTAACACGTCCAATATTGCGCGTGGAAGCATTCCTAGAGGATGGAGACCATGATCTCGCACCGCGACGTCGTTCGGAAAGGATTGCTTCTGTAGGTTCTAAAAAAAACTGCCTAGCAAGAGTGGTAAGCACCGAGAAAATGAAACTGACTTATCATTGCAGCAAACTTTAGAATTAACCGAGCTGATGACTCCTTCGTCTTCCCAAAGTCCAGCCACAATCGTCCCCGACAGCAACAGTGAGGTGCAGACTTCTGAGCAGGAACACACTAGTAGTGTTGAAATTGTTAATGAGCATGCCTCCACTGCTTTAGATGCGGAGTCCGACGAGGCACGACGCAGTGGAGTTGGCGGTTTGCGAATAGCACACTTCAATTCGATACAGGAGGATCCAAGCGAGCACCAGCGACAAATGCAAACCGAAGACCGGATCTTTCCAAAAAGAAGAAAGGTGGTGCCACAAAAATTCGATTTTCAGCCATCAACACTTGATAAGCTAGTCATTGGCATCTGGGAGCAAATTCATGGAAGCATCAGCTTGGATCCTCAAGCCATATTCGAGCAGTTCCAGGTGCATCCTGTGAGCAATTCACAAGTTGTCCAGAGCAATGTAAGTTCCGCGATAGTGTCGCTCAATGGCGACTTAAGAACATTGGAAGACAATACGTTCAGTAAGATGAATGCGTTTTGCCGCAAAGTGACACAGGCAAGCCGTGTTTGCCGATCGATAGAATTGATCGTCCAGGCGCGTTGGGTGGAGCTTTTTGAGGAGCAAATCCAGATCCGCATTTCGTCAAACCCAGATCTATCAGCCTCGAAGCATCGACGAGCAACATTCATGGAAGCTTGTCAGGACTTTGGCTGGTCTGAAAAGGAACTGCGCAACAAGATGGCCATTTGGCGGGGTTATAAAGAGGTGAAAGATGCTGCCGGCTGGGCAGCTCTTGTGTTTGCTGGCATGGGTATTTACCGCTTTTGCAAGTACCGGGTGGGTTTCGACAAGGATGCCATGCGCCGATTACGTAGCTTACGGCCGAGGCTGGAAGTCGCGGCAGACACCCTGCATCCTCACTGGCGGCAACTGCTATCAATTGTTGGGGAGCAGTCCGTGATTCGATACAAAGGCCATCCGCACGACTGGGTCATCTTCGAGGACGGATCTGATCCGGTTTCACTCTGCTCGACATATACTCAGTATGATCCGTACTTCACGTTCGAGCATCTGGAAGAATCTGTTATTGATGAGAGGGCTTGGGGTTGCGATGATCCGAGATGGGTCCCGCATTCAAATGCGTTAGCACGAACTTCCAATACCTTCATCTGCGCTGCCTGCGGGGAGAAACAGTCAGATGATCCAAAACTCAATTCATGTTATTGCTTTCCGCGGCTGTTCGGTTGTGTTAAAAGAAGCCCTCCCCCCGTTCAAGTTTTCCGCACTTCCGATGGTCGCAACAACGGGTTGTTGGCATTGACGTCTTATGAGCGTGGGGGTGCCGTTGGCGAGTTTGTTGGCTTAATCACCAAAGGTGTGAGGCACTTAGATGTCATGGACAGCTCGACAGCGCAGGCAAGCTACCAAATCTGGCAAGGAAGGCAGGGCAACTACACCAGGTTTATTAACCATAGCTGTAAAGCGAATGCACAATTCCAGCAGTTCAACTGGCTCGACACGCAGCGCGTAATTTTAGTGAGTAAGGGAATAGAAGCAGGCGCTGAGATTACAGTGGACTATTCGGATAGATATTGGGGCGGTTTAGATAAGAAGTGTCTGTGCGGAGAATCATGTTGTAGATACAGGAGGGACAAATAAGAGCAATCAATATGGGATTTGGGGGAGGAACATCTGTTATGGGACCTACTCAAATACTCTATCCAATAAAATAGCGCATATATGCTACCACTCTATCAATGACTAGATATGCCACACAAAAGCGAGCTTGCAGATGGCTTCAAGCTTATTCATCTGAGGTGAACCACCTCTAAGATCAATATGGTAAGCAGGATAAGTTAGCCAAGGGAGTTTCCGCGCAGGGGGTGTATCCGCGCAACCCGATCAAATCTAACATCCACTTTCTAATCGCGATATCCATCCACACAACGCATTATTATGGTTACAAAAGAAGGCATAATTGAAGCTGCAATTGCACACTACTATGCGGGCATTCATCCTAGCCTGCAGAAGACTGCGAACGCGTACGGTAACGCCCCGAGCACCCTCCAAGGACGAATCAACGGTGCGACGAATACGCGATGTCTTATTAGTACCAACAGCGACTTAGCCGAGAATAGGAAGACTTTCTAGCTGGCTATATAATCGACGAACATGCTCACAGATATCCTCCTACATACGCCTGTGTACATGAGATGGCCTATCGAATACTGAGGATGAATGGCGATCTAAATCCTGTCGGCCAGGACCGAGTACGGTAGTTCCTACAGCAGAATCCATGCGTCAATTCTGCAGTAGGTAGGAGGATAGAGGCTCCTCGGGATGAGGCAGCTACACCTAGTCAGATACGCGCGTTCCTAGAGATCGTTAAGCGCACCTAAATACCTACAAATATACGTTCAGAGGATATATATAATATTAATAAGATAGGGTCAGCCCTAGGAATATATACGAGCACTCATGTCCTTGCAGATACTTCTAGAAAAATGGCTTATATTAAATCACTAGAAAATCGCGAGTGTGGGTATCAGGTATTAGAAGTATATTAACTAGCGTTCGAAAAGTACAGTACGTAGCAATATTCAAAGGCTAAAGCCTTCAAATAACATAGTTTCTATTACAATTGATGCCCAATAAGCTATACATGACCTCTAAGAACGGATAGACATTAAATTAATTAGGACTTAAGTGGTTAGAGTTGATATTAATCACAGATATCCAACTAGAGAATGATTAATATCGATTGCTAATAGTTGAAAGCCATGATGGCTACATATCGGAAGGTTTCCTATAGACCCGTAAACAACATAATATCGAGCTCTCATTTCTACCTGCACATGCGTCCCATATTCTCCACCCTCTAGATCTTGCGCCTTTCTTAGTTATTACATGCAAGTATCTTACAAAGACCTCTAGGCTTTCTACTATCAACGACGCTGCAGCTGTAAAGAAGGAGCGCTATATCACCCGTTACAACCAAGCTAAAGAGGAATGATTATTAAATCCGTTGTACGAGAGGCTGGCGAGCTGCAGGCTTCTGCCTATTCAATATCGATCTAGTACTACAGTCCTCGCAAATCATCGGCTAGTAGATCACCACTCCATCACAAGATCAGCCTGATATATTGATAGATTCAATACACCATACGCTTCAGGGCCATCGGGGCATATATCACATTCAATAGGCTCTAGAGCAATCAGAAAATCTACTATGAAGCAACCGGCTGACCCTCTAGAACAGGCAAGGCGATATCGAGGGCAATAACAAGGTCAGCAACGCTTGAAATCGACAGTAAGTGACTTAGATATGTACTCAATTAATCTCTGCCTCAGAATAAGCGGAAGCGAATATTAATTGATCCAGATCAGAAGTTGGCAGATATCAATCGTATCAGAGGCTATAGACGCCACAGCTTGTCACGAGAGGCTACGAGCAGGGACGACAAAGCTCATCTAACGCTTGATATTGTATGCTACGTACAGATCTCAGGTGTCGTACAAGAGGATAGCTAAGGAGCAAGCTATACGCGAGGCAAGCAGGAAGATAAAGGGGAAGAAGAAGGCACGTGCGCGGAAGCGAGCACGCCACGTGCAGGTGTCAGGGGGAACGCGAGGATACCGTGACACAGCTACTCAGACAACTCAGGAATCTATAAAAACAGTAGAAAAAGTGGCTGCACCTGTATCAAATCTACAGTCTATGTGTTCATAATAGCAATTGTAATATATACATATCAAGTTATCCCGATTAGAAAGTGGGTCGTTGATTTAATCGGGTTGCGCCGGAACCACCCTGGCTCGCTTAATTGTGAGTCCATCGCGGTCATGCCAAGGGTGTTGGTCCGTGCTGTCTTATCGATAGCGCTTTGCCAAAATTTTGGACAACTTTGACCAAACGTCGGCTTCTATCAACATACAGGAACATCATGGCGAATCAGAAGGCTACTCAACAAGCCCCTAAAGAGTCGCGCCTATATATTACCTCCGTTTTGGATTGCGACGAAGAGCTTGTGCAAAATCAGCATGGAGCAAGAAAGCGCCGAAAGGTGTCACCGCTAGATGATCGTGCAGAGTTCGAATCCGACGTTGATGCGCCGACAATTCCTTTCGCAACGATATCTCGAATTAAGGCCAAACAAACGGGCTTGGTACTTAGATCTAACGGTCAATCTGATTCCGTCTCTACAGTAGTGACCGGAGCGGAAAAGGCAAGCTTTGCTTCTATCAACGTCGCTCCGTGGCTTATTGCATCGCTCTCTGCCATGGAAATTAAGTGGCCAACAGGAATCCAGAAAGCATGTATTCCAGAAATTCTTAAAGGAAGGGACTGGTAAGAAAAACCCATGAATAAAGCATTGAATGTACTAATCCATTTTAAGCATCGGCGGCTCACGTACCGGTACTGGTAAAACGGTTGCATTTTCTGTTCCAATACTTCAAAAATGGGCCGAAGATCCTATTGGTATCTATGCAGCAATTATTACACCGACAAGGGAATTGGCAATCCAGATCTTCGAGCAAGTCAAGGCCATATCCGCGCTCCAGTCGCTCAAGCCAGTTCTCATCACAGGCGGAGCTGACATGCGAGAGCAAGCAATCAACCTTGCTTCTCGTCCTCACATAGTGATCTGTACTCCTGGGCGACTGGCAGATCATATTAAGACATCAGGTGATGACACTGTCTGTGGCTTAAGACGAGTACGGTTCGTCGTATTTGATGAAGCGGATAGATTGCTTGCCCCAGGAAGAGGGAGTATGCTACCGGACTTGGAAACCTGCCTTTCCGTCTTTCCGCCTCCGACGCAACGACAAACGCTGCTTTTCACCGCTACTGTTACTCCAGAGGTGCTCGCCTTGAAAGAGCAACCACGGCCTGGACGACCACCAATATTCATTTGTGAAGTGGACACCGAGACTTTAGCAATCCCACCAAAACTACAACAGAAATATATCCAAACGCCGGTAACGCATAAAGAGTGCTATTTACACGTTCTACTCGGTACCCCAGAAAATATCAAGAAATCCGTCATTATTTTCTGCAATCGAACCACCACAGCTACCTTGCTTGAGTACATGCTTCGACTCCTAGAACATCGAGTTACAGCCCTCCACTCTGGATTACGACAGCCGGACCGAGTAGCAAATCTAGCTCGATTTCGTGCACAAGCTGCTCGTATACTTGTTGCTACCGATGTAGCGGCTCGTGGTCTCGATATTCCCGAAGTGGCGCTTGTAATCAATTATGACCTGCCACGCGACCCGGATGACTACATTCACCGCGTTGGTCGAACAGCCCGTGCCGGTCGCGCCGGTAGCTCTGTAAGCTTGATAGGACAACGAGATGTAGACCTCGTTTACGCTGTCGAAGATAGGGTTGGCAAGAAGATGGAAGAATATGAGGAGGAGGGTGTTAGTATTGAGGGAAGAGTAGTGCGCGACGCCTTGAAGCCGGTCTCAGAGAAGAAGAGAGAGGCTATGCTGCAAATCGAGGAAGGCAAGGATGTATATGGGAAGCGGAAAGCGGGTATGCAGAACAAGGCCAAACGGCATTTGTAGCCCAAAAAATATTTTGGAATATGTGAAATGGGGTACCTCGCAATTAGAGAGATCTAACCGCAACAAATTCCCGTCCGAATCTACCCTACCAATACGAAAAGGTTACTCATACCTTGAATTATCTCCAAAATGCGCCACTTATAAGATGGGGCCGCATATATAAGGATCGTTGGACCTTTTTACCAAGCATGAGCTATTTCGATAGGTCAAACTAGATAATAATGCTTCGGAGAGGATCATCAGAAACACAGGATAAGCGTACAGTTCCTTCATATTCATCCTTCATTTCTAAGAAGTGTAACCCATAACCCAATCCTCAATTCCAATCATAACGCCATTCATAAGAATGTGCTTCTCTCCCAGGCCCTAGGAGTCATCGCGCCTAGCAAGTCGGCGCAAAGCGTCGACGGGATACCTCGGTTCACCAGGACCAGCCCCTTCGACTCGACTTCGCGCCATTGAGTACACATAGCCCTCATTCTGCTCCGCGTACTCCTTTACCTCCTCGACGTCCATGGCGTCATCCCGGTCAGCACCTTCGTACAACGCGGTCTCATTGTCTTTAATATGAACCTACTCTTCACAGTCGATGTGAGGCTCATCCATATCTTCAGGCCTCGCCTTCTTGGTAGTCTTCAGCGATACATTCTCCATATCAAGCTCGGAATCGCGTTTAAAACTAAGAGTAGGACTGGGTAACATGATTGAGAAAAGAGATGTGTGCTCGTTGATCGCTTTCATGGTTGTGCTTACCGGCACAGACTTATCCTCGGAACACCGGGAAGGGATGTCTCCGGTGCCCTTCTCTGTACTGCTGACAGAAGATTTCTCTCTCGCGGCCTCCGCGCTCTTCTCATCCAGGACGTACTTCTGCTTATCGTCGGGAACCCTGCTGTTCGATATGTCGGCTATTCGAATTCTGGGCACAAATAGCGCAACGCTTACAATTCTTCGCCCTCATCCTGCAGCTTCCTCAACTTCTCCAACTCGCCACTATGATCATAGAAGTTGGTCTTCGGTGGACTCATGTCAAAGGCCTTCTCAAGCTGCTTATTCGTAACATTGATGAACGGGCCGAAATCTTGATGGATTGGCCACCGGACCATCCATTCATTCAGCGTCTCCTCGCGATACTTAACCCGAATATACATGTACATGATACCCTATTCACATTAGCTCAACGCACCACCCATTAGATGATAAAAAAGAGAAGGAACCTACAAGCGACTGCATCGCTTCCAAAACCCTAGACTCCTTATTATCTAACCTTCTCACATTGTTAAACAAATACCTATCAAACAGCATCCCTGATAACCTCTCCAGGTTCGCGCTCTTGCAGAGATCATCCCACCACTTCTCGACGATATTCTTCTTGACCTTGTCGCGGAGCGCCTCGCCGTCGCTAAGCTCACAAATGTACTTCATTTACTCGGCGTCATGTGCGGAGCGAGGTTGGAAGTTGGAGGGGTCGC
This sequence comes from Lojkania enalia, assembly GCA_010094045.1. Classification (NCBI taxonomy): domain Eukaryota; kingdom Fungi; phylum Ascomycota; class Dothideomycetes; order Pleosporales; genus Lojkania; species Lojkania enalia. Next base: position 519,008 of record ML986589.1, read on the forward strand.
GGTACTCGGCTTCAGTGCCTGTGCGGCCGTAGGTAGCATTCATTTTGGCGATCGTGGTGGAGCGTGATGAGCCGAAGACGCCCATGGTAGGTGTGCTGCGGAGGGGAGTTGTAGTAGCGTTGATTGTTGCTGCTGAAATGAGTTGTATTGGGATAATATTGGCAGATGGATAGTGGAGCTTGGGCAGGAGAAAGATCAGAAGGGACTGCTTTTAAGTGCGGAAAGGGGAGTGGAATTAGTAGATGTGGCGTCGCGCGGATGCAGTTCGTCACTGGCATTCAGCACACATTCGCCAAGTTATTATGTCATAGGGAGTGAATATGCTCCATGAAGTCACGATGATATTGTAAAGGGAAGGTTCTCTACTTCGGTCTCTTTCTCTGGATTAGAAACTAAGTGTAAGATTTGGTTGGAAAACACAATAAATCGTATCAGCATGGTTGGACTTGAATTTGAATATATTCAAGTGCAAGTGACATTGTAGCTAACCAGGTTGGTCAACCGAGTTATCACTGACGATAGTACAGAAATGGTATGTTTGAGAGGATTTATTTGCCTAACTATTCCTATTTATAGCGAACAGGATGACGGATCACTTGCGCCTAGGAAAGGGAGCAGCTTTTACTACATGATAGAACTTTCGGTGGCAAATGAGCCTCAAGCATCGATTTCTTCGCACTCCTCATCCTCGACGCTGACTGATCCCTATGTGTAGTCAAAGATAGATACCCAATCTTCCTTCTCCGGCAACTCGAACCCAGTCTCCATCAGCTTAAGGACGTCATCAACCTCAGCTATCTCACGCACATCGATCTCCAAAACCAGGCGCCAGACTCTGTTCCCACGTATTCTGATCCAGACGGACTTCATAGCAAGCACCTGATCAATTGTATAACTAATACGCAGACGATATAAAGATTTGCCTTCGTAGGTGTTTAGCAAGATATAGCATTCCTTGCCTTCGAGGCAATTACCAAAGTCTTATTCAGCCGAACCTGCCACTCAAGATTATCCCTCGAAGCCAAAATATCGTAACTCCTGCTAATTCCCTGTCGAGAAGGCGCTTTCCTCGCTTCACTCACGAAATCCGCAAACTCCCATTTCGAACCTTGAAGCTCCGTCTCCAGAAATTCGTCGGGTACGCTGTGGCGGAACAATAGTTTCGACATGGCGTCGCAGACTGGGTCCGTAATAGCGTCGATTGCTATGTTAACTTGTTGCTTGCTGGGTAGGGTGACCGTGGGCACGATTGATGCTGCTGCGTAGAACATCTCGACGGCATCTCGACCCTGGAACGCATTGTTGATGCCTCAGTTCAGTCGACCTGACACCTCCTCCACCATATTCCCCAACCGTGGCCGCCAATTCGCTGACCCACCCCGGCGATGCGAAACCTGTGAAACCGCCCCAGCCGTCTCACGAGGTGACCTCAAAGATGTAGGAGATCCGTGCGCGCGATGTCGTTCCTAGCAGGCGAGAATACGTCTAGCATGTCAGGAAGCGTGACCGTGGTGGCATCCGGGTTTGCGAAGAACCAGCCTAAATCGTTAAATTCGAGGGAATTGTGCGAAAAGTCTACACCAGGCAGGGAGGGTGGTCTAACCCTGGCTGAAGGCGTGGAAGAAGATGATGATGAGAAGTGAATTGAGAGGGAGAGAGGAGAGTGGGCCTCCACAGAAAGGCTGTGCCCAAGCAGTGGCATTATCTTTGAGAGAAGGGGGACCTTGAACATAGCTGAGTCGCTATTGCGCGAGAAAAAACCCTTCGTTTTTGGATTTCCTTAGTTGCGTTCGATTTGTGGTAACTTTGTTGTGGCATTTGTGCGTCTGTTGTTCCATACCAGGGAGGAAAGCGGCGAGAAAAGCGTATAACGGAACTAGGTTACGGAACGCAAAATAGAATGGTCTAGAAATTTTCTCATATTGTGATATGGCAGTGCAGAATGAGGTCGCTACAGGTTATGTCAGCGACGCAGTGAAAGAGTGTAATATGAACTTTGCTGGCAGTCTCGTGGCTGACACCATGCCCCAGAATGTCGGCATACAGTTGTAGTGAAAGTGACACCTACTTGAGTCCTTCACAGCTGTGGGTGTGGTAGCTAGCAGTAGAATCCTCACACCCAAGTCCGATATAGCCCGGAACCCACGTAGTCAGAATTGATATTATCGAGACTCCCAATTATGGCACGAGCGCCCGAAGCCGTTGGTGCAAAAAAAATAAATCATTAACCCATTAAATATTTAAATATGGATGCTACCTCTAAATGGAGCACATCGTTCCTTGCTTGCACTAGAAGAAGGCTTGTCATGACTGTTAAAAGACCAATTGATGTAGCTGAGCATAAGAACAATAGGCATTATTCGCTGTACTGTTTGTCATGGAGCAGTGCTTGTCCGTAGCTCTAATACTCGTAATTGCATTACAGAATGTACACACAACGCATTCCCCCATCTGTTATGTGTATTGTACTATGTTGAGGCCGCCCGTCGAAGGCGCACTTGTGTTTTCCGAATGAGAAACAACCCCGTAATGCGTTAATATATGAGCGCCTGTTCATTCGTTCTCCTCAAAACACAGGCAACGAATATATACCAACTTCCAGATTACTCTTACCGTATGCAATTGCAAAATCTCTGGTGACTCAAGTATTGATTTCTTGATATTTTTTTAAGGGTCGTTGCTTCCGCGTGTCTTGCTGGAGAATTCCTTTAAATATAATTTCACGTGGCAGAGAGGGATATGTAGAACCTACGACGTAGGGGAAATAGATTGAGCATCAGGGGGTACTGTAGTATATTGATTGGCTCTCCGATATGGCTTAACAAACATTTGATATACGTTACCTTCGGAAACTGGAGGAATATTTTCCTGATTACTTTGCATCACCCCGAAGGAGAAAAGGAAGGCCGACTGATGTTATGGGTTTCATCACTGACTAGAGTATTTCATTAAAAAATCAATGGTAAGCTGGAGAGAGGTCGTGAGGTGCGTGGACAGAAGAACGGTAAGCAGAAAGAGGAAGAAAAGAGGAGCAAACCAATATGCAATGACTGACATATTTAAACCCACTCAATACTGAGAACGTAGGACCAAAAGATGAGCTTTGACTTCCGTCTAGATAGGTGCTATTCGCTTGGACAATAAGGGGGAATTTTGGCACTAGTGGTTTACGCGGTTCATTGACGATGAACATTTAACAGTTTCTAATGCTACAGAAGCGCAAAATTAGGATTAGATTTTTGGTCAACCTCCTTTGTGAGGTCCGAAATATATCACGTCCGTAATTATGCAAGGAAGGTTAATATTGTAGAATTCAAACACGCTTTATGATCTCTTCAGAGTGATCTTCAGATACTGTTGTTCTATAGTACTCCTAATATCCAGATGCCAGTAGAGTTGGGGGAAAGTGTGCTTGAGGAAACTACGCTTTACTGGAGGTAATTCCTTTTGGAGCTATCTGTGTTATTATGGCTGTATTCATGAATCTATATGGATGAGCCTCTCTCTGAGCTAATCATTTAGCAAAGCAGAAGATAGTCTGTCTCATCATTCTGCTGGGCTGTTTACAAATTGTGCAATGTGTTGGATTGCTCATTGGAGTAACACTCTTTGCCTAACAAAGGTTCCTGGTCAGTTTTGCGTGCATAAACCATGAATTAGACATTTGTGGACGGACGAAGCACATTACCAGAGAATGAAATGATCACTGTATGTGATGGGCGCCAGCAGGGCCAAAATGCATTATCCATCTGCTTCGTATGCTACATGCAAAAACGGATGATAATGTGATCTGTCAAAGACGAGACCTTTGTTCGACGCACACTTGATTCAACAATTGCTTCAGTCGCTCTTTTGAGTGAAGCTCCATCCCCTACCCACTCGCTTGAAATGCAGGAGGATATCACACAAAGACCCTTTTCTTGCCACCTCGCCTTGCAGTGAAGTTGTATCACATCGTCTCGTCTTTTCAAGGAAGCGGGGTATGTAGCTTAGGAGCAATCTACCGAGCAATATCAGATCCAATTAAGTTACTATACCTCAATGAGAAGCGGGCCCGAGCGACCTAAATGATCCCAGCCACCCCAATTTTGCAATGTTGGGTACGTAATTGTGCTTTTCAAATTGTGCACTACTGCAGGGCAATACATTGACGGCCCACCATCGCACAGGGTCGGTCGTTGTAGGGCAATTCAGAGCGAAAAAATGAGGCGGAAGCCCATTTCACCGAAGTTGGGCCTTGATTGAGGGAAGAGCTGTTTGAAGAAAGTGGAGAAGCAGTGCTCGTAGTGGCAGGATCCGCGCATCAAGTGCTTACTGATATTGCTGCGTGCGGAAATGGTTCGCCGTTAGGGTATTGGATCCATACAGTACCAAGACCTGCGAGGCCTTGTTAGGTATAGAAACCTGCTGTAGGCATTGGAGTGATGTGATTGCTGATAAAGGTGGCCTGGGCAGCCGAGCTATCGTTTTAACATGCGTTTCATAGAGAGCAGATAAGATGCAGTACTGAACTGTACTGTGACGGAATTGATAGAATTGCGATCGGGTCGGCCCTAGCCCCTAAGCTTTGTGAAGTTATTGAAGGATATTGTCCGATGGATAAATTCGTCGGACATCGGCTCACATCCGCTTGGCTAGCGTTAATGAAGGCTGTTGTAAATGGTATAGATTGATGAACGAACTCGCGGTATGAAGGTACATTGAGGAAAGTACCATAGCTAAGCTGCGGGTCGCGCTTGCTGTCTCGGAAAGGTAGTTTGGCACTTCAAATAGGCAAAGATGAATCGGGCTACCATCATGGAAGTACTTCGCGAAACGGGTTGGAATCGTGAGACTAGACTGTATAAGGCTACTAGGATGAATGTTATGAGTATTGTTATGCCTGATTTCTGCGTGGACGATGTATATTATTCCTATCGTTATCAACGATCCAGGGATGGAAATACATAGAAATTCTTGCATCCCTGCCACTCAACTTGAAACTGGGATCACCTTGCAAAAAGCGAATGCCCGAATGTTTCTTGCAGTAGTGCCATTTGCCTCGTTTATACTAAATTTTCGAAAAATCACCCCACGTTCAAAATCATCGGTCATTTTCACCTCCCGTGCTATGCCACGATGCCCTAATATAGCTTGAAAAGGAGGGAGGCTGGAATGATCCCCCGGATCTTTCGTAGCAGCACCGCATAATTGAGCAAGGATCGCTGTCGACAATGTCTGTGGGTATCTCGGTGCCTTCACCAAAAAGCTTCTAGTTGAGACCTAGTTTCCAGCGATGAAACTGCTCAAGAGATTGAGCCTGCCAGCCTTCTTACGGTGATTTTCTTGAACGATTTGATGAATGACCGCCGCTAAACGCCCTCCTTCTACGCGTAGCTGGCTAGTAATCTAGCTAGAGCGTGCACAATGAGTTCGCATCGGGGATGCGACTCTAACGAGAAGGGGGAAGGAGGGGGAGAGCTATGAAGCCAATTGCTCTACACCTAGGCTACAATTGTTCCACCAGTTGATTCGACAACCTTTGACACATCTTCCCTCAACTCGGGGATTGCAGATATGATGTCTCTTGCAAGGGTGTCCCGCAGCAGTGTATACCCCTCGCACCGGCCCTTCAGCATCTGGTTCATTCTCTGCGCTAGTTCGACGAACTCGCGGGTGAAGATGTCAGGATTGCGGGACCCTTCGACGTATGCTGTTACTTCTGGTGGAATATCGATGTTTATGGAAGGGGCTGTTCGCGAAAGTTTGATGATGTTCTGGACTAGGCTCTGGCTAGGCGTCGGGTTAGTGACAGCTGCAGTACCATTGACTGGAAGTGATTGACGGCATACATTTCTCGCTTCATGGCCTCCTGCGTCTGGGAGCCTTGGTGTTCGACACACTGAACAATGAGGACATAGAGATTCTGGACAATATCTTTGAGTTGGGTTTCGACAGCGTTAAGCTGTGCTGTCGGACTATTAGTTTCACTAAGAGTTATTAGATGACGAAAGAAAGCTACCTGAAGCTTGCGGTGCCATAGTGAATCATGGAAGTCATGCGGGTGAACGTGGTGCGTTGTGAGTATTATTGAAGAGGAGAAGTCTTGGACGCTAAGTGTTCTAGAACCCAGAGTGAGGGACAGACGCACGCCAAGCAACCGGTTCAACTTTCTTCCATCCCCGGCCTCTTCCGTCGTGGTGTTGGACTTCACCGCACCCACCACTCCTACGCCGCCCGAAATTCACCGCTACGAAATTGAGTACGCGTCCGTCGTGCTACTACCTTTGCTTGCAACGGATACCTACAATGAAAGTCAACCGCCGATGACGGAAAGCACCTTTCGGGAGTCTAATCTCCCCCAAGTGCAGCCACCACCCCTCCAGACAACGGCCGTATTTGTTCCCGGATTCACCACGGGAAACCTACCAAATAAGCACCGTGTGACCAGTGCGACGCGACCCCCCGAGTCCCAGAAGCCTTACTCTGACACCACCTCCGACAAGGCCACGGCCGCCTTCATTCGGCGGACCCTTTGCGCCCACAATGTGCTCCTTGGTAATGGAGAGAAAGGACGAAACACGCCGCGTCCAATTGAAGAGGTATTACCGCCACTTACAAGCTCGAATGAGGTCGATCTTCAATTGTATGCCATCATCGCTGTGATTATCAAGGAATTTGTACAAACCTGGTACTCTAAGATCACCCCGGACCATGTATTCATAAATGAGGTGATTCAAATCATTGCACACTGTACGCGGGCCCTGGAGCAGCGGCTACGCAAGATCGACTTAGAGGCGCTTTTGCTTGATGAGATCCCTGAATTGCTCGAAGCGCACCTGAGTGGTAGGCAATCCCGATCCTTGGGCAGTGGCATAGCTGTAGTCTAATTGTGGCTCCAAAGCATTCCGCCTCGCGGAACAGCGAACTAGGTCTGATCATTCATTAGCGTCAGACCTACGTATCATCTATCATACGCTCCACCCGCACCCTGCATTGTCGCCTGTTCCCACCGAATTAGTGCCATCCAGCTTTATTGAACAAAGAGAGAACGAGTCTGCATGGCGCCAGTTGCTCGTACAAGGGGTATTGGCAGTATTGCTACCCACTGAAGATTTGGAAAATGGATGCCTGCGGGCCCTCGTGGCTGAAATATTCGCGGAAATGATACTCGGTGATGGCATCAGCGGTAGAGCATGCGAGGGCTGGCTGTTGTGGGAAGGTATTACGAGAATAGCGGAAGTACTGCAAGATGATGGTGCTAAGGAAGACGATTCACAAGTGAAAGATGTGACACCAGCTCAGAGCCTGAGCCGTCTCGAGCGCTATGGATTGCTCTCGACGGATAAGAACGGGCTTGCGAAACCGCTGATGCCCAACAGTAAGCATCATGTGGAGCCATCTATGACCCTCTCAGGCATTTTCTGGGTGGTTGTCCAATATACGTTTCTGGTATGGACGGCGATGCGTGCGCTGATAGTAGGTCTTGCGACATCGACCTCTTTACCGTCGAGATCGATCATGGGAGCTAATGGACAGTCACCCGTGGACACGAGCCACCAATCGCGAGACGAATTTACAGCATCGAGGCGCCAGCTAACATGGACGAAACGGCCCATGGTGAGCATGAAGCTGTGGAGCTGCGCATCACAAGTTGTTGAGCTGGATTCACGCATGCCTTGGCTTTCAGGCTTCATTTCCATGCTGCAGTGGGGGGTCTTGGCCGGACCGGGAAGGGTGGGTGACACGGACGGTGTATTGGACAGGTAAGCTACGATAATGTTCTTGTTGTCTTTTTTCTGGTTGGTCGGCGTTCCTACAACACATGGTATCCTTCGGCTGCAGGAGGCCCCGCATGAGCTTTCGATCACTTGACCTGGCTGCCAGCGAATGCGACGGCCCGCAGGCTCTCACACGCAGTCACCCCGTGCCGGCGTGCATCCACTGCTGCAAACCCTTGCACCCGCTCCCGGGGCGGCAAGTCGAAGCGTCTCGTGCCCGCCTTGTGCTTGGCACGATGCGCCCCCTACTGTCTGGCGCTGTTCAACCATACCATGCCTGGCGGGTCGGGCCCGACTTCGCTGAGCACCTGGCCATTCGCGATACACACGGGCTCGTACACGGCGCGCCAGCCCTGCAACGCGAGCCCAGCGGCCTGCCTCGTCTTATCGTGGCCCCAGGCGCCACGGATGGCCCGCTTACGCGCCCGGTTGATCTACCCACACTGATTACCTAGCTCGGGACTCGCCGCGCTCTCCGGCGCAACACTCCTTGGCCGCGTCTCCCTTATGCAATCCAGACCGCTAAACAAGTGCGCCTCATTCTTCGACTGCTGATTTGGTTGGCGAACCTGCGATATCGCTGCCGTCCCATCATGGCTTCCCCGAAGAGACATCATTTCCTTGACGAATGCACTCCCAATCATGGGACGGCTTCCCTGCCCCGCTTGGCTGCTGCCCCGCACGGTTGTTGCTCCGGATTGGCTTTTGAAACTTGCCAGGTTATCTGGAACCTGCCTCGAGCACAGCCTTTGTGGTGTCTTGATTCTGCGACTTTGCGGGGTCTGCTTGCTCTGCACCACAATTTTCACATGCTCTCAAGCCTGGGCCATTGAATCTAATCTCGATAACTTGCTGGAGGACACTGCGGAGAACGGCTCGTTATTCCTGCTCTAGGGATGTGATGGCCCCAATTATCGCTCTTTATCGGTCTCGCTTGTCTTACACCTCGGATTCTTTTCGACCTCTCATACCCTCCTCTCTGGAATTACGGTCCACTAGGGAGAATTTCTTCCCCTGTAAATTGTTCGAGTCGGCTGACTAGGCTGAGCGTCCCGCGGACCTACCCACTCATCAGCCGGGTTGCATGCATTTTGCATCATCTTACTCCAATGAGAAACTGTCGTCGCGCTGATTTTTAGAAACTAACTTGCAATCCTCTCTTAGATTTATTTCTCACACCATGCAATTGCGAGCCCTAAACCCCGCCTTCCTACCCATCCTTCTCCGCACTATCCGCGCGACTCTATTCCCAAACAACACTCTCGGCCCCCCACGCCAGCCGCCCTCTGCTGAAGAAGCCAAAGCCATTAAGCGCCGGTGTGCTGCCGCGTTATTGGGCTTGTTACCGGTGAGGATGGCGGCGGCTTTTTTCGCGAGCGACTCTGCTGTCGCGCAACTTCGGCAAGTCGAAGAATTACTAGATTGCCTCAACGATACTTATCTTAACAAGCACCTGATGTTCCAGATTGTGGAGCTGATTGTGGTGAGATTGGTTCCGGAGCTGGGCGAGAGAATGGTACGGGATTTACTGGACGAGAGGTTGGGATAACCCCTTGATCATCCTGTATTTCTTCCAAGGAAGCGGATCGTTGCGGCGTAAGCTGTTGTATAGCTGAACGCTCTTATAGGCATTTCTTGCTTTTGCGGTCTCAAAACTGAAATTAAACGGTGATGCAAAACTCTTTGGGTGTAGTCATGGCAAAGACTCGGACCGTCAGCTGCAAAGAGGTCAGAGCTTCGCGCATCCCAGGTGCCCCAAGCTTCTCACCGCTAGCGGTCCTCGCTGAAAAGAGATACCCGTTCCCCGAGAATAGCAAGAATTACGATTCGCAATCGAGCTTCAGCTATAAGCCTCCCCCTCTCGAGGCGTGCTGGCCTAGACTGCTTCATCCCCTATTGTGCGCAGATCTTTGAGGGGAAGAGCGTTTGAGGAACTGCAACTGCAATTGGATGCGTAACCCTGCATCCGCACACAACATTTATTGTTGCGCATGCGGCGTCTGATTTCCAGCAGGTATTCTTTGGTTGTCCCGATCCCGCTTCACGGATGGATTGGATTACCAATAATGCGGACGGCATGCTCCATATGGCTACAATGCGCATGTACGATCCTGACTGCATCGCATCTCGTGTTGAGCACCTGATGAAAGGAGTCGAGTGAGTGAGCAGTGGTTCGGATAGACGGGGAGTGTACGGACTGGTACACCGCAAGTCGCAATGCGCTGCGGGTTGGCGGCGAAGAGGGGCAAGTCCGGCATGGATTAACAGTCGAGTTCCGACAATGTGGCTCTTTTCGATGCTTTGGCTTGCAATTGGCTTGTTGGGGTGGTGATGCTCGCAGTAAAGGCCATCTCTACCTGTGAGTAATAAGAGGCAAGCACTATGACGCCCGCAATGCATGTCAAAAGTTGGAATGTTTGGAGCTAAGGCAGCACGTCGGTCTGTGGGTTGGCCGTTGGGCCTTGTAGTTGCTGAGTCAAGGCCAGTTCAAACCGTGTGTCCACTACGGACTATGTCTAAGATCGGGAGGATGATAGATTCTGGAAGGTGGCATTGCCTGCGCGAGGGAGGGATATTGAGTCGTATGCCGGCCTTGCCGCAAGACAGATCATGGATTAGGTTGGGTGGTTGGGTGGTTGGGTCGGCTGGGCCGTTTATCTCGTCGAAAATGCATCTCACTCCTAGGTGCGCATCTCCGAGGCGAGGCATAGCAAAGCCGCTTCCAGATGGGGCGCGAGCATGACCATTGACGGCGGGGAGGCACTACAGTGTAATGAGAAGGTGAGATTAAACTATTCACGTAAATTAGCGCCCCAAACTTTGCGTGCTGCTGGGCCCCTCGCATGCTCCTTCATTCCCAAAAAGGGCCCCACATGATACTCTAGAGGCGCACAGGAACCTGTCTACCCCTTACATCACTACCAAAATTAACCCTGCTCCGGGCCTTTTCCATTTTGCCAACAAGAGTGGGCGGATACGAACAGAGATGCGTTTCAGGTGCAAAAATAGCGCCGCCTTGCGAACGAAAGAAGGCATACTGTAGGGGTGTAGACTCCAGACCCGGGTCATCGGTTGCGTATTTAGCAGAGAAAGCCTGCAACAGGAAAATAATGGATACCCCGCTTTTCAGGCACACCACGCTTCCATATCATCCTATCCCGAGGGAAATAATAGGCATGGCCACGAAAAGCAACCAGTCCCCCGTCATCCTACACCAGACCCCTAGTCCGACTGCTCGGGAAAGGGCAGGTATGTATGCACTTTGGGCGTTGCCCGGCGAAGCGCTGCCCGCCATCCATCCCAAAACGAATATCCACAGACGTACAACATACGGGTCTCGACGTCAATCTGTCTCAAAGCAGTAACCTATCTCCCTTTCAGCCCTGTTTCCCAAGGCGCCTAGAGCCCTACACCTAAGCCCCACTCTAGAAATTCAATATACAAACTTGTCGATCCTACAAAAATGGGGATCGGCGCCCATGCAACATTCCTTCCAACCCACGTTGTTCTTCGCTACGAAAAGTACGAAAGGTGCGAAAAAAGAAAAATAGTGTTCAGGGGCGCGCGGAGCCGAGGGACCCTATGGGCAAATCAATCAAGTCATCAGAAAGCAGTAACATTGACTAGCAAGATGTGGCGCGCATTGTTTTTGGGGAATGAATTGGAAGGGTTTGCAGTTAGGGGTTACCCTAAACGCCTTCCCCCCCGCGCGAGTCATGGGGGAGGATTTTCCTACGTGCTGATACTGTTCAGGACAGGCACATCCCCCCCGTTCTTTTTGGCGATCTTCACGTAATTTGGGTTTCAATGCACGGAAAATCGGTTTGCCCCATCAGGTAGATCCTGGAGTAAGTGAGTGATGTGAAGCCGCCGGGCGGTACTGTAGGTGGGTTGTGCATCTGTCGTCAACCCCGAAACGCATGAGTCGACGCCACTTCCGCCGTTCCGCGAGTCGTGAGTCTCCTCTCTGCGCGGCTTGTTTTTGGTGTTTTGGGGGAGGGGGCCAGATGATGAGCGGCGGTCGCATGAATATTGAGGGTATGGATGGGGGCGGTCGTGTGTAAATGAAACGGGGGGAATTATATTTTTTGACATCTTTGCGTGAGGTATCTGTGTTGAACTCGCTGCATTGTCAGACGAGAGTATATTCTTGGAATACGCTGGATGCATGTCAGAGGAGAAGGGTAAGTGTTTGATGGATGTCCTACGAATGGGCGTTGCAACGTAGCTGAAAAATGACGTTTGCTAAGGGAGTCAGCTCTTGCAAATTCGGAGGGAGGAAAAATAATTGCTCCAGAATCCGGGACAAGATTTAAGTTCACCGTTCATGCGCTGACTGTGTCGTTGCCGTACGGCCCGCGACCCTCTGTTGCCCGCCTCCCCTTTCTGCAAGGACCCGTTCAGAAAGAATTGCTCCGAGTCTCTAAGATTCTGCCGCTTGAGCCGTGGCGCCCGCTCCGCCAAACGGAGAAACACAAGGCAAAAAAGCTTTGGGAATACGGCGCAGTAAAAAATAAAAAAGGCGCAACGCAATAGGCGAGAAGGGCCAGACATGAGCGATAACCCTAAATCTGCACTAACCACAATGGGAGTAGCACAATAGCTTTCAAACTCCGGAGGAATTCAGAGGGGGCACATGTAGCAAACATTATTTGAGCCTTTTTTTAATCAAGGAAAAGTTATATCATGCCGGTTACAGCAAAAAGCAAATAATACTGCCCAAGTGTTCTTGGTGTTTAGGCGTCCAACGGGCTTGTCGCTCAGGTTTGGCGGATGCACAGGTCGCCGTCCTCTCCCACCATGAGCGCAGAGATTTGCTTTGCAGGAACCAACAAACCGGAGCCAAAACGAATCATCAGCTCAATTTGTGCGATGTGTTAAATCTTAAAAATGTAGCTATCTCCTTCGAATTCGTACATGCCTCCGAAATACGTACTACCCAAAAGGAAAATGTAATTTGGAATTGCCGTCTTCTGCTGTGCACTTTGTGTATGTTGTTGTGCGTGTCCTCTCCGAACGAGAACTTTGTTTCTTGGTCGCGGTGACACAGCATGAAGAATCGATCACGTGTCATCAGCCTTATCTGAACCACCCATCGCAATTAGACGACCTATGCGCCGCTAGCAAGCGGACTATGCAGACGATCAGAACGGCGCCGCCCGCACACCGCACCATACTGTAGTGTCTAATTCCACTGTGACACTTTGACAGCAAAGCACCTCTTACGCTTTCCGTGCCTAGCTGCACGCCTTTATACCACAAAAAGCCGGACTTTTTCCTCCGAACAGCCGCGAGCCCGACGTCGAGGTCTGACGAAAGCGCACTCGTGTGTTTCCCTAGAGACAATTCTCCAGGCTGGAAGGTACCCAGAAGCTGCTCCATGCATACGATTGCTACGCCCATGACGCTCTGCCAGGCAATCTGCACATCCAACTATGAACCCCCCGACCACCCCTCGCACCAAACCCGCGCTCTCCACCGCAAATCATCCACCCACAAGCGAGTCGAAACAATGCTTCACTTTCACGCCCCCACTAGTCTTGCCCATCTTCCACATTATTCCGTCGCTTCGCATAATTTCCCGAAGACCCCAACCAACGCAAGCTAGCAAGAACAACCAGAAAAACTCCCGACCGCCATCCAATCCATTCTAGACGCCAAAAATGTCACGAACGAATGAATAAGTGGATGAATACATCTATAATATAATAGATCCATTCAAACACTCCCAGAAGCTATGTACATACATAAATTCTAAAGCCCCGCCGGACACTTCGTTCGGGGAGCCGGGAAGCACAACAACACAAAGAAGTGAGGCCAGCTACTTAACATTCGGTTCTGGACTATTATACGGGCGGGGGTGCACGTAGCAACTGCCAGCCCGCGGTCCGTGAGGCGACATCTGTCCGCTGCGACGTGCCCATCACGCAACTTTTCCCCTCCGAGATTGCTGTACTATACTGTAGCTAAGGTAGCCTCCAGGTATCTTTCTTGTGCTACAATGTATGGGTGCTGGCTGGGCGCTGGTGCGAAGATGGGAGGGAAGAAAGGGGGGGGGTTTGGGGGTGGTTCCCGAACACTGGTTCATGGGCACGCATTGAAGTTTATTCAGCGTCGTAAGCGGTCCGTTCCGGTAGATGGATAGACATATCGATGTTAAGTATGTAGTAGTATGTACAGAACATATCCTATCGAGCCATGCATGACCTATTCCATGGTCTCGTATAGTATATATGTACGTATCGCCATCGCACCAAATAATCCCTACGGGCACAATCCATACATGCTATGAATTATCCACCCAACTTCGACTTCGGCGAGCGCAGTTAATAAAGAGAAGCGGTCAGACATTTCGCAAGGCGTAAACTTCATCGAACGGAGATCGATCCAATTTACCCAGTTCCGCGGCCTAGTCCCGACTTTTCCCTTCCCTGCAGCAACACCCGCCCGTCGTATCCCCCGCACTGCGTCGCACTCGCTTCCCCATGCCCACCAATCTTCACGTCCTACGCCTCGGAGCGCACAAACTCTCAAAATTAGCTCCTCACGGGTGCAACAAACACCTATAGATGAGACTATGAAAACAAAAAATGGTCCGATTGGGCTCATCCAAGTTGCAACTCGCGCCTCCACTCAAGTAAAGGCGCTATTGAATATAGCAGGACTGAAAAACTATACAATACAGGCTGCGGAGCGATTGTATGAAAGCGAATATGGCTCATAGTATATGTAGATGGCCGGAAAATGAACAAAAGTGCGGGCTCGGGAAATGTAAGGTGAACGGTACAAATAACATAATGGCCCGCGCGAGCGGTTACAGTCTTTTTTTGAGTATGTTGGATCGAGAAACGCAAGATGCTCGCAGGGTATAACTCAGGCCGTCGCAAGGAAAAGCCAGGTAGTAAGACAAGAAGAAAAAGGCTTCGAGTAGAAGCGCCGCGAAAACGATGACAATGCAGGAGAGAAAAATGCTAGCGCTTGTGGCTTCCGATGAGATGATGGTCCAAATTCCAGCTTCAATGTCGCAAGTGTTCCAGAGTCAAGCATATGCAATGCCGATTGTGCCCAAATTCCTGCCTCCTCCGTATCTTCGTAATTGTCCAACAATATCCATTCGTACTCCAAAACCGAAGGGATAAATACGCGCAGTTTCGCGCAACCGTTGCCGTGAACGCCCGATACTACATGAATTGAACTCCGCAAGTCTGAGGTACGCCTCCTATAGTGGTAAGGTTGATGATAGACCATATCTGCTAAATTTCAACCTTTTTATGGACTGAATGGAAATCTGGCTCGGAAACGCGTCGCATAACGGAGGGCGCGCTTTCCGATCCACGCTTGATTTTGAGTTTTTCCATCAACTTGCCAATCATGACATACTCCTCGGGCTCGACGAATCCAGTTGGTTGCTGTTGGAAGAAGCTCATGACAAGTTCCAGCGCGCGACGTGCGTCCTCATGGGATGGAGGAACAGACGATGAATTTTCCATACTAATAGGAGCTGGCGATGAAAGCTGGGACTGTTGCACAGACATACTACCCGTCGGAACTGTAGGAACTGGAGGTGGTTGCATTGAGGTGGTCACCTGGGTTGGGGATGCTTGCATAGCATCATCAATCGCTGCCGAAGAAGGGCGAAGCTCCGTCATGGGAGAATCCAGGGAGGTCACGTTGGCATATCTCGGAGTCAAGGCCTCAGAAGAAGGGGGTGGTGACATGTACTGTTCCACACCAATGAGCATCGGAAAGGTCTGGCTGCGGGGACGCTGGAAATTAGCGCTTCCTGGTTGTCCCGTGCCTTGTTGACCACCCATAAAAGGATTCGGTCCACAAGTGGAGTCGGGCGTGAAGAAGGGTGATGTCGGGCTCGTAGGGCCTGCTGAGAACGACGATGGCGCAGTATCCGTAAAAACACTTGAAAGAGAAGTGTTGCTTTGAGAATGGAATGGGCGATGATTTGAGAAATTGTAACTGTCTGGGCTCTCTGTCTTGAGGTTCTCCTCGCTCTTCTTGGCCGAGATGGTGACTGGTGAGGGAGACACCCCGCTCGGAGATGTCGGAGAGATACCACTAGGAGTGTGAACATTCGACGGCGGATTAGAGTTGACTTCAGATTCCTCTGCTATCGAGTTTTTCCTGGATTTTGCGCCCATGAGATTATTCTTTTGCTTGAACTTCTCGAGCCAGCTGGTGCTATTCGCTTTCAGATGGCTTTCTGAGTTGCCTACCGTGGTCGCGAAGAATCGCGCCTTCTCCCGTATAATGGCATCAGTTAAGGGGAGACCCTGCCGCTGGTGATTTCTTGCCCAGTTGGAAAGCGCTCTCTCAATGTCAGGAAACTTGCCTTTCGACCTTTTTATAGGTGATCGGCTTCCATCGTCCTGATACAAATACTTTTCCTTTTGGCGCAACACCTTCGAGACAGTACTGAATGATAAATTAGCGGCTGTACATGTTTCCCTAGCGAACTGATTGAATACCTTCTCTCCACACCAAACATAGCTGAGAAGTGGTTAGCTTTATATGTAGATACCTCCAACGGACGAGAGGCGGCTCACCTCCAATCTCAGTTTGCTTGACAGTCGGATGCTCTTCATGATAGAGGCACATGCGGCGACGGTCTGCGTCCGTAAGGGTCTTACGTGGAGTTGATGAAGTGCGCGAGTGTGTTGATGTTGCTGATACTGGTGTCGCAGATGCCGGCGTGATAGGTACCGGTGCCGAAGGATAGATGGGCGGAACATATGTCGACTGACTAGTCAACATGCTCGGCCATTGAGGCATGATCAGAGGCTGCAGTTGCGGATGCGTAGTCCTTGGAGGATGCATCTGGGTGGTATAGAGAGGCTCCATGGGAAGGCCGGTATAATTGCTGAAGCCATTGTAGTCCTGCACCGGCGACTGATGCTGCGGCTGGTGATAAGCTCCATTGTCGTGCCAGCTGGAATTGGTATCGTCGAAGGCCTGGTCATGGTGGTGGTGATGATGATGCTCGGGATCCATTTGTTGCAGCTGGCTCATGTTGAGCTACAGTGCAACGAGAGTGATGCAATGTATCCGTGCAATTGTGGGAGCGTCCGTGTTAGATCTTCAGCGTGGGCATTTGCGCCTACGCCGGCGTGGTGCTGCGCCTGTTCCTGGGGGTAAGGGACGTCAAGAGACGGACGGCGGCGCGCGTGCATGCATGAGAGTGAGGGACGGTTCCTGAAGCGAAACGACAACGCCTTGGGTGTACACAGTGCTGCGACAGCGCCGGGCCCCAGCTGACAAAAAGACAATGCGGTAGCCCAAATAAGACGAAACGAAACGCTCTGCGGCGCGGCAAAGGATTGACTTGGGGGAACTTGGGGGGTTAACTGCAGGGCGACGATGGCTGCTGCAGCGACCTGCAGCGCGTACTTGAGGGCTGGGGAGTCTGGTACGGAGCCTAGGAGCGGTGCGATGCGGGCTGCAGGCTGGTTGCAGCTGCGGGAGTGTTGCGGGACCCAAGGATGTTTGTTTCGCCCAAGGGTGGTCCTTGGCCTGGTCCGGGGTGTGTGCCCAGGTGAGTGAGCGATGGGAGCAAGGTGAAGGGGGCGGTCAGTGCAGGCTTCCTTGTCCAAGCGACGCCGGGCCCCCCCAGGGCGCAGTGGTGGCAGCAACGTTGCGGGCTTAGTGTGCGCGGGCCTATTCGGGGGATGCAGCCCGCTAACAGCCTGAGCCAGAGCCAGCGCCAGACTGGACAGACAGCCTGCACCGCCAGGGCATGAGAGCGACACAGCGCATCCCATTACTGATTGACTGACTGTGGGCGCTGCGGGCTCTGCGGGCCAGAGAGGCGGCCGCCGTCGACGCCTGTCTCTCCACAGTCTTTCTCTTCTCTCTCTCTCCTCTGCTCTGCCTTGTGCTAACCAGCCAGCCGACCAGCCAGCCAGCCAGCCAGCCAGCCAGCGAGCGGCAAAGGGGGGCATGTCGAGGCGGCCGGTCCTGGCCTTCGCACCGCACCACCACCACCGCTCACGGCTAATCTGACGCTGCTGCCAAAAGCGGATGTTCCAAAGTGGCTTCTTCATATTGGCAAGGCGACGCCCTCGTGCGCGCCGCTGGTGCAATGGTGCTCTGGTGCGTCGCCGTTAGCCGTGTATGCCCAGGTGGCGCGCCCGCCCGCGATACCAGCTAGTGGTGCTCAGGTACATCCCATCCCTCCATGCTCCATAGGTATGCACCAGACAGGTACGCGAACGAGCGCGGGCAGCGATTCCCACCGCCGGCAGAGCGACACCTATCGTTGCCGCATAAAGGAGGCCGCCGGCTCGAGTATCGACGCTGCCCAGATGCCCTCCAAGGCCTAAACCTATCCGGAAAGGTCGCGAGCACGCCCATGTGAGTCGAGCCACCAGAAACAGTCTGGGTTTGACCGAGGAGCCATTCACGCCTGAGAGCGACGACTGTTAGCGCCCGAATGACAGAATGTAGCCAGTGCACTGAGTCGCCTGCGCTAGCCGGCCCCCTGCTGATTTTCTCCGAGACGACCAAGTGCTCGAGTGGACGGACCAATAAGAGTCGCCGCAGGTAGGCCAATATCAAAGGTAACGGCCAGAGAACGATCGTCGTATTCCCTGAATTTCCGAAATAACAATATATGGAACTAGGAGAGAATGTTACTGAGACCATTCCAATAGCCACGCTCGTCAGCGAGCCTTGCGACGAGACAGGCACGCCTCCTTAGCATAAAGGAGACGATCTGTTATTGACTAGCCGTCGGGAGGCTTGGGTTCGCCGCCGTCGCTCAGCGGTCTGGCGAATGATTGTTCCGATCCGCCGTACAAGCTGCTCTGACTGAAATAAACGTGCTGATTCCGTTGCAATACTATTGGTACCTCAACTTGGCCAATCCAGCACGTCATGTCGACCGCCGCGTTCCGCTTGGGTCAACCCAACAACCTATGACACCTGCTAGCCCTGATATCATATTGAGACACTCTAAGCCATCATCTAAAGCCTCACCATCGCACCACTCATATCCCATTGCCGGACTTAGAATTATTGACTCCCGTCCTGATCCGAGTTCATCTATCGCTTGATAATCGTTACTGGCCACGAGGTGAGTTGTGGGGAAACACCAAAATAGTAGCTTCGGCAATCGGACTTACTGATATCTTCGTCGGCGAGCTCGTGAGCCAGTCCCACGCGTTGTGGTTGATGCTTGACAGATTTCCCGTATACGATGGCGTGCTTGAATTGCTCTACGATGGTCTTGTGGATGGAATTGCACTACTGTACCGTCAATCAATACTCTCACCTTGCCCAAAAAAGGAACGTACAAAGTCTTCGACCGTGCAGGCCGTCGATCTAAGGACCACTGGCGCCGTGTAGTCTGGTAGCTTCCCTTTCGGCTTCGTGTAGACCCGGACGAGATTCAACTTTTCCCACATCATCTCCAGCAATTCGTCAACATTCCAGCCGTGTTCAGAGCTGATGGGACAGGCGTTCGGAATACGATATAACAGGTCCAATTCTTCTATCGAAATGGCATCGATCTTGTTGAGAGCGTAGATAACTGGAATGTAGCTTCGGCTCTTCGCCTCCAGAATATCAATCAGGTCGTCAACTGTCGCATCACAGCGAATGGCAACGTCCGCATTGGCGATGCGATACTCGCTCAAAACAGCCTTGATCTCATCGTGGTCGATGTGCGTCAGGGGTACAGTCGAGGTGATGTTGATCCCGCCCTTGTCCTTTTTCTTGAACACAATATTGGGCGGGCTCTTATTGATTCGGATGCCGAAGCCTTCCAGTTCGTTTTCAATAACACGTTTGTCTGTTAGGGGTTTATTCACATCCAAAACAATGAAGATCAAATGGCAGGTTTTAGCTACCGCGATGACCTGCCGACCACGACCTTTACCATCTTTTGCTCCTTGGATAATACCTGGAAGGTCGAGGATTTGGATCTTGGCTCCGTTGTAAATGACTTGACCGGGGACCGTAGTGAGCTAAAAGAGCGTTAGGTTGTCGCTAGAGGAGGAAAAGCACAAGGAATACCGTCGTGAACTCATATGCAGCAGCTAAGTACTCGTCAGTCTGATGAGTTCGACTACGACATAAGCGCGGACAAACCTTCAGAATGCTGGCCGGTTAGTCTGCTCATGAGAGTACTCTTTCCTACAGAGGGAAATCCGATAAAGCCACTAACAGTGTCAGATAGCGGATGCCGATATGCTATTGCGTACCTACACACTCGCGACTCCGGTTCGGGCCACATCGAAGCCAACTGCATTTGCGTCAGCAATATTGAAAGCATCTGCACACGCTAGAACATACCTCCACCACCGCCTCCACTAGAGCTAGGCGTAAGAAGCTCCCTCTTCAGTTTGGCAAGCTTTGCCTTTAATTGGCCTGTTTTCGGATGAGCCCCAGCATTGATCCATCTCGCGTGTCAAGCCTATACCAAGATGGAATGAGGTCGCCTTATTTTTCTGCGTTCGAGCCATCTGGAAAAAATGTATAAGCGGCCGCAAAAGGTAGGCATTCTAGCGTTGCTTACTTCGGCTTCGATCTCTTTGATCTATCTCGCGAATTATCAGAATGGTTCGGCTGTAGCCCTCTTTTGTCAATTCTCACCTTATCTACTGTGGTAGCCATTCTGACGGATCTAATAAAGCAATATGGTTGCGAGAGCCTAGGAGTTGTAGAAGTTTTATAGAAATTTGAGGTCGAGGGCGGCAGAATGACGGAGGGGCAATCGCCGCCGGCGGGTGTACGTTTGTCCGCCCCGATCCCGGCACTACGCAGTACCTTGCAAAGTTCCGACGCCAGCCGTATTCGCCGACTTCACTGTGTCTCCCCGGGCATTTCATCTAGTGGCATGGCTAATACACAGATGACTGACTAGACATCACAAGGCGGCGGGTCGCGGCAACTCCTTACATAAAGGGCGGTCAGTTTCTGCATAGGCATGGACATACGTGTCGAAAGTCATCCTTCTCCTGCCTGAGCAATCACGACTCTCTCCCTATCTATAGCTCAATAAGAAGTGGCATTAATACGACCACGTCGCTACCTTCTTTAACATTCCGTGCAGGGTACATGAGAGAAATTTCTAGCATTTCGTCCAACTATTTCCCTACCACTGCATCTTCATCCCATCCCCAGTCGATCATTAATTTATTTGAGATACCGTTACAAAGTTCACAAGTAGACGAATAGACATGGATAAATTCCATGCTCTAGTCGAGGACCTCAAACAAAGGCTCGGCCCAAGCTCTGGCATCAACTCCGAGGATGTCGACCCGCTAGAATTACAGCGACTCATGGAGGAATATATCTCCAATGAATCCGAATGGTCAAAGTATGCTCACGCTCACAACGGCAAAACCTATACACGGAACCTTGTTGATATTGGAAACGGAAAGAGCAATTTGGTAAGTATCTTGGAGGCATAGTGGTACTCTGAGCTGACATGGTATACTATAGCTAATTCTTGTTTGGACGCCTGGAAAGGGGAGCCCAGTTCATGAGTTCTGTTTCCCTTGCTTACTGCTTGACTCTGCTGACTGGCAATAGCCACGCAAATGCACACTGCATCATGAAAGTACTACAGGGTCGCCTTGTGGAAACCCGATTTGAACGACCAACTGTCCAATTGAACATGGATAAACATAAATCGTGCCCTTTGAAGCAAATCCAGAACTCGGAATATTGCCTTAACAAGGTGGCATATATGGCCGATACCTTGGGTCTCCACAAGATATTCAATCCAGACGCACATGAATATGCGGTATCCCTTCACTGTAAGCTGGCCCTCGATTTTCGTACCCAATTAGATTCGTCTCAACTAGAGCAGTATACACACCTCCGAATGCTGCGGTCTATGGCTGCAATGTTTACGAAGAAGAGACGGGCCACGTACGTCACATAACGCAGTGCGATTTCTACTCTGAGTACGGGAAAATAAAGCGACCGCAACCGTAGTATTACTTATTGTCTGGAGCTATTCGGCGCCGACTTGATTGGTGGCCATTTCGAGTTTTCTTGGTACCTTTGGGCTTATTCTTCCAGCTTGTAGTCTTCTGACTGCCTGGCCTGTTTAGGCAGAATTTATGAATCCAGGCTCTGTAGAAATATATCTGAGCGTTGTTCTTTTGGCTTTACCGAAATTGACGTATGACGAGCGAGTGAGCATGCCGTTTACAATTAGTACGTCTTTGGACAATCGGGGACCTCCAGATTCAGCCCTTGGTGTTTACAAGCTCAGCCTTTTTCCATGAGGAACACAAGTCTTGCCAAGTCCCTCTGCAAATATGCAAAAACGCTATCCTGGTCGGCTGATGGCAGAACTAGGGCTTGTTGTATGGTGATGGCGGAGGTGCACCCCCTGCAGAGCACGTCACGTCATTGGCTCAAAGCGGCCCAGGCGTGTGCATCCGAATCGGGATCTGCGCGTCCTCGCAGGCTCCTGTCTTTTTGGAGCTTCAGCTTCAGCTCTTGCCAACGATCGACAGTCACAAACGCCCAGGTCATGTCCTTCGATGTCCAGATATAGCCGTCAACAGTTCCAATGCACCCGGCCGTCCATTTGGTTGCCGAGCATGCCCTCCAGAACCTGCATGTCCTGCTCCCGGCTCTCTACGTTGTACTTGCGACCGTCGCACATGTCCACGCCCCCGTCAAACATTCGCTACTAGTCGTCACCGTCTCATGGCTCCTGATATGGATACCGACGATATTTCGAGCGGGTTTCTGGTCGGGCGGGAGCAGAGGCAGGAAAACAGCGAGCTGGCTTGCCGGCAGCTTCCTAGCCTTAGCCCAGGTTTGCGACAGAGCGGCGAGCGATAAAATGGGCATATGGACGACCAAGGTGGGCAAGGTTGTGCAGCCAGGATGCTTCTCTAGCTAACAATGCTCTAGGGACTACTCCCTGCCCTAGTCGTCCTGTTGTCCGAGAATGAATTCCTATCTAAGCACGTCGCGTTGCCCTCGTACAGCCTGCTCGCGGATGCCTCTCCAGATGGCGGCTCTAATTCAGAGAAGCGGTCTCATGCACGATCCTCTAGGCTCTTAGCGGTCGTAACAATCTCTGCGTCTATGGTACTTGCGTCTGGCTTCACCCTGCCTTCGACATGGGCGCTAGGACTGAGTAGCGTTATCTTCACTGCGGTCGGCCTAATACTCTTCGAGAGCGCGCTGAAAGACTCGAAAGATGACAGTGCTGGTAGAAGGGGGCTTATGTCCGCTAATGGTACCTTTTCACGTCGTGGTTCGCTGGATAGTGCGCAGAAAGAGCTGCACTTGGCTTCCCTGCGAGACGTCGCTTTTGTCATGGTCGTTCTTTGCGGCCTCGCTACGTTCCTGATAGAGCCGGCTATCAACCCTGATGCTATATCTTGGAAACCTAGTTACCGACACTGGGGCGACAATTGGAGGGTCTACCACTATCATAAAGAAGTACAGCAATGCCTGTTGATGATTCTTGTCAATAGTCTGCTCAATATTGCTACTTTTTTCCAGGTAGGTCAATTTCCTATGCAATTTGCTAAGAGGTATAGAAGTCATTTGTACCAACTAACATCATTTTTTAGCTCTGGCATCAAGACGCTGTGCTCGTATCCTTTTTACTTTTATTAGCCATCATATGCACGCGACTAATTTCTGCTATATCGTTTTCAGGCGTTTGGTTCACGATTATATTTGGATCAGCAGCCTTTCTGTTCATATTCAATTCCCCTGCCTCTGCTTCAAACGTCGATATTCGGAGTTCCATACGGTTTAGACGCATCTTGCTCGGAGTCACGGCTGTTTCAGTATGCATTATGTTTATGCAGTACGCGTTCGGAGCTGGACGCCATACATTTACAACCCATGAAATAACATCCTTCGATGCACTTAGACCTGAATATCCATACGCGCCAGTCCCTATAGATATGTCCAAGGGACACCCGGCCCACCAGCTGATCAAATCAGCCGAGAAAGATTTCCAAGCACAGCTCGAAAGGCAGTCTAAGTCTCTTGATGGAGCTGTCCGAGAGTACCGGCGACGAAACGGGATATTTCCACCACCCCACTTTGACAAATGGTATGAATTTGCGAGGCGGAACGGTATCCAGCTTATTGACGAATTCGACAACATAAATCGTTCGCTCCTCCCGTTCTGGGCTATCAAGCCATCAACAATACGGCAGCGTGTCAAAAATGCATTAGGCTTCCAGGGTAATGGACTCATAGGATTCATGATACGCGACGGAAGTATTGTCAAGATTGAAGGTGGGCAAGAATGGCAACAACAAGCGACAGCTGGTATGATGAAAGAGTTCGTGCAGTATCTTCCTAACATGGATCTTGCCTTCAACATTCACGATGAGCCTCGGGTCGTTGTTCCTCACGACGACCTATCCATCCTCATTAGCAAGGCACGAGACCAAAGCATACCTGCCGCCATGAAGATCATATCCCCGCGGAACTCCTTTTCGGGCCGGCCGGCGGACATGAACGACGGAAAACGTCTCGAAGAAGCCAAAACTAGTCGCTTTAACGAATTCGCACATCAACAAACCTGGACTAATGCCCGCATGTCCTGTCCTGCAAATAGTCCGGCCCGCATCTTAGAAGACAGTACTGCCGATAACCTCACAGCGTATGCAACTGAGCCCCTAAACTACATCTACAATTACACCGCCTTCACTGATATCTGCAACTCCCCATCTCTCGCCTATACGTTCGGCTTCTTCGAACGTCCTAACGCTTTCAACGTCATCCACGAACTAACACCCATCTTCTCGCAATCGAAAGTATCTAGCTTCCAAGATATCCTCTATCCGAGTCCATGGTACTGGTTCGGAAGAGTCGGATACGACAAAGGCCGCGACACGACATGGGAGAACAAGACAAACAGCCTATATTGGCGCGGATCGACGACTGGCGGATTTAGTAGGAACGGAGGATGGAGGAGGCAGCATCGCCAACACATTGTCCGACGCTTCAATGCTCTAGATAGAGTGAAGGTACTTGTTCGTCAAGGTGGAGAAGCGGGCTTGGAAGTCCGAGAGGTGGGCCGCAAGGATTACAAGAAATATGTCAATATCAAGTTCAGCCATATCGGGCAATGCGATCCAGGGGACTGCGATGCACAGAAGGAGTTCTTCGAGGTGGTGGAACGGGTCGATGGGCAGGATGCTTGGTGGTATAAGCATCTACTCGATATGGATGGGAATGCGTTTTCGGGCCGCTTCTATGCTTTCTTGAAGAGTAAGAGTTTGACATTCAAAATGGCACTGTTTCAGGAATGGCATCAAGAGTGGTTGAAGCCATGGGTGCATTATGTGCCGTTAACGTTGATTGGAGACGAGCATCTAGATCTTGTGAGGTGGTTTGCTGGCGTGGAAGATGCTTCAGGCGCTGAGGACAGGGAGAATAAGGGGAATGGGAATTCCGTTGGCGAGAAGAAAGCAAAGGAGATTGCAGAACGGAGCACTGAGTGGGCCGATAAGGTACTGAGGAATGTAGATTTCGAAGCCTGGTTCTTCAGATTGCTTTTAGAGTAAGTTTATACCTTACCCCGGGCTTTGGATGCCGTGCTAATGGTGGAATAGGTATGGTAGGATTGTTGATGATGACAGGGAGGTTATCGGGTATCCGGGCCCTTGATTAATGACGGCATGTACAGTTCCAGGCTCTGCGAGCGTATTATGGACAGTTGTAGCATATGTATGCGGTGTCGCTGTTGGAGGCCGTTTCGTGTGCTTTTAGGTTTTTAGGAGATGGGTTGAAAGGATCTGTATACAAATGATGACGCACAACTTCTCTACTGTATCCATACTATGTTGTTTACTCTTTCATCTATCCCTCTCCAATCTTTTTCCGATCCTTCCCTTCATCTAGATTTTTACAGTCAGTCCGAACCAGCCAAACAGTGTCTCTCTTCTACCCCTCCTCTACTCATCCCACAATCTTTCCACAACCTAACTAGCACCATCCCTAATAAAAAAAACCCTTTTTTTTTTCGCTGCCTGATTATTGCACACCACCTCGCCTATGCCCGCCTCTGATACTAATTTCCTACTCCTAACCCCACTCTTGGACCCACAGACGCACAAGCACTGGATCCACGCTTTACCACTCGTCGATTATACTCTGTTGTGCCGCGGACGTCTCGTTTTGGCGTTGGATAGGAAGTAGCGTACAGATAGCAGGTCTAGGGTGTACATTAGTGCATCAGCGGGGATTCGTTTGTGGTAACCAGAGTACGGGCTCTGACGTGTGTATTATTTACGCAGAGAAGAGGGGCGCGGAGGACCGGGGGGGGATAAATTTTATATACGTGTGCTAGGTTGAACTTGGAAAGTTTTACTTTTATTATTTTCGATGCGTAGTTTAGTGTGTGCTGAGCTGAGGGGGAGAAGGGTTGGCGGGTGGAAGTGTGAGTAAGAGCGGTGTGTATAGATATAGTGGGTGAGTAGGTGGATGAGCTTGTTTAAGTTCTATGGATATGTATGAATATGTGGGAAATAGTTTAAAAAAAAAAAAAAAAAATTAAGAGCACAAAATAATAACCTCCTATTCCCCTCAGCTACTCAGAAGTGGTTTCTTCAGTGTAGTCGGAAAGGCCGCATTGGAACCCTTCAGCGGCCACCCCATCCAAGTGAGGTTAGTTGCCGACGCAGTTGCTAATTTGGAGGTTTGCCGCTTATATGTAAGCGGACGGAATGTCGTGGTTTCAAAGTTCCGTAGGCTGTTGTTGAAAAGAAGGGCATAATTGTTTATATTTGCAATGATAAAAAAGCCCCACCACCCTTCTGCGCTATATACACGCAAAACCCAAACCCATGCCGCACACTATTGCAAATACGAACTTCCTCCAAAAAAAAAAAAAAAAAAACTTGTCTACGTTATATAAGTCCAAGCATATATACAACCCCACCCCTATATCCCTCATCGTCAACATTAGTCAGTACACACTCATACCAAACCCCATTTCAAAATCATCATCTCCTAACCCCCCCATACTTGCCCCCAAATTCTACAAGATTTTTCTGGCGGAACATGCCCTACTATAGCGCCACGCAACATAGATCTATAATCCACTAGCAAGGAAGCGATAATCCCGCTATTAGCGATTGTAGTTCTATACTACTTTCGAAGGGTAGGCAGGATGCCAAGAGCAAGGATAGGATGAGGAAAAAGCAGGTAGGTGCATAGCTAGAACCTGTTAAACAAGTCTAGTCAGTCCCACTAATCAGCCTCCAAAAAAGGGCGTCTCAGCATACCGTCTAGACACCTCACTTTCCCATCATACTCAACTCATTTGCGAAAAGACGTCTGCGGGACCGCTACAGCCCGACATTCCCAAGAACCATGGAGTCTCTGGTTCTCTTCATGCATCAAAGTTGATGAGGGACATGCAGCGGAACATTATCCGGCATCCACATTCCCCCTTCATTCGCACTATAAGCACTCTAGCTATTTTCACCATGTAGAAAATCTTCGATTCATGCTACATGCACAACATCACTGTCATCCACCTAACGGCAGCGCCTCTCATCTAGGCATCCCAGCCCCGCCTCTACTTCGCCCTGGTATCAATGAGACCTTAGCGAACGTCCAATGCCCTATGCATGCATTCCATCCCATCCTATACTAAACCCATCCAACCCATAAAAGCCATGAATCCCGTCTTCAACGCCAATTCCCAAATCAATGGTAATTCCCAACGCCGAGACATGCATAATGACCGCAAAGAAAAAGATTCGCCAACCACCCACATGATTTTGCCGCTGCCTATACAAAAAGTTCCCCTACCACTAGGATGCCGCATACGCAGGTTACCTTCTCCCGCTACCTAAACCGCCAGGCCGGGAACAAGCCCCTATTCACGCTCTCTAGCTCCAAGCATTGGTACGGGCTCGATTGAGGGTCGAAATACAGCCCCTCCAGCTTCCCGTCGCTTCTCCTCAGACACACGTAATAGAACCCCGAAATCGTAAGTCCACATCCAGAATCATCGAACGTGAGATCTTGCTGCCCCACTGCCATCCATCGATCGGGGTAGTTTTCCCTTGAGCTCGTCGTGGAGAGGAAAGACTCGTTCACAACCGCCCGAGCAGAGATATCCGATGTCGTAGAAAAGGACGGAGGCTGGACAGGGCTAGCCATAGATCGGTTCAGTGATTTTACAAAACACCTTTCTTTCCAGCGCATTAATACCCATTCTCTGTTGAGTTCCTCGGCGATCCATCTCTTGTTAGTTAACTTGCGGACCATTTCGTCATCGGTCAGTTTCTGGAACGGGGGCAATTTCCTCCAATATAGGGCATCGTTGCTGGCGGTCGATTTAAAAGATTCAGTTAGGAGGGTGTGCTGGTTGAAGTCTAATATCTCGCCTTCCAGATATGTCGTGATGGATGATGTTCGGGTAAAGGAGGAGCTGCTCCCATCTGGGGTGCTCGTTAAGAGAGGCTGGTGCGAGTGTGGATGTGAGGGAACATTATTAGCCTCCATAGTTGCCGATAGAGACATCTTACTGTAATCTACCGCGTGAATTCTTACTTTGACGGGCCAACTATCTTGTTGCGGAGCGTGGGTCACCACCTCGGGGCCTGGGGACTGGGGTTGTCGCCGGTGAGGGGGAGGATAATTGTGGCTGTACCATGGCCGGGACGGATCTAGAAACGTGGAGGTCAAGGTATCATTGTCACGGAAATGATAGAGAGTGGTGCTCGACCCAGGAGTGGTGGCGGTAATGGTCGATGTTATGGAGGTGGCGTGCTGGTAACCCGATAGCAGAGCACCCGGCGCTAGCCAGGAAGTCTCCGCTGGAGGGGGGAGGGTGAAAGTGTCCAAGATGAAATCTGGATGTTCATCGCGGTAGAAGTCCTTGGTCACAAAACCTGCGTCGTAGGCCGTATTCAGGCTATCGTCGACTGTATTCGAATAGCGTATTCGCGAGAGGTACCTGATAGTCTGTTCGAGGCGTGGGGATACGGTAGCCAGCGAGGAGCGGTCGAGGTGGTTCCGGCGATAAGCGTCCACCCTAGCGAGCATATCGCGGTCCCGCTCTCGGTCGAGGGAGGAGCGGCGCTCGGAGAGGCGCTGCATAGCAGCCTGGCGGACGCTGTCGAAACCGCTGCGGCGTTCTCTCGACTCGCTGTGGTGAGGTGACCTGCTAGTAGAGTCTCTGTCAGAATCGTACCGCTGGACGTAGTCGCGGGTGCGGGCAGAGAACCTGGGGTTCCTGCGCACAGACTGTAGGATTGCCGCAGACCTTAGGGAGCTGTCGGCTGTCTGCGACGGCTGATTCGAGTTGAGCAGCCTCGAGTAGTAGGCGCGCAGGCGAGTCTCACGCTCCGTGTCTAGCTGCGAGCGGCCCAGGACGCGCAGCATGTCGGGGTGAGTGCTGGGCTGCTCACGGCGCAGCTCGGCGAGGATCTGGTCGAGCTCGTCCTCGTCGTCGGCCTCGTTCGCGGGCGACCAGTCGTACAGGTTGTTGTGGCTCGGGATGCGGTCGCCGTACGCGGGCGGGTCGTGGATCCTGCTGAGGCGACTCATCACTCGTCGCAGGCGCTCGCGGTGGTCGGTGTCCTCGTTCGGGCGGCCGGAGTAGCGCAGGCGGGCGCTGCTGTCGTGGGCCTGGGTGGTCAGCGTCGCGGCCAGATTGAGCACGTCCTGGTTGACGGGGCTCTCGAGCTCACTGAGGGCAGCGAGGTATGACGGAGGCGTCCCGGCGCGTTGCTGCCCAGAGCCTGTAGAGCCTGCGGGCGGGCTCGTCGCTCTAGAGTTGGCGGGCGGCATCGCGCGGGCGAGCGCGGTAGCGGTAGCGGTAGCGGTAGCAGATGCTGCAGATGCTGCGCAGGCGGAAGCGGAGACGAGGGCTACCTATGCTCGGGCAGGGGCGAGTCGCATGCTGGATGGCTGCTCGGGGGAGGGGACTTCGGCAGCAGCGGCCTAGACGTGGGAGATAATGTGGGGAGAGGGGAGAGGGAGAGGGGAGAGGGAGAGAGGAGAGGAGAGAGGCAAAAGTACAAGCAAAGGGACGGAGAAGCGCTGGACTGGACAGAGTGAGTGGTGTTCGCGCGCCGAGGGTAGACACTCTGCGCACGCACGCACACATACACACACAAAGCCGGAAAACTCGCTGCCTGTGCAGTCCAGCAGTCCAGCAGTCCAGCAGTTCAGCCTTCCAGCCTGCAGCAGCCCGCCTGTCCTGCCCTAGGGGCCCGCCGTCTACCCAGGTGAGAGTCTGCCCCCCGTCTTTGTCGCCGAAGGGAGGGGGCCGCCGCGCGATAGTTGCCCTCCGCAAAACCACCGCTGCAGCCCACCAGCCATGTACAAATATGTACGGTACATCTGTTGTTGAATCGCCCCTCCGGAGCTCTCCCCAGACGTCCCTATTGGTGATCCCGACCGACTGGCTGGCTCGCTGCAAGAGCCGCAGAGCCGCCGCGGAACAGAGCGGGTTATCAAACACACCACCATTCACACAAACCTGTCGAGTCAGAAATGAAACACCTGTTCAAGCGTTCGAAGTGTGTTCTGTTTCATCTTCATTTGCATCTTCGTTTGCGGGAATCAACGGTTTGCAAGTGGTGGAATTTCTTTTTTTTTTTTTATTAGATTTACGCTGTGTGTATAACGTAGAAGCTAGCTTCTATCCAGCATCCGATTCACCCCAACCGGGGAGTGCGTCTTCCGAGACTCAGTCCGAAAGTGTAGGAGATGACCCTACAGTCTCTACGCTCCAGGTCTCTCGAGGGAATGGAAACATACGAGGCTCGCGGGCGCTTCAGGGCCTGTCTCTTCTGCAAGCAGAAGACGACATTCCTGAGAGCCAAAGGTGCGACTGGCGCAACCTGGTCTCGACCCACGAGTGCCCCCATGCTTGCCATCCCTTTAGACTTCCTTTCATACGTAGAGATAGATGATTACACCAGCATCCCAGATGCGTGTATATTTTTTTTGTCGCCGCCTCCCAGCCTTTCCTGCTGGCACTCAATGCCAGTCTGAGGAGGCGATGAACATAACTGCGTCAAATCATGAGTGGCATGCCATGCTCAATGAAGAGATGCCAGCCGTCCAATACGACATTAAACAAAACCCGAGTGTGCCTGCCACATAGCCGCGAGGCTGTACCGTGTCTTTCTTAAATGCCCGACATGCAAACCTCCCAGAGATGCAACCAAAGAAAAGAGCCTGGTCCGGCCGCTGTATGCAAGGAATCCACAGAGGAAAAAATTAAAAAAAAAAAAAAAAAAAAAACAGACGCTCGCTAAAAAATCGACAGGTACTAAAACGGATATCCAAGGAAAATTGTACGAGAGAAGAGAGTAGGAAATCAATCGCTAATATCGATGAACGCCGTCCCATGCTATGGTATGATGTTGTTATACATCACTTCATGCACATCGCATATCGTCTCGTGTCGGCGTTGCGAGGCTGTGCGCATCAACCTTGCTGCAGAGAATAGGGAAGAACTAGGGGACTGGCCAGGTCCACGCTTCCCAGGCTTCGATAGAGGATCGCTACCACACTATTACTCATCCATTTACGTGAAGGCAGCGTACTGTGGTGCGAAGCCTGTGTCCCACCCGAACCCACCACTACCATATCCGCTGCTCACGGCGCTGGAACCGCATTGTTGGGCAAGCACGCTAGGCAACGGTAGGGCAGGTATCGGCGCGGTAGCCTGGGGCGGGCTATAGTACTGACTCGTGGTGTTGAATGGCTGGCTAAAAGAAGGGGTCGGCGATGGGAGCTGAATATCGTTCAGGCCCATTGTACTCCAGAAAGATGGTTGCGTTTCACCGCAGGTGGCAATGGTCGGGCTCGGTGTCGATGGGACTACTCTCCAAGACTCAACAGGAGCAGGATGCGGCTGCGAGATGTGTTGTCCCGCTTGCCACCAGTTCGCAGCGCCTGGAGAACTCGGAAGAAGGGGAGCTGGTCGCACGACATCGACAATCCTCGGAGGAGGAGGGAGTAGCGGGAGGAACAGTCCCATGATAGCATTCTTGACCTCCTCGCCTCGACCCTCAAGTAGCTCTCCCGCGCCCTCCTCCTCGAGACCTTCCAGAGCCCGTACTGAAGTTCGAAAGACGTAGCGGTTAACAGACTGTACGAATTCCTCTTGCAGCTTCTTTAATTGCACCTCCTTCTCGGGCCATTCCCAGGTGGTGGCCGACACGTCGACCGAGTAGATGTCCTTGTGGTACTCGATGAGCGCTTCGATTGTTTCGGGTGTGAGCTTGAATGCAACCTCATGCTGTGAAACCATGTCGACATGCACAACATATGCCTCGATATGGATGAGCTGGTAGTTGAACAATGCTTCCACCAGTGGGTTGGAATCCTTCCGCAGTTCCGAATCTGGGGCCTTGGGTACCATGATCGAGCATAACGACCAGATGGCGTTCGCGCCGGACAGGGTTTCTGTGAGACACCGGTAGTGCTGTGGCACGCTGTTCAATGGGCGCTTGACTCGGTTTATGCGCTTCAACGTTTGGGTCAACCACGGTTCGACCTTGGAGTTGAGAACGACGGTTGGCGCCGAACGAGGCGCAAAGGCGGCCGCCGAGGCGGGCAACAGCGAAATGGGCATTATTGGCTTTTGTTGTTGTGGCGATATACAAGAGCGATGCGATATTATATGGGACGGTAGTATCAACGACGAAAGGAAAACGAACAAAAGAGAATTCTAAAAGGGTGTCTCAGGCGGAATTATGAATTTGCGACTCGCCTTGGGGTTGACGATGGAGACAAGAAGGGGACGGACGAATGAGAGGGGGAGAAGGCGAGGTGAGAGGTGGGAGGGTAGAGAAGGCTAACGGTGGTGGGTGCGATCTATCTTATGAGGGCCCGACGAGGGGACGATAATGGGCCCGCTCGGGGTGGCCACAGGCTCGGCAAGGGTATCATGCACACTGCCCCATTTGGATGCACTGCGCATCTAGCTTGTCTAAACCCGCATATATGGCGAAGATGCAGCTGCAGGACTAGGCGGATCCAAGCTGACCGACCGGCACGGCGACCGCGTTGCTCACTGTTGAAGCGCGTGGATAGGCGGCCATCTATCTAGCGGAAAATTGCGATGCCCTCATGGCCGCAGAGGTCCATCTAGGCCTTGCAGGCGGAGATGAGGACGACGAGAGAGGCGTCATGTCAGCTGTCGCTGTGGAAATGGCAGAAGCATTAAACGACGCTGCTGCATTTGATATTCACCATGGCAGCTGAAGGACGGGACTCACGGTCGACCATGCATATAGACCAAGACGACCTGATCCGATGCGCTCGTAGGCACCCTGCGGCAGCAATCGATCGGGAGGACGCAGATACAGTACATACACGCCACATGCGAAGAGAGCCGTCGCTCTGCTACAGAGCATGCGCTTGCGGTTGGGTCTCGAGCACACTTAGGGTTTGCGACATCCCCCTAAGCGCATAGGATTCCAGAAGCTTTCCTCGACGTCCAAGAGTAAGAGAGCGCCGCGGCGGCGTTGCTACCACGTTGGGAGTGCGCGGGTAAAGGGGAAGAGACGGGGTAGAGTGAGGCCTAGGGGTCCTGTCTTTCCCAGGACTACGACGGTGGGCAGTGGTGGGAAGCAGACATGGCCGTCTTGGAGGCTTGACAGGTTGTCGTTGCTTGAGGCTAAAAATGGGCGAGAAACAGTCAGCCCAATCAGCTGGGACAACCGGGATGTGAGCAGGGATCGCGACCGCATCGAAAAGCCTTTCACCCTCTCGCGCGGCCCCTCATGTGATCGCGACGGCCTTCCTCCCCGACCGACGCGGTCCAGTCCAGAAAGAAGATGACTCGGTTGCTGTCGTCGAGTAGCTCCGGCGCCTGCTGAAGCACCGCTTCTGATGTGCGACGCAAGCCTGCTTCATCGCCAACGATTACGACGTCGGCTCCTCCTCCACGCGGGCGACACCCCATTGTGGCTGCTGGGATGCGGGATGGTGGGATGTGGGATGATGATGGCATGGGGCGTCGAGGACGAATGTGGCGAAGTGGCTGTGCGCATGGCGGTGATGGCGGCGATGGCGAGAGGTCCGATCGCTTCTCGGAGTCGCCTCTCCCGCTTCTCCCGACTTCGCAGCACCCGAGGAGCCTCCTACGCCATCCGGCAATCGGCCATTACTGTACAGTCTTCCTTCTCGTGTTGCATGGTCGCCTATCGTCCTAGGGCCTCGCGCGCCCCGTTGCATTGCTAGCAGGATGGCCTTTTTGCGAGTGCGAGCAGCAGTGGGCTGCGTACGAGTTGCGTGCGCATGGGCGTTTCAACCGCGCTCGCCCCCATACCCGCCGCCCCGACGACTGGGAGCGAGCACCCTCTACTGAGGCAGTTGAAGGCGATTGCGCAAGTCCTGACGACCCCGGATTAGCCTATCGGCATCCCATAGCAGCGGTGCTATCGATAGCACCCCATGACCGACATGTTTCAAAATCTGCAGAGGCGACGCCGAACCTGCAAGTCGGACTCGCGTCGACTGCGCCTCAATGCGGACGCAGAACGGCTTCTCGAGGACTCGACCTAGTCCATCCCATCCGCCTGTGGCGCCAGCCGGCAGAAAGTAGTAGCCTTCTTTGGTTGTGCTTGACGTTACCACGGAGGCAGCTTTCCCCGCGAAAGACGTTCAGTAGTAGTCGATCCCGCCTAGCTCTAGCACAAGCATAAAGTTGAATCCTTGTCCACTATTCTTACTCTAGGCCGCTCAGCTTGACAGGGGTCTTGATCGAAAAGGGATTCTTGTTGTCTGCGTCCTATGCTCCTTGAGCCGACACCAAGCGGAGATTCGACTACCACTTGTGTTCATCTCGTGTAGGCCTAGCTTCGTCCTCGAGTGCATCGCCCAAAGTCACCACCATCGAGCCATGTACGTTCAATGCCAACGAATGTAGGTTCAGGTAAACTTTTCGTAGGTTGTTTCAGAACCTGTGGGCGAAAAGCATGGCCGCATGGCTTCTGCATGCAGCTCGACGTGTACCGCGATGACTCAGTCTTGCCGACAGCACCGCACGAAAAACAAGAGCATCGGCCGCCATCCTCTGGCGTCAAAGCACCTAGACTACAGAATTTCGTGTCTATATCTCGTTCCTTGATTTTGAGTTTCATGTTCCGCTCCCCAATTCCGTTTCTGATTTTCGCTGCATGTCCATCTTAAACTCCTCCAATGTTGTTGTATTCCGGGTGCGCAACCACCGTATTGGACGACGCTTGAAGGAGCCGAGTCACGAGGAAACTCTGGGCCGCCAAGCTCGTCAGCTTTGTCTCTCAATACTTCTATTACAGTCACAGGTACGCCACTTGATCTCCTCAAGAGGGCGATTGACGGCTCGCAAAATTCGCGCACATCTCGTGCCCTCGTACCCGTCCGTGATATATCTACCTTCACAATATATCCCATGCAGTAGCCGCTGCATTGACTTTCTGCGGGTCTTGTGAGATACTTTTCCGCGTCAGCTTTCGATCTTGAGGGTGCAGTTACCGACGGCCAAGCCGTACGGTATTGCCTGCCAAATAGTGATCAGGATCTGCTGAGTGCATGGCGGCCCAACCTACTTGCCAATGAATAACGAGACTATTGCGGAGAAAAAGCCAGATGAGATAATGAATAGCCGTCAAAGCAAGGTTTCTCAAACTTTGGGTCTCTCGTTAAGCTTATTCCAATTCGCAGGCGCGACCAGAGTCCATACCGCCGCATGCTTCGGCACATCCACAAATTTACAGTCGTCCTGTCCAAAGATACTTGGTTGGCATCGATTCTTTTTTCATTTTGATCGGGCGAGATGCCCGTGACAAAATGTCGTATTATGCACCATGGCTCGAATTTCTGCTACCTGTCCCGCTTCAGAGGACTATGCAGATCAATCTCGATCAATTGATATCAGTTTGCGCTAGATCTCCCGGCTTGCGCTCCAACTAGTCTTCCTGCGTTTGTCCATTGCTATCGCCTTTCTTCGATCGGCGCATGATCACACTATGCATGCTGAATCTGTGGCGTCAGCTATTCCCGTGCTTAGGTCGTGTCGACCTACAGCTGGCAACTCCACAGCCCCCAATGAAACATCACTAGACCCTTTATTCAGTTCAAGCATTCAAACAGTAGTATCAGCCCATCCCCTTAGCAAGCTGAACCCACACAAGTCGCATATGCAATTGTCTTACAACGAGACAAGAATCATCTCCTGATAAACCTGCATGATTATTTCCCCAAAGCAACTCGAAACATGTACCACGCTTACGACCTTATCCAAGTGTCCACACTCACCCTCTCTCCTCTCTTCCCACACCTACCCATTCCACTCAAACCCTCTATACTCCGTGCCCGGGACATACAAGCGAGCCTAACTGGAGCGCTCCAACCTGGCAACAAGACTCTACTTTCGCTCTCAGCAGCTCCACTAGACACATTAAAACCGCTTAACGCCAAGCATCCATTTCCTTATTTTTCTTACGAACAATCAGTAACAGGGGACTACTGATATCTATCTATAACAATAATATAACTAGAAAGCAGCGCCCCGGAAAAAATAATCCGAATTTCCGAGCGCCATAAAGTATTGCAGTAGAATCGGCACGCCGCGCTAGGCATACATTCCCATAACATGCGATAGGAACATGAGAACAAAGTTCTACATTACTAATCCTAATATTGAGCAAATCATGTGTGACCTGAGCAGCGGGTCATTTATACGTGTATCAAGCTTATGGCATAGATAATATCTATCTCGCCGCACTTCGTACAGCTTTGTCTGCTCTTCACACTAGATATCGAATATTGTCCCTGCTTCCATTCCCACCGCATCACCGTCCCTCTTATCTCGCCATATTTTCTCTCTCATCTCAGTCTCGTTCAAAGCCCCTCGAAACACGCGTCCGACATGCGCAGTGCCTGAGACATTCTCTCTTCCTATCTTGAGTAAGATAGGCGGGGACCCATAACACAGTGACGTAGGACCAATCCGGTTGGAGGAGTTCTGTAAAAGGGTGACGAGGAAGGAGTGGAAAGTGATTCGTACGTTAATCGCTAGATTTGTTTTGGGAAGTCGGGCGGTGGGATAGACGTAGTACCAGCGAGGGTTTTGTATAGTGTTTCCTAATTATCTGGTCGGCGGTGTCTGGGGTTGCACACTGCGTATACGTTGAATTGGAGAGTCGTGGTTCGAAATGAGAACTAGCTGCTGGTGTGAGCTGAAGTGTTTGGGATATCGAGAAGTGGACTGGATGTCTAGTCAGATATTTGAGGTGTCGTCTTGCCTGTGGTACTTAATGCCCCAGAAGGTAAGCTTTTCGCTACGGCCTCAACCGCGCCAACCTCGACTAGGCTAAGCTTGATGAAGTTTAAGAGTGAGAAGTGAATAGTAGGTATGCAACTGGGAATACAACATGGAGATAGTTGTCAGTTATTATCTTGGATGGATATTTCAGTAAATATACCCAGTACTCCATCTCTTAATACAAGCATTCTCTATCAATTAACGCCCGCTAACACCACAATTGTAGAATCACCCTTTACACAGGTGTCTGCCGCGGCCTAAACCTAGTATAGAACTCTGATTGACGAACAAACCATGCATTATGAGTCTTCCACTCTCGATCCGGACGGTCTAACTCGATCTATACCTTATCAGCTCCCGAAACAACAAATACATTATGAAGATGTTTACCTCGAAGCGCCTCAAGAAACTAGGCACCAGTTTATAGACTTCCAGCAAGCTAACGTTCTTACCAATGCAGGTCCTGGCGCCCGCACCGAATTGGAACATTGTACCTCTCATCTCTTTCTGTTGCGCCGGGCTTGCTTCAATCCATCGCTCAGGCCTGAAATCATCGACATCCGCACCAAAAACTTCAGGGCGGCGATGCAAGACCCAAGCGTTGCATCCCACAATGGTTCCACCGGGAATGAAGTTCCCAAGGATATCCATACCTTGAGGTGGCACAATGCGCTCGAGAATGAGTCCAGCAGCAGGATGTAATCGGAAAGATTCCTGAATAACTGCATCCAAGTAGGGAAGCTTCTGCGATTCGGCCCAGGATACTGTCTTGTTCGGGCGAGACTCGATCGTGCCATTTGCGACTGCATCATCCAGCTCTTCCATCAACTTATTGTACGCTCTAGGATGTTTAAGGAGATGATAAAATACGCTAGAGAGCGAAATAGCGGTCGTCTCCGAGCCAGCAAAAACCATTGAAGTGCAAGATGCGAGGATCTGAGTATCTGTCATAAACTCTGGGTGGTCGTGCGCAGCTTGAGCGAACTTCGTTAGAAGGTCTACGCCGCGTGGATTCGCCTGCTTTTCTGGGACCCCGTAGGTCTTGATCTTTTGGATTTCGCCAGCGCGCTCGTTTGACCGAGTTAACGCGAAGCGCGTCACAGGAAATACGGTTTTGCTTAAGCCAATACGCTGGGCATAGAGACGCAATGGGTTCTTCTCGAGGAGAAGGTCAAGTACAGGCATTTGACCGATCTTAGGTCATGTTAGCAGCATTCCAATGGTAGCCGACAGGAAAACCCACCGGACCAGCATAGCTGAGGAATTTGTTCAGGAACCCGATGATTCCGTCTACATCCCGATGCCCCTCTACGAAGCCTAGACGTTTACTCCAGGTTAAATCTCCAATCACATCAAATGCGAAGTATTGTAACCATTGGCTGAAACTGCATGTCTTTCCGGACTCTGCGTACACTTTCTGGGTCTCGTTAAGGAAGACGTCGAGAGTAGAGCTTACGAGCGGCTCATAGTTCACTAGCGAACTCATGGCGAACGCATTATTAACGCATCGTCGGTATTTCGCATGATAGTCCTCATCCGTGGTGGAAAAGAGGGACTGCAGTCGACGGCCTTTAGCGACAGCATTTTGGACAGGGTAGAAGTCGGACTACACGGGCGTTAGTCTATGCTTCTTGAAAGCTCCAGTACAGCGTGAGCATACCTTTTTCATACCCTTATTTAAACCATAGATGATCTTAATCGCCTTAGGATCCGCAAATGAGAGGACGTTCGGGCCGAGCCGCACAATATCCCCATGCTTTCGATGAAGTCGTATGATCGTCCGCTCATGAGACCTCCCCCATACGTTGAAGAAGCGCCACCAATTTGTGTAGGCAGCTAACCGCGGGCCCGGATATTTGTAAAGGCCATTCCAATACTTGTTGTTCAGTAGGAACCCGATGACGAAAGATGCAACAACCAGGGGCCAGTAATGGACCAGCAACGGGATGACTTCGTTGAGGAGCATTGTGGCTAATATCCGCCGTGTTGAACCGCCAGAGATTAAGGAAAGAACACTTCAGGTTTTCATATCTGGGGCTAGTCGGGGCTTGTATAAGGGTGCAACAGCCGTACCGACAGGCCTCGTTTGCCGCCACGTTACTCAACGATCGTACGGAATCCGGCATAGCGAGCTAGATCATGGCGCTATGATGCGTATCGGCAGTTCGTGGTAGAGATCAAGCCCTCGCTGCGGAGATAATTTTCCCATGTAAAACGGGTGGCTCTGCGGTCGCCATCCCTGGCAATGAATTAGCAGGGCGGGGGTGGGGTTCGCCTTACTATCCCCCCCCAGCTCATGTTCATGACATTTATCTTTTTGAACACTTCGTTTTTCTCTTCTAGTCACTGCCAATTCTCGCTCAATACAATGGATATTCTCCTATTTCTTACACCTGCCGGCTGCATATTGAGGATCATTCCTGTGCTTACTCGATTTCTGAACTGCACCCCACAGATTCTGTGCGACCAAGGCCAACCACGCCTCGACTCGTGATTAGCATGGCGAACTGCCGACCACCGAGGTCATGTCACTATCTCAGCCCCTAGCTTTAGTACGAGCGATAGTACGCAGCACAGAACAAAATGTACGGTCGGCAGTTGGCCCTGCTGATGGCTGCTTCAATTGCCGAGAACATGACCTGACTCAGCATTTGATTGGGAGCAGGGAGTCGCAACCGGATTCGGAGCGCATCCTGCTGTGCCACAACATGTGGCGGTAGCTGACTGTGCTACGTTTCACGTTGTAGGCGAGCAGGCCTAGTAATAGGTCGAGTAGCTTCAGCGTTCTAGGCAACCCCGGGCATCCCTATAATATGCCTTTTCTACCAAATCCACTGGACTCTCCCTGACCGCGTCTTCCTTCTCTTGTAGCTCAGACGTTGTTAACCTCGAATTGTGAGTGCAACCCTCTAATATATTTCAAGTACTGCCTAATCGTACCTTCCCACTCGTTCCAGCACCTCAAGAATCAAAACAAAAATTCATGCCTTACCTTACCTACAACAAAACAGCGATGACGATGGAAGAATATACGTTTTCTCGCCAGGATCGAGACTTTCGTGGTAAGCAAATCTATTTTCGACCTTTGTTTTTACTTAACCTATTCACATCTCACATAATTGATATTTTCTCCAGATGCACGCCCTTCACCGCTCTCAGAGACAAGGCCTCGACGCCTAACGCCATCGCTTGAAGCGAGTAATTCCCTTCGACTTCAATCCCAGTCTAGATTATTGACCCAGCTTCCTTCTGAGATCAGACTCACGATCTGGGGGTATACTATCGGATACCAAAAAATCCACATAATATCAAAGTTTAGGAGGCTCGGTCATGCAATCTGTGACGCTCAGTATTGGCGCGAGAACCGCTCTGAACAACCCGGCCTACGAGCTTCCTCGTACATGTTCACATATGGCTCTCTACCCACGACAAAACAACTCGCTGATTGGAGCATATGCAATCTGTTGAGGACCTGTCGTCAAATGTACCTCCTGATTTCCTCACTTGATCGCCTTCAACATACTGATTGGCACCATGTTAGTTACGTAGAAGCAACTCCAATTCTCTATCAGACCAACACTTTCGTCTTCTGGGATCTCCGCGTAGTCCAGATCTTTAAGGATAGCATTTTGCCTTCGCGCTGGCAACGAATGCGCTCTATGGAGATTTACGCATTCTTCTACCGCAACGAGGACATCCAGGGCGCTTGTGAAGCCCGCAGCCAACTTCAACTCACAGCATGGCCGATAGCATGTTCCGCTTTGGAGACTCTATCTTCACTTCGACGCCTACGGATCTTCATTGGTAATCCGTTTTATCTTGATTCGAAATACCTGATAGGAGGTCGCACCGGGTTGTACCGGGCCGTACTTAAGTTTCTGAAAGAATGTCGCAGTGTAAGAAAGAATTGCGCTTTGGAAATCTTCTTACCACTGAAGCGACGAGGAGTTGATCGCGAAGCCTCGCACTGGTCTCATTACGCCATGAAAGACAGGTATCTGGCTGCATTAGAGGCGGAGCTTAGGGACACAGGATTGGATTGCGGGGTATTCGTCGGCGATAATCTATGCTCGGAAGAAGAGATTGGAATGAGAATGAAATTCCAGGGCTATAAGTAACTCTACATAGCTCCACTATTTCTATATTTTAGCTTGTATAGTTTGTCGCGGAGCCTCAATTTGATTCTCATATTCTTCATAAAGTATAAACACCCGATTGTGATGATATGTAGTCCATCAAGAAGAATGAAATTCCACATCAACAAAATGTTGATATTAGTGATGCTATTTACATCCAGCCACTCCAATTCCCATACCGTTGGAAAGCCGTGAGCCTACTATCCTAGAGCCCTCCAAGGCTACATCGCCTTTGAAAGGTCCGGCTCTTAGCTAGATATAATCCATTCCGCCGGCAGAGCGCGTTGCTCCGTATCTGTTTCACATCCGGAGGTTTGCCCACGGTGTGGTAATGCATAATGGAATTGTGGTCATATAGCGTATTGCCGGTATGAATAAGGAATCCATTCGCGGTACCAGGAAGGATCTAGTAGCCTTAACATCCAAGCATGTGGGCAGCTTTTTCGTTTACACGCAATTCCTTCTTTGTCATGCCCTTCTTTTTGAGTAATGCTATCTCCAACACTTGCTATAACCGGGCACATTCTCGCACGCATACCTGACATGCTTATCTTCTGCAATAGGCCAATCAGTTGCTTGAATACGTGGGTAGAGGATACAGTACATACGGCCTAATCGCTGATATTCATGGGCTATTCCGAGGACATGGCTGAGTTCGTGAGCATGGACAGCCAGATCTAACAATTGATTCATTCGAATATTTAACAACCACGGCTCCGTGGCATCAATTTCCCTGTAATCTATTAAGCTCTGTTTAGTAATGTCCATCGGACCCTCTTTCCTATCGTAATCCAAAATCATGGTCCGTATCGGTATCTGAGGGTTCCAGTTCAGAGGGTTGGGTTTTGTCTTCTCTGGGGATAAAGAAAAGCAACAGTCTTCCTTGTTCGCCCAGTGCTTCTTCAAACACGATGTCGTGGCCGGAGTTTTCGGATGCGGAACCTCCAAGACTCTGTTCCCAAATATCGACTGCAGGTCCTATATCCTAAGCCATGAAATTTCGCTCTTGTGGGCCAAAATAGCAGTAGCGAATGGTGACTTTGTTATCCGATCCGCGGGGCCACGGTTTGGGTGCGCCTTATCTACCGAAGATTTGGTTGTAACGATATTACCCAGGTCAGGTGAATGACTAATAAGTTGGCGTAAATAGTTTTCGGTGTCATCGTGTGTTGAAATTTCAACATTACAGGGAATGGCTAGGCCGGCGGTAAGAGGGGCAAGAACCGTCGCGGCAATAACAGAGAAAACGATAGGGGACCGCATGGTTGGTAGACTATAAACAAAAAGAAATGGTAACCGCTGTGGAGTTGAGAGGAATTGACCCAGGTACTTGTATGCCCCTGCGATCGAAAGGAAGTAGAATCTTCCCGTGCTGGTGATAACTTGCTTATGAAACCGACTCTTTCCGCTTTGACATTGTCTCAGCCAATTGACCACGGGATAGAAAGTGGGTAATGGGCCGCACCAACATTCTTGATTATCTCATTAGCGCTGATAGGCAGTATTGCTACTCTGTGTTTCTTAGTCTAATATACCTAGAAAAGTAAGATTAATATAACTCTAAATGAACGCCCTAGTAAGAATATTATAGCTTAAATATTAATTTATAAAAACTATAATAGTAGAAACTAATGATAAATCCATCCATAGATATTTAATATATATACCTGCTTTCGTATATTCACCTACTTTACAATAACATACATAGGACTCTTCTCTAATTTCACGTAATAGTGCCGAGAAATTACATTATATAAAGCAGTTAGTACTATGTTATGTTGCTCAGATTGTGCCTTCAATGCCTATACTCTATTCACATCCACTTGTGCCCTACCCATCGCAAACGCAGAATTGTCCTTTCCTCACTTTTATGAAAAAATATAATAAAGGGGAACATTCGCATCTACACAATTCATTTCCGATCCCAATCAGCCTCGTTGCTATTGTTACGACTTCCTGCAGGCCCTAAGCTTGCTACTTGGGAGTATGTCTTCGGTGATCAATGTCTGCATTATCGGGGTGGATGGGAATGACGCAAACAAATATAACCTCAGCCACCTTAACTTTCAACCTAGA
This sequence comes from Lojkania enalia, assembly GCA_010094045.1. Classification (NCBI taxonomy): domain Eukaryota; kingdom Fungi; phylum Ascomycota; class Dothideomycetes; order Pleosporales; genus Lojkania; species Lojkania enalia. The sequence goes on from ML986589.1 coordinate 562,225, forward strand.
TTTTGGAAGCACGGCCGCCGCAAAACCGCCCTGATTAACTACGACCATGGAAAACGCCTGACATCCCAAGTCTATCTCACGCCGGAAATTTAATTTTTACATGTAAGCAGATGTGAGGGCGCGATTTCTACTCCTAATTCCTGGTTTATAACGAGAATGCTTATTTACCCTTTTTAGATATTGCGAAGCTATCAAGATCCTCTATGAGAATACGGATTTCATCTTTAACTCTACATTGCTTATCCAGCAACTTAAATCAAGAGTCCCACGCTTGTCATGGGAAAAAATCCGCTTAAATGCTATTGTTCTCATCAAGCGCGACCTTGACGAGGGGTCAAATCCAGCACTCTGACGCAAAGGCTGGCATAAAGCCCATTTAGCACTCGAAAGCCTTCCCAACCTCAAGGTTTCCCGGCTCGTTTTCTACGAACAGGATTTTATGGCAAACTATGGAGCAGATGATCCATATTGCTGCCTTACTAGGGAATTGAAGGAGTATTCCAGCTGTTGCGACTCTCAGTTTTCTGCCAACAATCTCGAACTCTTTATTCCGTTCTGAGCGCCCCGTCTTTCGGACAATTTCCCGCCCAGAGTCTGAAAAGAGGTGGCCCATGGGAGAGGAAATCACATTGAGGAATATGTGCCAATGTCTGTTGGTAGAATTCTTCTTTAGAACATAAGTATTGACGGGCTCATTGAATTGGACGAAGGAGACGAGGAGAAACAAAGTGCATAACGAGTGCAAAGGGCGGTATGCATATGTCTTAAATAGACTCGAAGGACGGCTAGTTGCACCAAGGCCGGCGTCATAAGCAAGGTCTCTCAATGGAGAATTAGACCCATCTATAAAAGTACACATATATAACAAGTCTAACAAATGCAAACGCGAACTAGTATGATATACGTAACATGTTATGAGAACCTCTCACTTCGCAATCTCTTGCCGCCCAATATAACACCTACCAAGTCATCCCCCATAACTATCCTTCACTACCCTGCGCAATGACTCGAAGCTGTTGTGTGCACTCGCGGTAAACGCCCTTCGTCAGGGATCTACGATCGCTCTGCCAATCAAGGGTCGCTCATTATTACCCCGCTTGCCCTATCGGGGAGGTCCTTGCGAACGTCCTATCTCGCAATCAGGGTCCAAACGTTATTATCTTTGGCTCTACACTATGACGGTGAATCCCAAAGACGAATTCCTTATCACGTGGTGCAGGAGTCATACGTAGAGTCTAGGGCTCAGTATTTAGTTGCCATTCAATTCAAAGCTTGTTTCTACGTCGATGATTTTGCACCAGAACCTTTTCAAGGCGTAAATTCAACTGAGCCTGTATTACTTAACTAAATGATAAACCTATCACAATGTCTGGACAGGACTATCTAAAAACAACCGTCAACTCGGTGAAGCGGCTGGCGAATCGAGGTAGAGTATGCATACCATTCGTTTGACCACCGTGACTAAACCCACTCAGGGGCCTACGATTATGCAACCATTCATACAATTCTTAACACGGCCCCAGTCCTCCATGTCTCCTTCAATGACCCTGAACATCCGTTTCCAGTTGTTTTGCCTATGCTAGGCTGCACAGCTGACTGGTCAAATCCGAATGCTGATCCCAATTGCTCACCCCAGGATGTCTACATACATGGCTACGTATCATCTCGGCTATTCAAAAGCCCAGAGAAATTGGGTGATGAGGAGGGGCTACCGATCACAATCGCTGCTACGTACGTTGATACTCCTTTCCTTCTCCCTCTCAAATTAATTAAAATTGCAAGTGGAAGGAGGAAGAACCGGGGAAATACTGACTTCAAGGTAGACACATGGACGGCCTCGTCCTCTCCCTAACTCCCTTCCACAACTCCTGCAACTACCGCTCAGCAATATTCTACGGCCACGCAACCCTCGTCACAAACGAGGATGAGCGCCTCTTCGCCATGCACCGCATAACCGACAACATGCTCCCCGAACGCTGGAACAAATCCCGCGTGCCTCCCACAAAGGTAGAATTCCAATCAACTTCCATCTTGAAGGTGAAGGTCCAGTCAGCCAGTGCGAAGGTTAGGACTGGCGGTCCAAGCGAGGATCGCGCCGATTTGAAGAACGAGGGGCTAAGGCATAGTGTCTGGACTGGTGTGGTGCCTGTTTGGAGCCAGTGGGGTGAACCAATTCCGGGAAAGGAAAATGCGGTTGAAGAGGTGGAGGGGTATATCGAGGAGTGGAGGTTGGAGCAAAATCAAAAGGGGAAGTTGACTGCTTATGAGGCAATTGAGAAGGGCAAATGAGGGAATTGTCGTAGTTTTACCTATGGGGAAGTGTACGTCTGTGTGGACGGTAGGCGGAAATTACTGGTGATAATTGAAGACGGATTTCTTATAAGCACTAGAAATAAGTGGCCTTGAATTCAAGAAATATGTCATTTTGCACTTCTACATAACCTGATTACTAGAATAGACATTATACAATTCTGGTAGAGCCTATTAGGCTGATCGGTAGCCATTCGGCAGGTAACACACATAGCACTACCTAGCTGGTGTTGAATGCCTTTGTAGCTACTCTAGTTCATTTGTTCCGAAAGTCCTGCTGCACTATTTTATAGTTACATCCTCCATAACAAGGCCGGGCAGCATGACCTTTGTTCCCCGAACATCGCCTACAACGGAGTGACTTCCCAATTCTCGGTTTAGAACTGAAGCGAAGTTCCCCTAAGCCGCTAATAGTTGGCATTGACTTTTGTACCGATCATGTTAGATAAATTCTCGAATACCTGGAAGATGACGTAAACTCTGCTCGGCTATTCATTCTCGATAACTTTGCAATCTTCCATCTACACACAATGAGCTTACATATAATGTCATTTGGCTCTACCAACTCACTATCCCAAACTCACCATGACTCATACAAGATTTTGTTGAATCCAGAAGTGGTAGATTTGACTTCAATCAAATACTCTATCCGTCAGTATTCGAGCTCGGGAGGCACAGGGAGGTTTCCGACGCAATTGTCTCGGAGGTAATTGGTAAAATTGCTGTTGGGGTCCGCATAGACAATGCCCGCCGTCTCTATATTCTTCTGGCCTCTTATATTACGGTACTTTGGATGTACGTTCACAATCCCTCGGTTGTTGTTCCGCCAATTTTGGATATCAAAGTCCTGCAGGGTTAATGACAACACAAGTTTGTATACCTAGTAGAAGTGTGTGGCTTAGCTGCGGCTGACTAAGATCAGGAAATTCTACTTACATAGACCTTGCCGGCTATTCCAATTCTATAGTCGTGGGTAGCTCTATAGGAGTAGTCACCGAATGTCTCGTCATGATAGCAATCTCTACCACCCTTGAGCTTACAAATGCATTTTGCAAGTGCTGCGTATTCCAATAATTAAATTTAATCCGTGCACGCCGGATAATTGGTCCAAAATAGCTGCATACTATTCATTTGAGAACGTAGGAACTGTTAGACGTTTCATTCCCCTAGTGGCTCTCTGTACCTCTACTATGACCTCGTCGGAATCTGAGTCATCATCCAATGCCTCTAATTCAGGTAGAGGCTTCTTAATCTAGGGCACTTTTGGTATGTCTCAATCGACCAGCAGTTCATCCAAGTCTTTCCTATTGCAATTGAGGCTTGGTCAAACGTTGTATTCCCATCATGAAGCGTTCATAAATGTGGCTACAAGGCTTGGTGTGGTTGTATTAAGTAGTCTTTTCTTTGGTGGTGACCTTTGGGAATGTATAGAATATTACCTGCAACATCATAATGTATATGTAAAGGCTTCTCGCTTTCCAGGGTGCTTTATTAGGATCATATATTGAGCGGCACAACTATACAGTATTAGGATATTGCTTTTGTGGAATTTAAGTTACTTTTCAAGTATAGGCTTAAAAGATAGTATCTATGTGAATTAACAGTGTAAAGAAAAAGGCTTAGCTCGTAGCTTCTTAGTAAGCCTGGAATTTCCGGAAACTTCTGCGCCGGCCCTCGATTTCTCTTCCACCATAGTTGATAGGTGCCGATATCGTATCTGAAAGGAACTATGTATTAATATTCGAGTGTCGGGCACTTCCCATTGAAAGCACATCTATACTGGAAATGCTCTAGGATGGCAAAAGTACCATTGAATGTTACAGTAGAACGCTATTGACCTTCTTGGATTAATGGCCGATACTTCTTGTCCTTCAGAGAATTTAGAGCCTCCAGGATTTGACTAATCTCACATTCTGCTAACATCTTACCCATTTGGATGGATTTGGCCTTTATCTAGGCCTCATCGGGCCTCTCTTGTGATGAAATCTTGAACAGTTTCTTAGCTAGAAGAGAAGGAATAGCGACTTTAAGGTTGAGATTTGGATAGATCGTACTTAGTAACTGAATATCTAAAATATGGAAAGGAGATTCAAGGAGGCGATCTACTAAAGCGTGCCATCCACTATTAGCATCACTATTTGGAACCTGCGGTAATTAACCTAACACAATACGGCCCAGAGTAGAAGTGAAGGAGAAGAAACTGATATATTTTAGTGGCTTGCTTCTCTTAATAACCTTCACTATAATTCTCCACTTGGAATTTCAACTCATGTAGCACATCATAGAGGCCAACATCGTGAACCCCCAGGCTGTGAGAAAAGGTGCCAAGTCTCATGTCGGAGTCAAAAAGTAAAGTTAAATTGACACAATCTACTATCCCCCAGAATATTTTAAAAACGATAGCTCGGTTGACTGAACTACTTGCACATAGTATCTTTAGCACATCCTTGGAAAAATTCAAATCCGGAGCGTTCTTGACAGTGACGTCTTCTAGAGGCCTCCACTCCCAAGTGTCATATTCCTTTTGACTTTCTTGAAACTGGAGAATCGGAAAAAGACGGTCAATTCTAAGTCCTTTTGTCATTCAAATAATGTCAGGTACCGGAAGATAGGTAGCGTTCAATGGCAATCGATCTCTGAGGACAAGGAACGCATAAACAACAAAGTTTCTTGAAGATCCATGGTAGACGTTTAGTTGTTTGCTCATATCCTTCGTGCCAGTTGGCCTGAAGTATGCCAACAAATCTCCTTGGAGCATGTTCAAGGACAGCATCTAAGGTCGGTGATAAGGATTCTGTTTCTTGATTTTGAACGAGTGGTGGAAAGTATCTAGCACTAGTAGCTCTTCCTACCCAATCTTTCCTTGAAAATTAATAACAGGATACTCTTAACGCCGAGTTTACAATCAAGAAATATTTAACGAAGCAAGCAAACTTACTTCGTTCTGTAATAGCTGTCTTTAGGAGAAGCGATTGGGTATGAAAGGGATTGGGTGATTGGAAATAGAGAAGTTCAGTCGTTCGACAGGTGTCACCCACTCGAGTGGAAACCTAGATATTGCTTCCCAAAATATACAGCCTAGGAACGAAATGGAACGCATATTTATAGTGTGATGGAAGGAAATGTATAGTATCTTCGAGATTCCGGCGACGTAGACTTCATATTATCATACTACTTGATTTAGTAGGAAATCTTGGACGCCCAAGACTCTGAACAACTCACATCGACTCGGAATACTTGCAGCCTCCTCGTAGATGAGCTGAATGGGCAGGCCAATTGGAATGGGTATATCGTTGGAACAGGGAATGAAAATATCATTAGTGGTATCTAGCCATTGATCTCTATGCACGAATAGTATAATAGGCAATCTTCTGATCTAGCTCATCTAGGTCTGGAGTTCCAAGCTCTTGAATGCATGCACAAGAAGATTCGTGCATGATTCATGCCATCCATGTTTCGCAGAATAACATCTCATTCGAGTTTTTTTTGTCCTGAAAGTCTATTCCTAGGCGGTTAATTGCTTCACCCTAGTTCAGAACCGGCATGCCAAGCTCATCTGGGCGCTCCGTGCGGATTTCATTGCATTCCGTTGTCAGATAACACTCATTATGGAAATTTGTAAATAGTGGCATACTCTCGTGCCTATGTTCCGGTAACACTCTACAGACTTCTTCCCGCTTCTTAAAAAATCATTTATCCAGCGTCTATAGTACCAGCTTTGTTTTTAGAAAATCCATTATCTTAACACAAAGTGGCCCTAACAAACCAGAATATGTCTTCTAGTAAGGTAATTCGTCCGGAGTTGTCTGAACGGGTGATCCAGCCGGGCAGACGTATTAGACGCAGTGTCCGCAAATAGGGCTGCAACTCTGTCTAGAATAGCCTCGTTCCAGGGGTTATGATCTTCATTCTTTCGGCTAGCAATGGTGGTAAAGTCAGATTGTATTGGAAACTCAAGTCGCTAGTCCAATACACTGAAAGAAAACAGAAGTTGAGGAATAAATTAGAGACATAATGTTCGTATGAGTTTTGCTCGACTTTGTCGACCCGGGTCGTACCTACCTGTGGTTTAGAGCGCCTCGAGAGTGGGAGATAAGCGAATACGCGTTGTCCATGTTTAGACAATATGGGTGTTTTGGATTTTGGATCTTCTGGGAATGCAAATTCAACCACGGCTTCCTTACGATGAGGACTACGAAAGTCTTCCAGCAGGTCCTTAAGCTACTGGGTGAAGCGGTAATGCTAGCTGATCCCTACGCTCATTGCACTAGGACCCTTCAATAATGATATGAGAGTTATCGACATTTGACCTGCGCTGGCTTTCTTGATTTCGATGTTTTGCTCGCTTCCATTTAGTAGGAAGATGGAAAAACGGATGTATTCAAGTTGCTCAAGATAAAGAAGCACTGAGTCCGGAAGGCGGCATACTTCATCCCCTGATTTCTCGTAGGCGGAGTCGTTGTAATCCGAGACTGAAAGTGTGAATCTTGTTGTCATCCCCAGAAATATCCCAATAAAGTCGGAATCCAAAGAGATGACTATGCCAAATCTATTCTCTTCATTGTCGCAATCGAAAAGGGGCTACCAGATTTATGACTGTACATGAATGCTGTTGGCGACGGCAAAGAAAGATCTAAATCCAACCCCCTTTTCCCCGATGTTGTTTCTTGTTTCGTTTGATTTTTGGGACCTTCTGCCTGCCGCACAGATAGATCCCATGTTAGCTCTAGTGAAATTATCCTCATTAGTCTCAATAATTAGACAATCTGGTAACAACGTGAAGCCCAAGACCCGTTTGTACCCTAAAACGTTTTCCTGAGTATATCGTAAATCATCAGCATTTTGTATGGCTCCATTCAAGAAGCAAAATCTGGATGAATAGAATCTGTTAGTGATACTGCATCATGTTAGAGGTAGAGATATGAGTTAAATCGATGAACTGACAGTTTGGTGAACGAGCCTTCATTTTTCTGTTTCTTTCACAAATGCTCTTCAATCTCATCCTTCGCACCCTGGCTCCTACCTCACATTTGTTCATGTGTTGCCTTTGAAAGAAAGCCTTTGTTCAGACGGATGTTTTCAATGACCGTCCGTGACTTGTACTTCGATGTGGGTTCCTCTGCCACCTGACCTTTTAGGGTGGATTCCGTGCTTGCCATAATTTTTTTGTCGAAGCTTTCGTCTCCCTAGAAGAGATTGTGACTTCAAAAAGGCTCGCAATTGGGATTGGGGTAATCGTTTTCAAGTTCTTGGATTCTCGTTCTAAACCTAGACGTAGAAAAGTCAGGTAGAGTGATCAATCAGCTATGCCTTCATGACCCAACGATTATATAGAAAAGTTAGAATTCCAAAAAAAAATAGCACGGTGTAGCTATCGCGCTGCATGACATAGAAAATGCAAGAACAAACTTCAGGTGCTTGTTTGTGAGAAAACCAAAAAAAAAAAAAAAAAAAAAAAAAAAAAAAAAAATTAATTTTAATTTTAATAATAATAATAATAATGACGAGGACTTCTCTAACACTTTAAATACTCATTCTGGCAGTAACAGTTGAGTCTCTAAATAAAGTGTCGAGCACAACGACCAGAGTTCCATTTCAATCAAATCGCTGTTGATACAAGGACTACGAACAACTTTCAGGTAAATATGATTCAATATTAGAATCAGCCATAGGTAAGTTTGCTATGAAGTGCATAGTTGTGAAGACTTGTTCAATTACTATCTTTTCCCATAGGCCCGTAGAACCTCCAAAGACGTCTAAATCCAAGTCTAACTAATAAGCTAATAAATCTCATCCCTTCATTCAACAATAGCACAAAGCATGTGACCACTACTGCCGGCCGGAAAATGCCGCCAAATCCAGAGCACAAGATACGCTACGGTTAGTCTAAGTTATCAGGACCAGAGATAATCATCATGCATAGCTGGTGTTAGGAATACCCTTAACTGTACGCTGAGGGTTAGAGGAGACTAGTGGTGGGGGTTTCCGAATCTTCCATCCAACACACAATGAGTGAGAGAATAACATAGACTCCCCTCCTAGGAATTGAATACCTTGTCTAAGGAGCGAGGGATAATGTTTTTTTTCCTTCAGAGAGGACGTCAATCAGGCCATCATTTTATTCATACACATCATCTGGGTATCTACGATATATAGACTAGAATTCTTCTACTCTAATATTCTTACGTAGGAAACCACTACAAGAACACCGCTAGATTAAGTTCTAGCGTGCTGACAGGGTATCTGAATTCATTAGCTCCACCAATCAATCGTCAAAGTTAAAGGACACCACTCACTGTAACTCGAATTTCTGCAACACGGACGGGTGCAATATGCCGAACGTGCCAATGGTGTGTTGTTTTCCGGCAATATTGAGCTTAATCGCAGCTGCATGTCCCGGTAAGAAAGTAGGATCTGACCGTGTTAGATGTACAAAGGCTAGGGAGTTCAAGACCTGCTTACCGTCCAGCTCCTCAATCCAATAGCCCTCCAACTTCTTATTCGTCAATCCTTCTTCTCGTGTGATGAAGGCAGACTTCAGCATCAGCATCAACCTATCCAAAAGGCCATGTACTTGCTCGAATCCGCTCGTCTTGCCCATGATAGCCGCAGCGAAGTGCCGCTCGTTCCGGGTCTTCCTCTCCCGTGATGTGTCAATGAAGCCAACATCACTGACCTCGAAAATCTTCATGGGTACGGAATGATGCCTATTCGAGCTGATTGTCTTCAAAAGGCCGGGTAGAAGTGATGTCCGCACAATCTGATATTCTGCGGTTTTAGGATTCGCGAGTTTAATCGCCAACCCGCCCGGATCTATCCTGTTCAACCACTCAAAATTTTCTTCGTGGGAACACAGAATAAGAGGCATGACCTCACTCCATCCTGCCGTTGCCGCCTCGAGCCGGGTGATGTCACCAAGCTTGTTGATGGGTAACGGAGCAGCAACGGTAGCTGACTTGTTCGGATTTTGTCGCGGGAGCTTGTTGAATCCGTAGGCGATAGCCAGATCTTCCATAATATCAGCTTGGTGGAGAACATCGGCCCTTGTTATAGGCACTGAAACGTCCAAAAGCTTGCTGTCTGACTTTGAAGGCGCAACAGTGTAGCCCATACGAGAAAGAAGCCTCGAAATCTCGGTTGGGGGAAGGTTGAGACCGGTCACCTGATTCAAGTACTCTATCTCGGCCTGAGTTTCTCGCGGGGAGAGATCAGGCGCTTCCCTCGACTCGTTGTTATGAGGTGATATTATCCTGATTGGCTCTATCGATTCTGCATACCTAGCGAACATGGCAACAAGCATATGGTTGACAATTTCGACTTTCGTTTTATCAAGGGCGGTAATCTCTACGAAAACATTCTTTGTGTTTACTGTAATCTTGCTATGATCGCCGTTTATGATCGGTGGTAGTGATAGCACCGTTCGATTCGAATCGTAGATGACGGGGTAGACCGGCGAGTCCCGAATGATATGGAGATATCGGCCAAGGTGTTTGTCTTTCTGAGTATTCGGTCAAGAACAGATCCTAGCCGTAGTTACCAGCATCCATACCTCGTAGAACTCCATGAGCTGCTTCCCGTTCATCTTATTTGTCTGATTCAGCGGCATGAATTCGATCTCTTCTGGGGGAAGCGCTTCGTAGGTGAAGGGGCCGTTGACGGCTATATTTCATTAGATGTAGTTCCCAATATCTAGACATGCCAACTTACTATCAAGATCATGTGTACCAATGGATACTAGCGTCCGCTGGCGCGCAAGGTTCTGGTGTAATTTGTCCTGCAGGGAAATGAAGGAGTCGTATCTCTCCTGGGTGAATTTAATGTTGCGCAATATGACTCCAGAGCAGAGAGGCCGAATCCTGGCAGTCTGCCTAACATTAATGATATTATCGCTTTGTGAAATGTGGAACACAAGGAAATATTAGGGGCCCACCTCCTCCTTGATCGTTAAAGTCTGCAATTCCCCAGAAGCTGGTGCGGTAAGTGTCCATTGCGGCAGCTTCTGTTTCTCTAAGAAGACCCTCAGATTCAAGGCAATCCCCTCAAAACATAACATATCATATCGGTTCGCCGGTATTTCGATCTTGAGCTGCGACGGCTCTGCCAAGTCCTCCGGTTTCTTGCTCTGGCTTGTATCCTCGTCCAGCTCGAGCCCGAATTCGAAGCATAAGTCCTCAAATTCTTCAGTTGTGTAATCCGCCCCGAGCTCTTCAAAGAGCGCGGCCTTGTCAACCGCAATGGTCGGCATTCTGGGCGATAGGGTCTCTCGATGCGAGAGTTACACCGCTACCCAACTGTGGAGGTGGGGTTGTTCGGGGACAAAAATTCGACGCAATAGGAGGACCTTAGTAAGATGAGTAAATTAGACAGAGGCTTAGCAAAAATCCTGTGATTCCATACCGCCTTCAACTTAGTCACAATTGCGAAGAGTAGAGAGATTGTTGTACTGGCTATGAGGACGATTTGTTTGATGACTGTAATCTGTCCAAGGACTCCCTCTTCGGGTTTAGTGCAGTCCCCGCTGCACGTGCGCATTGTTTACTGTGCAACTGCTCAGCCCCGCCTTAACTTTCAACCAAACCAAATTTCCACTACTCCCACCACACTCCCACTACACTCCCACTAGACTCAGTTCTTCGAATCTTTTTTCCCCATCACTAGAAGCCATGGAAAATGTCAATTCCCCTCAGCCTAGACCTCAGCTCGGCCCACAACCAAATTTCGGGCGCCTCACACAAGCACTCCAGCAAGCCACCAACGAGCTCGCAAATTTTGCGAATCTTCCTCCAATTGCTCAGTCCACTGCAATAATACAGCAGATGCAGCAGATACAGCAGCAAATGCATCAAAACCAGCAACAGACGCAGCAACAGATTTTGCAGGTGCTGCAGGTGCAGCAGCAGATGCAGCAGCAGATGCAGGAGATGCAGCAGATGCAACAGCAGATGCAACAGCAGATGCAGCAGCAGATGCAGGAGATGCAGCAGATGCAACAGCAGATGCAGCAGCGGATGCAGCAACTCCGCACAGATATCACCACAGGTTATCAGGCAGCGTGAGTGAATATGATTTAGATATCCTGCTTATCTGCTTACTGGTTATTGTTAACAGCGAGTACAATTCTATTGCCCGCCTTCAAAACTCTGGTATTGGAAGATCTGACGCTCCGCTTACCGCACTCCGTGAATTTACGACAAACACCGACGTCCAAGACTTTCCTGCTACACCTGCTCAGCTTTCGAACATGTCAGGTCCTGCGCTGGATCGTGTGTCAACAGCACTAAGCCTGCCTACTAATGGCACGACTGCAGATAAGAAACAACGGCTAAGGTTCTATGTTGGATTAAAGGACATACGGTAGCAATGAGGGAGGCGCCATCATACTAGAATAGATGGCCGGAGTAGAATGAATATTGCTTCAGTTGCAGCTTGCAAAGGCTCCTTAGCTTCACTTGCTAAGGCTCTCCAATTGTGCTTGCTCTACCCAATATTCAGTTAATGTAATACGGCGACAAAGCTATAAACTTCTTGTACTATATATAACTAGAGTTGCTGACACTAGAGTGGGTGCTCGCGCGGCACTTATTCAAAAATGGCTAGAGGTTACAAAGGCTTATGGGTGCAGGTGACTCCAAAAGCGGCGACAGAAAACCTCCTAAAAAAAGGGGAGTCAAGTACTCGGACATAGTTACTGTGGTAAGCTTCGAAGCCCACCGGAAAATTAATGAGCCGAAATTCACGCTAGTCCCAAAGCAATATCACCACTAGATTCGACAATCCACTTTAACGTAAGACACTTAAAATATGACGACGAAGAAAATTCGGAATGGTATCAAATTAAATTTCACAACGCCCGCCTTATCATGTCAAGCGTGTGCTGCTGATTTGCAACACCTACAAATCCCAGTTTGAACGCCTTCCAAATGCCGTTTCTTCCAGGCCTTGCGAATCAACCTTGAGCATTTCGCTCCCTGCCTTGGTCAACCTTCCTCAATTTGGCCGAAAAGTGCCTATTAGCCAACATTAGAACTCCGTGAGTGAATACTCAATGCATGCTGATAACAATGCCCTCATCCGCAACCTCTAAACGAAGTGCACATGTTTCCGTCTTTGCCTCAGTCTATACGCAGTATATGACCCCAGGTATAATGCCCAAGAATATAATGTAGAAGAACACTGCGTTCGAGAAGAGACGCTCAGTGAATCGAAATTGACTAAGGATGGGTGTGTGTTTAGTCTTTCCAGTCCCACACTTGTTTCAGGAAATGCTCCATGTTGACCTTCTTGGATTTCATTTCGATCATCCAAGGATGCTCCAGCATGCGCCATGGCGTAGCACGTCGGGGGCATTCTTTTTCAAGGCTAATCGTTGTTAGCAAGCCGCATACTTTCGCGGAATTCAAGAGCTAATGACTCACCAGCACTCAATGAAATACTTGAAGTTCTCCGTCCATTTGATGCCATTTTCGGGTTCGTCCTTAAGTTTTGGAATCGGTTGTCGTACAATGTAGGTTAGCAGGTCAATCAGACCAGCGCGGGGGTTCATCTCTGTCCCATCTGCTGGGAAGGGAAATCGATTTTGCGCTACCTCGAGTAGTGTCACGCCGAGACTCCAGACGTCGCTTGTGATAGTGTAGCTCTGTCCGGTGATCCGCTCAGGCGCCATGTAATACGAAGTGCCGATGAAGGTGTTTGCGTCCCCTTTCGTGCCAAACTCCCCGGAGACGCCAAAATCGCATAGCTTGACTTGACCATTTCGGCACAATAAAATGTTACTGGGTTTAATGTCTCGGTGGATGATCCGGTGACCATGAAGATAGGTCAAGCCATTGAGTACGCCTTCTGCAACTTTACCAAGCACCTTTTCCCCAGTCCTGCCTCCTAACTTTTTAACCTCCCGGTAGACCGAATCGAGAGATCCACCTTCACAGAACTCCATTGCAATGCTAATAGTGCCGGTGGCATCATCCTCAAAGGCACCATAGTATCGGCATATATGGTCACTGACGCAGTTCTTGTTAAATTGCAGCTCACGCATAATTTGCTTTTTCACGGCTGGGTCAGGGTTGGTGGTAATGATCTAGGCGGTGATTAGCGTTATCTAGCTTGGAAGAGGGAAGTTGTCATACCTTCAGTGCGAAAATCGTCTTTCCACCTTTTAAAACGGCCTTCGTGACAGCACCACCGGCACCTTCCCCTAGGCTTCCGTGCTCTTCAATCATTTTCTTGGCACTCGCGGCTTTCCACCCAGCGTCATCTAGATCCTCCACATCTAATGGGGCCCCTTTCTCGGCAGCCATCTGGTCCAAATCTGGCAGCGGCTGCTGACTACCCTCCCTTTCCATGGATGCCCCGCCTTCGCTTCCACCCTGAGATATCGCGGAGATAGGGTCTGAACCCTGTGGTCGTTGGAGGCCCGGAAAAGGAAGAGCAGAGTAAGATGACGCGGCTGAAGTTGAGTCGGTTGCCTGAACTTCCCCAAAGCTACCCGACCGCGAGCCTGCACTGGCATCACTCGAACCTCCTGCGGACAAACCTGTCCCAATCTGGAGAGGCGGTAGCCCCCTGGGATTGGGGCGGCCTTCTTGTGGCGTGTGACTGGAGCCTAGGGGCGTTGCAAGCCGTAGAGATGGAGGAGTAGGTCGAACGAGATTCTGCCCCTCGCTGGTTCCGTTGACAACGGGTCGAGCGTTGGGCGAGGGGGGTATCGAGAGGCCGAGACGGGGTGTTCGGCTGCCGCTTTGGGAGCGTCCGCCTGGAATCGGCGGTCGAAGGAGGGGTGCTGGGGACGACATGTTGGGCGGGTCTGGCGAGGAAGAATTGGTGGAGGACGGCTGCATCTATAGCTCAACGTCGGCCGTTTAATCAACTGCGTAAATGAGGTACCTGCCCGCTAGAAGACCTGGCGGTAAGGCGAGCTAGGTGCGACAGCGTCCTGTGACTTTTGCGTCAGGGCCGGGGGTCGCTAGCAGGCCAAGCGCGTCAAGCTCTGGAGCTCGTCGGGGTAGGGTGAAGGGTGGTCGCTGTAGGGATGGAGGTTGTGCTCCCAAAGACACCCGCTGCTTGGTCCCAGCTGAGCGGGTAACGGCCGTCAGCCGACAACGCTGACCGACCCTCTGGCAAAAAAGGACCAAGGGTTCTGCTGGGCGGCGGTCGACTTGAGCGGCGGGAGAGCGGGAGGCGAGCCGTGCAGCGCAGCGCAGCTCCTGCTCAGGCGATCGCAGTGACGTTGGTCTGCCACGCGGTCCGCGGGAGCGCTGCGAGGTACGGGCCGGCACGAATTGAGGCGGATACGGGCTGTCTACGGGCTGTCTGCGGGCTGTGAGGGCAGATCGGCCTCGAGACAGTCGGGCTCGAGGAGGTGGATGGGTTAAAGGTGTGACTCGGGGGGTGGGAGTTTCAGGACAGAGGGAGGTCTGAGGGGCTCAGGACGGTGGAGAGGTGTGAAGGCGCGTGCGAGCGAGGCTTGCCGAGAAATGGAATAGGCCGACAACGCCAGCGCAAGTCCACCAACAACTTGCTTCTGGCTCGTGCCCTGCTTTTGGCAGCAGCAGCGGCTCTTCGGCGTGGCGCTTGAATGTGAATGGCCTCGCGGTGGTTGAACTGCTTGGGTACGAGAACGTGGCTGGATGTGGAGAGGATAATGGCGTAAAAAGATGCCAGAATGACTGGATGCGAGGAGCTGTTGAGGTGTGGATTTGCGGCGCGGCCTGCTCGATCCAACATCCACAAGCGCTGAGGCTGGCCGTTACTTATGAATGGGCTCTGCAGCTTGTTTCAAAACCCGCCCGGCAACGTAGACGGATCCCATTCGAGGGCCTAAACTCCATGCGCTAAATAGGAGACGCCTATCCAGACACTGCAATGGTGGTATGCTGGCCGCTGCTGCGTGCAGCCCCCTACCCACCCACTAGCCAGCCGCTGGCGCCTCTTCACGAAACATATAATTCTTACGTTGGGCGCAGTCACGATGCACGCAGATACATCATCGAGCAAGCATCCTGCAGCCTCTGAGTGCCGGCTGCACCTCTCAGGGTAAGGCTGATTCCCGAATCGTCACTCCTCCAGGGCCCGAAGGACTTTGTTCCGATTAATTCACCCCTGGAGGCCACGCGAGCAGAGCCCCGAGATCCCCAGACAACGCCCGATCAAGCAGGTCAACACTCAATATCGAACCAGGTGCATCGAGCGTCTGCAGCGGCTGACGTTGGACCTGCTGTCGGCCTTTATTGATTCCTGGGGCTGGGTTTGTCCAGCAGCGCCCCCTCTTCGATGCCACGCCTAGAGAGGGGCCAAAGCTGAAGTGATGCTACACCTGCTATCCCAACTCCGACCCCAACGTACAGCTCTTTCTTTACTTCTGTGAGCCACCAAGGAGCAGGCTTATGACAGCAACCGACGGGCGGTCACTTACTGCAGTCTCTCCCAGCGTGCAGCACCTGGGCAACCGAGGATCTCTCTTCCCGAGGTCATTTCACTCTTCGGTCATAGCTCGACTCGGCGCTACCAACGCTCTCCGTCCCATCAAGCACCCGCATCTACGATTGGTGTGTACATTTGGAATTGAACCAAAGACCTTTTCATTGCAGCAAATCGCCGAATGGTGGGCGCTTCTTGCGACCATTCTCACCAATCAGGTTCCGAGCCGACTGAGTAAGCGCGTAGAGGGCCTTACATGGGAAAGACGCGAAGAGAGAGGAGTCCCGCTGCATTCTGGAACCAATATTAGAACGCACGATGCTCTCTTGCGCAAGTGCCTATTGCTCTCTCTCTATTCATTGCTGTTTGTTAGTCCGCTTGCCTACTTTCAACCATTAGTCAGGCCCAAGCCACCACTACCGCACTGCAATGGGCTGGCAGGCAACGGCCGCCATGCAGTAATTGGGATTGTGTATGGATTGCACAGCATGTGTAGGGCTTCTTTTGGACCTCGAAGTTGCACAGCTGAGCGCAGCACATGAGATTCTGCGTCACACAATACCAGCTTTTCTCAGGACACGAGATGGTCTGAACCGGCGGGGGTTCGTTGAGCCATGACAGGTCCCGAAGGTGTGGAAGCTTCTTACATCCCTACTGAATGACGGCTGAAGCTCGCCCTCATTCCGTCACCTCGTGGACCGTATTCGCTAATATGACCCCGCTACGGGCCTGTAGTTGTGCAAGAAAGGGGCACAGTCTATCTATCCTAATTCCGCTCAGACCAGCAGAAATACTTCGACATGTCCTGTCTTCTCGTTTCCAAATCTCCTATTGCCACCCTTTTGGATCACATCAATTTGCCGGAGATACTCGGACAACTAACTTGGGTAGGTGGATGTCTCTCCGACCACCTCAGCCTGCATACGATTTTGACATCCACTTTTCATTTGCACCTGTCCCTTCGTCTGAACGGGAATCTATGCTTCGTCGCCTCCAGCTAGTGTATGCATGTCCTAATTCGCTATCTCCTTTAGTCTATCTACATGCACATCCTACGTTTCACACGGGAGTATGTAATCCCGGGCTTCAACCCTTAGCAAAGTACAAAGATGCGTCCATCTCATGGTCGGCCGCTTCCAGTCCGTCTGAATACGACCGATCGGATCCGCGATGCTCCGATTGACTCTATCAATCCATAACACTGTCTATCCTCTAACCCTAGTTCTAGATGTAGATGCGCAATTCATTGTGTTAGATACTGACCACATATAGAGAACTTGGCATAGATTCACACTTCGCCGTCTTTTTTTCCTCTAATAACGAGAGTTAGTTTAAATCTCTAGCGAGCAAAATCTATATTTAATGGATTCGATGGGATACAGCTACGAAACCGTTGTCCATTGATTTCGTCTAATGGAGACCCTCGGGACTCCCGCATCCACTGTGTGGCATGCTCAATACGCATCAACGTCCCAAGCTCTGGCACATTTACATGCATTAAGGCGATTTTGATATCTCCGGAGTTCACATTAGATCGATGCGTCTCTTGGGAGTCTCGATCACCACCTCTAAAGCTGGGGCTATTTACCAGAAAAGGTAATCAGATCTTCAGCCCGAAGGCATGCAGCTCGATTAAGATGTGATGCTTGCATCAAAATCGTATCGATGCACGTCGGTGTTTAAGTTTTCTGTGTTTAGCAAACACTTCAGAACTATACCGGCAATCGGCTCGGGATTCGGTATCTGCTACGCTTGGCTTTAGGCGACAGTATATCAAGCTGAACTCTCGCAAGGAAGCCGAATACGGGAGTTCGAGTTCATAGCTTCAGCTTAGGACATCTTCACAAGTTGGTACAACTCATCACACTGTATGTTTAGAGTCATTGTTCAATAAGCCCCCTTTTACTACTCGAATCAGATATATTCTCCATTAACTAGGCTGAGAAGCTGAGACTCGTCTCCCGGAAATGATGAGCAAGCAGACTCCTCAAGTTCTACGGAGATTTGCGGCGTAAATTGGTCCGAGCTTACATCCGCATTGCATGTCCTGTTCATTCACCTAGTCTATGGCCTTTTTGTTGCAACCAGGGACCATGGGACGTTCTCTATATTCCAGATCAAGCAGATATTCGCTTTTCAAACGTAGATTTTCCCAATTAAGAGATGCGACTCGCTAGAGAGAATGATCGGTCCACAGAAGGAAAGTACATCCTCCGTCGCTACCAAGCTACCCAGCCTCCTTCAATCCCTCTTAGCTTAACAGAGAGTATCAAAACCCACCTCTGCTTCTCGTTCTTTGCAACATAATTCCAATTCTTTTCACTAGTCAATATTGAATAATCTTTTCATGTAATCCATCGTTCGTAACACATTTACCATTGCTAGATATACGAGTCACATCGATGTCGTTCCAACAGACTTCTCGCTCTTCACCTCATCCACATACTCTACCAAACTAGCCTCCATCTTCCTCGGCAACCGCGGCAACATCTTATCGAACGCATTCTCCCTCTTCGCACTCCTCATCCCATGCGTCTCCCCACTCCCCTTATTCCACCTCGACGTACTAAAAGTCCTCGTAAAAACCCCCTCAATGCCCATACTCTCACAAACCCTCTCAAGGAGCGGCTTCAACGTCGGCAACACGCCCACCACCAAATACGTCCCGCTCTCCGCAATGGTCCAGCATTCGGGCTTGATCATGTTGAAGGAGTGGTCACTCAGATCCGTGATCTCGAGGAAGGATTGCAGGCGCAGGCTCCCGGCTATGCAGCCCACAATCGCAAAGGAAAACACGATGCACAAGCCGATTTTGGTCAAGTGCGGGATGCGGAGGTTGTAAAGGGCAGGGAGTGGGATGAGTAGCATGATTAGCGTCGTTATTAGATTGGGAATGCTTAGGTAACGCCAGAGTTCTATGCCACGGAATGCACAGCTGCCGTCTATCATCTTGTTCCAGTTGTAGTTGAAGGGCTTGCAGTTCGCTAGTGGAATGATGACTTGGATTAGGGCGGTAGCGGCGACGAGGAAGAAGGTGACGTGGATGATGTAGATGTAGTAGCGGGAGGTGCGGCCGAGGATTTGCTGGAA
Organism: Lojkania enalia; assembly: GCA_010094045.1. Lineage (NCBI taxonomy): Eukaryota > Fungi > Ascomycota > Dothideomycetes > Pleosporales > Lojkania > Lojkania enalia. Next base: position 581,041 of record ML986589.1, read on the forward strand.
CAGGAGGAGTATGGAGAGTTTGGTGAGCGAGGTTGTTAGAGGACAGATTATTTGGTGGGCCAAGTTGAGTTTCAACATGTTTCCAATGGTAGATGGTGAGAGGGCGGCGACGTGGCGACCGGCGCCTCCGATGCGAATCATTACTACGATGCATTATTACTTTATACTGATCGAAGGCAGAGAAACTATATTGGGAGTATTTGTTCGAGGAGGTGGCCTTACAGAGTGCTATGGTGATCTTCCCAACGCATACAAAAAGTGCGCCGGTCAAGAGAATTGTCATCCAGCCATTTCCCTTCCGATCTTTTTTCAGATATTGCGACAAATACATGAGGCCGATAAAGATAGGCTCGAGGACAAGAAAGGCGATACAAATGTTCAGGAGCGGTGCACTATTGTCCTCAGCCAAGTAGGCTTGCGGGTAGTCCATTGTATTCGGAATCATCTTGATAGATGGAGGATAGCGTCCTGGGGAAAACCGAAGGTAGGCCGGCGCCTTCTATCTTGAATGATAGAAACGAAAATATAGAGGCGTTCTCATTTGAACTCCGGTCCGCACAGCGAAATAGTTCGAGTGTATCACAGTAGAAAGGCTTTCGCGAAGGATGCAAGCAAGATGCAAGCCTCGAAGCCTCAACTCCTCAAGACCTGCAAGAGGGTGTCTTCACTGTCAAAATACACAATGGCCAATTCGCCGCCCGCGATACCCAAGGCTCTTTAATATAGTCTGTCCTACCGTGAGCAAGGGGCTATGGGGCCAGGAACCTGGAAACGTCCACAGCGCATGCACGGGCTGTGATTGCATTCTTGGACAAGTGTACAATACGGAACCGACTGTTTCAAGGAAGTCCGATCGGCACTATGCTGGCCACTCGAGGGGCCATTCTGTATGTGTATTCTTCGGCGACCACGAGGCCCGGTGATAGGAAGGTATGGCACCTGTAACCGATTGCAAAGTCGTATTCTGTGAAATTGATGGCGCATTTCCAAAGTGCCCACGGGAATGTCCTCAAGCCATCTCTCCCGGCAACTATTCCGTTCAATAACAATTGTTCGTCGATCTGAATCCTTCGCCTGACCCACATTTCCTCCACACAAATTGGTTGACAGCCCGTTCGCGAACCCTTGGATTGGCGCTTCGGGGACCAAGACGGGGTCTGTACGACCAATGGGGGCGCGACGCATCTGCAACCTCAACCCTCCTTTCTTGTTTTTTGGAGTCGCACAAGTGAAAATTATTTCCTCGATTCTTCATATTGGAGTCGATAAAGAGGTGCGTGTGTGCAAGGTTCTGTGGCTTGATGCGTTTCGCCTATTTTGGCGGTTGTTGGGGAATGGGGCGGGTTTGGAGGCTGAGCTGTTATGGCGCAACACTATTGAAAATCGCAATGAAGAAGGGATAAAATCAGTTGCAAGGAAGGTGTTTGAGGTCCACGGGTTGTGAAGGAAGGTGTGGCGTTCGAACAGCGGGACGACCCGGGGCAGGGGCTAACCTGGGGTACGAATGGTTTCTGATCCTACGACGTCCGATTGTCAGTTCATGCAGTGGTCCCTTGGGACGCCTGAGTGTTGGACACTTTGATTTTAGAGTATAAGTCTCGCATTTGCCTTGATTTTCGATAATGGCATATGCTTTTACTACTTTTGGGCGCCTTTCGCCATACTAGATATGCATTAACATTAGCATAGCACTCGGTCCATCGTCCTCCCGGGTTAATACTGGAATGTAGCACCCATATTCTGCTGGGACTTGAGTGTGCCTCGGCGATTTAAAGAATGAATATTTGGTTGGCGTGGACCCAATATGCCGACGGGTCAAATAATCAAAACATCGCCTGGCCTAGTGAAGAGAGAGGGTCCGCGCGCACAACCTGCACAAGGTCCAATACTACATTATTGCAGAATAAGTCGGTTCTTTCGGGATTGGACTGGCTTTAGAAAATTAAGGATGAAGAGCAAGGACAGGACCTCTATACCGCTGTTCTTTTTTGTTTCGACGAAACGGATTTTCGGGATGTGAGGATTATCTTGGCCCTGTTTTAGATGAGGCTAACATGTTGGTTAATGAACGGTGGAACGATCATATCCTGAGCCTGTTGAAATAGCATTTTAGTAATTCAGTGTTGGTCCCTCATTCTTAGTTTAAAACTTCGTGGGCATCTTGTACCAGTTTTTGCACTTCGCTATTGGCTAGTTGCTAATCGTTCTTGATATTATTAATGCCATAGCAAGCATTCCATGTTTACGGATTATGAAACGCAGAAATGCTACCCGGGTCGATTTCCACAGAACATATTCATCAATCGATATGATCATATTGAGAGAAGTAGCGTCCCAAAGCATACAAACAGAGCGTTTAGTACCAACAGCTCATGTATCTGGACCTTATAATTTATCCTATTACCTCAATAGTTGGAGTCGCTGTATCGTAAAGGTTTCGTACTATATTGAATTGGAATGAGCATTTGGTTTTTTACCTGTTAGTAAATGATACTGAAGCCCTGAAAGGTGTATGGCGGATATGGTCTCTAAGCGTGGCTTGATAAAAAGAATCTTCGGGGAGAAGGGCATAAAGGGAGCATCAAATGTTAGGTTGGGAAGCGGGGCGTAGGTTAAATGACCAACCCTTATAGTATTCGTTTAGCCCCGCAGTTTACTAACCAAAGTGCCTACAGCCAAGAGTCCAGCCAGCACACCACTCTGAATGGGTGCGAACATAGCTGAGCGTATGATTACCAGTGACCCTACAACGACGAAGGCGATTGGAAGCAACAAACTAGGGCGGTAAGGTCGAGGAAGGTTAGGTTCTCGGCGCCGAAGAATGATCAAGCCTATCACAGTGCTAACATAAAACACCCATTCCGCCATTCCTACAAATGTTAATAGCGCCCGAAAACTACCAGTGCTAATGTAGATTAGAGTGATACTAGCGGACAATACGTTCGCATAGCTAGTGAATGGGTCAGCAATAAAGAAGCAAAAAAATGAAGGAAGAAGTACATTGGAGCATCGATGAAGCTCGTGTTGGTGGAAATATTGACGGCGGGTATAGGCTGTTCCGACGGGGAATCATCGACACGGTCATGTCGTCGCTTTTTTCCAAATTGAGGAAGCCCACGCTTATAAAAAAGGCTAGGGAAATAATGTCGTTGCGACGCCGCTACGATAAGTCTACCGACTGCGAAAACATTGCTTGTTATAGAACCTGCGCAGGATATGGCTACTAAGAGTGTAATAATTATTCCAGCGGGACGACCGAGCAGCGATTTTGCAGCTTGTACAGCGACTGCATTAGTTGAACTCATCATATCCCATGGCAAGAGAATGTAGTAGGCAATGTTCACAAGCTCGTAACAGCTGAGTACAACAGCCATCGCAGCTTTAATAGCTTTGGGCAAACTACGTCCCGGGTCAATAATTTCGCTTGCGACGACATTGGCCTAGGTAGTAAGATCAGCATCTAGAAGGAATGATCAAAGACGAATAATAAGGTCGATTCCCATCTTCGCCAGCCGTACTCACATTATCCCAACCGTCATAGGCCCATAGGCCAGCGTATATAGCAGCAGAGTAGTGACCATAACGTTCCCACGTGCTGATAGAAGACCAATCAATTATGTGGCCTTCAGATATAGTCGGACGGGTGTGGAACCAGTCCTTCGAATACCAATCTTCTGCTCCAGAAAAGGATGAATTGGAATCAATGGTATGAGCAATGACGGCTGTAACTCCTCCAAGTACAATAAGGACCACTGTTACAATCTTGAATGCTGTGAATGACTCGCTTAGCCTCATCGTGGTCCTAGTATTGATTGAATTAATAGCGACCATTGCCACGAACGCTAGAGCGGCCATGAGTTTTAGTTTCCATGCCGCCAGTGGATTAGCTGAGCTGATGGAACCGATTGACTCGGCAATGACGATACTCTGGATGGCCATTGATGATGGCTTGACACCCACAATGTAGATCCACGCCATCAGGAAAGCCGTAGTATCCCCATACACGTGATGAAGGTATTCTTGCATACCTCCGTTGAGCGGCAACGCAGCACCAAGTTCTGCAAAAGAGGAGGCGCCCGCCCAGGAGAGGATGCCACCCAGCACCCAGACAAGCAACGCGGCACCAGGGGAGGGAGCATTGCTATCGACCTGGGCGGGCGAAGCGAAGATACCGGATCCAATCTGAAGACTGACTAGGACAGCAAAGGCATGCCGAGTAGAAAGTTGTTTCGCTGGCTGATCGGCCCTACTCGAAGAGGCCGATGCTCCCCGTTGTAGAAGGGGCTGTCTCTCTCCGACGTCTGCTTTTCTCGAGACCTCCTCTTCGCGCCCCCAACGAGAAGTGTCTCCGCTAGCATTCACAGCGACGGCCTGCTGTTGTGTCATGAATATGAATTCCTAATTTTATTTTATTTTTTTTTTTCTTTCTCTTGTCGTTTTGTGGGATTTTCCCCCAAAGTGCAATTTCAGTACTGGTGGATGAGGTCTGACTCGGTCACGAGGCCACCATGCCCGGAGCTTTCTTCTTAGGCACGCCGAATGGCGTGACGAGAGTCTGTGTATCCACTGGTAGTGTGGAACCCTGGCCTGGCTTCAAGTAAAATCACCATCAAGTAGAGGCAGTCGCAATACCAACATAGTGTTGAGGATGTAGCGTGGTGGAGGAGACTAGGCGCATCCTACCGTGGCTGGCCCCGGGGCGATGTGATTGGGGCTAGGTGTGGCTAGCGGGGTCGTCAAGCCACCCCAGCTTGGCGGGAGCACATCGTTTCTCGCAGCAGCCCACTCGACCAGCGCTGTGAAGCACAAAACACCCCCCAAACGCGACTCACCTATATCTATTGCACCACGCTCACAGCGCCCTGGACGACGGCAGACTCTCTCCATCTCGACCGCCCGAAACACTGCAATCTCCCCTCCGCCCTTGCCTTGAATTTCCCGCCGTCGCCCAACTCAGTCTGCAGGTACGTCAGTCAACTCCACAGCGGCACGCCAGCCCCAAGTTTTCCGCACTTTGCGTGACTAACGCCTGCGCAGTGCCCTTTGTGCAAGTTTCGGCCTTTCCCTATTGCTACTTGCACTCCCCTCCTTTGCAGCGCCTGAGGACTCGCCGGCCTCGAAGACTCTCGTCCGTGACCGACCCCTCAACAGCACATTATGGAGGCAAATCAGAACGACGAGCTATACCCAATCGCTGTTCTGATCGATGAACTAAAGCACGACGATGTGCTTCTGCGCTTGAACGCCATCCATCGCCTGGGTACTATAGCTCTTGCTTTGGGCGCCGAGCGGACGCGGGAGGAGTTGATACCCTTCTTGGATGGTATGGCATTGATGCAATACGTTGTACGAATCTATCGAAGCTAATCGCATGCACAGAGTCCGTAGAGGACGAGGATGAGGTTCTCACGGCATTGAGCGAAGAATTGGGCAACTTTGTCGAGTATGTCGGCGGTCCCGAATACGGCCATGTGTTACTGTCACCCTTGGAAAACCTTGCGGCGATAGAAGAGCCGCTTGTACGTGAGAAGGTTAGTTTCTGAGCACCAGGATAGCCTGCCATGTTACTGACTGGCTCAGGCGGTCGAGTCTCTGAACAAGATTTGCGAGCAGTTATCACAACCCCAGGTCGAAGAGTCCTTTATCCCTCTTGTTTTCCGCCTGTCAAAAGCGGATTGGTTCACTTCCAAGATATCGGCGACCGGCCTTTACAACGCCCCTTACACGCGCGCTACCCCACCTTCGCAAGAGAGCTTGAGGCAGCATTATGGCCAGCTTGTGCACGACGATACACCCATGGTCCGGAGACAAGCCGCAAACAATTTGGCAAAATTTATCAAAATAATGCCGGCTACGATAGTCATTGAGGAGATGATCCCGCTTTTCCAGCACCTTGCGGCGGACGACCAGGATAGCGTCAGACTTCTAACGGTAGATATCCTCATTGCGATCGCCGAGGCTGTGCCTAAAGAACAACAATCCAGTCGCGGCGTACTTCTGACTGCTCTCCGAAGCTTGTTCGAGGACAAGAGCTGGAGAGTCCGGTACATGGTGGCAGATCGGTTTGAGAAGGTCAATACTCGATCCAAATATTTGAAACAAGCTTCAAGCTAATGTGGTCTAGATTGCAAAAGCCGTTGATGAGGAGGTAGTCAACCGCGACTTAGTTCCCGCGTTCGTAAAGCTTCTTAAAGACACTGAAGCAGAAGTGCGGAGTGCGATTGCGGGGCAGATCCCCGGTACGGTTCAATGTACTGGTCTTGGCACACTACTGACGATGCTATCTCAGGCTTCTGCGCTTTACTCGAACGAGAGACCCTCCTCCACGATGTCATGCCGAGCATAGAAGAGCTTGTTTCGGACCAATCTCAACATGTTCGAGCTGCTCTTGGCACCCAGATTAGCGGGCTGGCCCCGATTCTCGGAAAAGACGAGTGAGTAATATCATCACACGTGACCACGTGCTTGACTAACGGCGCTTAGAACCATTTCACATCTCCTCCCAATGTTCCTGCAGATGCTCAAAGATGAGTTTCCCGATGTTCGTCTCAACATAATCTCGAAGCTCGAACTCGTCAATAATGGTGGGTGCTTCCGATAGCTTCCAGCTTAGCCGCTGACCCCTAGTAAAGTGATTGGTATTGAACTTCTTTCTCAATCCCTCCTCCCTGCCATCGTTCAGCTTGCCGAAGACAAGCAATGGCGTGTTCGATTGGCTATTATTGAATACGTCCCCCTTCTCGCTTCGCAGCTTGGGGTCAAGTTCTTCGATGAGAAGCTCAGCAGTCTCTGCATGAGCTGGCTTGGTGACACGGTTTTCTCTATTCGCGAGGCATCCACTCAGAATTTAAAGAAGCTTACCGAAGTATTTGGTGTAGAGTGGGCAAATGATGCTATTGTCCCTAAAGTCATGGCAATGGGTCAACACCCCAACTATCTGTACCGAATGACCACTTGCTTCGCGGTTTCAGTATGTCGAAACAAGATCCTCTTTGAATGTGGTTGCTAATCTAGAATAGACACTCGCACCCGCCCTCAGCTTGGACGTCATTGAGAAGTCTATTCTTCCAATGATGGACAAGCTCGTCAACGATGAGATCCCCAACATCCGTTTCAACGTTGCAAAGTCGTATGCCATCCTCATCGATACTCTTAAACAGCTTCCCGAGGAAGGTACAGTCCTGGCTCTTCAGAAGGCCGGCACACCTAGTCAAGGGTGTCAAAAGAGCCATGAGCTTATTACCAAGAGCATTCTGCCAAATCTAGAGAAGCTGCAACAAGATGATGATGTTGATGTCAGGTATTTTGCTACAACAGCGGCGCAGGGTTTCACGGATGCTATGCAAACTTAGCGCCAATGGAGGCGAGGCCGGTGGGGATGGAATGAGCCATGAAAGCATTCGCATACAATTAATGACGTTTGATAGAGGAAGCCTGGATTGGAGGGCTTCAGCATTGCAGCGTGGGCATGTGACAAGGGAGGCAAGAAATCTTGTTAAAAGTGTTGGGGCAAGTTTAAGCAGACAGTCCTCATTGCCCGTCTTTTTGCCTGCGTTACTTTGTGTAGTTCCGCCGTTCCGTACTGGTGGTTGTACGAGATACGAGGGGAGGGATGCTGATGGACAACGCGAGAAGACTACCCCCGTTAGATTTCATGATTTGCGTACCTATGACAATGCATTGTTTTCGGCGTTGAATATTGGTCACGAGTCTTTGTGAATCAAGTGCTGCTCATTTGGTCGATTATGCTGAACTACATGTCCATATTCTATAATGTCCTTTCTTGTCCCCACACCAAGAAGGGTATCTAGATAGCGCCAGCCTGCTTCAATAGCTTGGGAAGCTGTCTCCTCTGCGCCTGTAGATCAGAATTGCCACCAATGTGCTTCTGTCCGATGAAGATGTTGGGGACGGTGAACTGGCCGGTCAGGTCGACGAGGGTAGATTGGATTGCGGAACCGTCATCTGCATCAATTGTTAGCCTTTGTTTCCAATATGCATTTCATTTGGAGCGCTGTTTAGTCCGCTCGATGTCCCCATCTCGTTCCGATCGCACCTCCATTCGTCAAAGAAGACTCGAGAGCATACGTACCAATTTGATCCAACTCAATCGCATAGAACTTAGCACCACTCTCCCTCAGTAGCTGTTTGGCCGCGCGACAGTACGGGCAGTATGACTTGGAGAAGACGGCGACGGGGTTCTCGTCTATGATCCCTTGGACCTTGGTCTTAGTAGCGGACATAGTGCCGGGGCTGGGGGCGCGCGTGAAGATGCTGCGTAGGAAGGAAATTTTTGCGGTCTGCGGCCGAAGCCTGGTATTTATATAGTCGGTAGGTTAAGCTTGGGCTATCTTATTGTTTGTCTTTTGCGAACGAAAGGGAGGAGTGGGAGTAGCGAAGAGGGTGTATATATACCCCGAGGCTGAGTGCTCAATCTGGCGGCCTGTGTGATTATTTGGGCACTGTCTGTCTGGGAAATGGTACCTGGATGTGGAATATGCGATTTGGAATCGTGGATTAGCAACTATGCGCAGCCCCGCAGCTGAGAAGAGAGGTGTGAATGATGCAATGGCGAAAAGGAGCGTCTTTCGGCGCTAGTTCGGGCGGGGATGGTGCAAAGCCACAGTTGATTAATGCGGGTAGCCGTGCCCGCTACCGCGGCCGCTTTCCCTTTAATGTTTGATGACGAATACATCTTTGCCGGCGCAGGCGTGATGCGACCTCTCCTGTGTTGTTTCTCAGGGTCCTATCCTCCACAACGCTCGTCCCGCCGCTTTTCACATAACCGCTACCAGTTATAAAAAAAAAACATAGTGGTTTGAAGCTCGGAAGGATGACGGCCAGGTAGACCGGGCAGCCTGCCTTGCGATTCCGACATTGACTCTTCCCGCGCGATTCCAGAGTTCCACGTTGAAGTCACCCGTCCCAAGAAACACTTTGCCGCAAATTCCTGGCGCCTTACAAAGCCGCCTCACCGCACGCCGAAACCCAGGCACGGCTTCCAGATCACAAAACACACATGCTGGCATAACACGCTTTGACCATGGCGTCTTCGTCCGCGGGTTCGACCGCTTTTTTCGTCCTCGCCGAACTGACAATATGCTTGCTCGTTCTACTCCTTCTGCGATACTACCTCCCACTCCGCACCACGCCTGCCTACGTACTCGTCCCTGTTTTCCTTGCGATCACGCTACCTGCGAGTATAGTACTCCTCGTCCCGATCGACCTCGCGAGTAGCGCTGGAACAGATACAGAGGGAAGCCGCGGAATATGGCTATCGGACAAGGTGGTCTACAAGTCGTGGCGGGTGACATACTGGCTCACGTTTGCCTTGACGTGGGTCATACTCCCGTACCTGGGCGAATACTGCGACTCGGGATACCGTGAGCCGAAGGACCGGTTGATGTATTCGCTGCGGAGTAATGGGCAGTATCAGCTCATGATGCTGGCTAGCGGTATTGTGGGAATGATATACTTCATCCTGCAGAATGGTTTCGTATTTGATACTTTTAAGGGTCTGGTTATGGCGCTGGCGTACGCATGGGGCCTTGTGCTTGCGATATATTTGATGGGACATGGGCTCGTCGCGCTTCCCAGAAGTTTGTGGAAGTATGCAAGCATTGGCGGCCGCTTGAAGAGGTTGCAGGGCCATGTGCCAAAGGTCCATGATAAATTGACTGAAGCGTTGGATAAGCTAAGTCAATACGAACACCAAGTTATTCAGTTAAGGCAGAGGAAGAATGGCACCGCGAGAGACTTTCAAGAATGGATTGAAGAGTTGAGCGAGATGAGCAGCCTGCCGGAAAATAGAGTGGGTGCGGTAGGCAGGACGACCATGACAACGATTCCGCCAGTTATAACCGAGAGGTATCTTGCGGACTTGACGAGGAAATTAAAGAGAGCACGGCATGCGAAGATGAGGTTTTCTGATGAGTGGGACAGGCTTGTTAGGAAGGCGGTTGAGACGCAAGCTATCCTAGATTCGAAGGGATCAAAGAGGTTGGAATTCAAGAATTCCCCTTTCCAGACCCAGTCTAACGGCCCTCTTTCGAGAATTACACTCCTCACACCATATACGCGATATCATCTCCATGTCCATGTCCTTCCAACCATGTACTACCTAGCTTCCGTGGTCACGGCTCTGGCATCTGCGGCCATAGTCTGGTCTGAATGCGTCAATCCTCTCATCGACATGGACGGACCGAAGCTCAACCTTATCGGCCTCACAGTAGTCCACCCCACATCCTCCTCCCGCGGAGCGATTGGGTTTGGTAGGCAGATCATTGCGGCTGCATGGCTGTGCTACATGTGCATCTGCGCCTTCTTCTCGCTCACTGAAGTCAAGATCTGGGGTAACAGGGCGCTAGTCAAACGTGGCACATACCAGGAATCAGCTACCTGGTACGGGCTCCAAGTAGCCAAGCTAACGGTACCATTAGCGTACAACTTTGTCACATTCACGCCGCCCACGATCCACAAGCAAACAAGTTTCTACAACTTCTTGGGGAAGCTTATTGTGCTCACACCCCTCGGACACGGGTTTTCGGACTACTTCCCCATCTTCATCCTTGTGCCTGTATTAGCCAGCATTTTCGGCCTATACGGTCGCGTCAAGAAGTTGTGCGGCTTCGGCGACTTGCTGGAGGACGATGAGGACGATGAGAATGCAGCGTACGGCACTGGTAGCTGGCGCGAAGGCCGCGCGCTCATCGACCGCGAAGTCAACAGCGCGAATGGCACGTCGCTCGGCCTCTCGTCCCGAGGGAACCTCGTTTCTCCGCCAAATGAACGGTATCGCGATGACCCTGTTCGCCCGAATGCCGAATCGAGCACGAGGAGACAGAGGGTGCCTGACAATAACTATGAGGTGTCTGGCAATTTTTTTACGGATTTTGCGGATCGGGTGAAGAATACGTTCGACACGGCGGACTTCAGCTTTAGCAGGCCGAAGTGGATGGGTGGTGGGGATGTTGGAGCAGGTGCTGGTGGGAGGGGGAATCAGACTACTGGGGAGGAAGAGAGCTGGACGAGGATATTTGGTGGGAGGAGTGAGGGTAGGGTTAGGCTTTGAGAGTTGGTAGAGGTATGGGATGGGTCTGCTGCTTTGGTTTTGCATGGCGTGGGCGTCTAGGGTAGTGTTTTTTTTTTTTTTTTTTTTTTTTTTTAGAGGTTTGTGTTTGGGGATGGATATGGGATACGGGCTTGAGCCTGGTGTGTTTTTGCTCTATGGGGGTAAAATAGAGTATTAAATCTTAATGGATGAGTACTAGATGATTTTCGTTCGGGTTTACTGGCGATGTGTCGTTAATTTCAAAAGGTTGTGTTGGGGTTAGGTTGGATGCGTTTTAGGCTGACATAGGATAGGAGGGGTCTTTGGAAGTGGTTGGGAGGGCGAAGGGTACAGCGTGTCTTTTTTTTGGGTGGGGAATGGTACGAGGTTCATTGTGTACGCGTTATTAGGTCCAAGAACGGAATACTCGATAACAGTGAAAAGTAGGGGCTCTGAACTTGGAGGTTAATGCGATGTGGGTGAGGAACTGGGGATGCAAAGGGGTCATGATAGAGATATCGAGAATGTATTCTTACTTGGTATTAATCGGAGTCTGCTCAGAGTCGATTTGAGGAATTGTGGAGGTGTGGTACAGGATTGATCTGTGGGTGAAGAATCTCGCTGCAATAGATTATAGTAGCTGAGCAATGGGCCTTGAGCTGATACGATTCTTCGGTATTAAGGGAAGATGGGCTGCCTCACGAGGAGAATGACAGGCAGATAAGGAACGCTTAACGCGACAGCATCACCGGTGCATCGTTGCTATTTCTGCGCAGGGAGATGCATGTGGCAGAATCGGTCATCGTGGTAGTAAAGCCGGACCTCTATCCATTTGCGACATAGTTGAATAGCAAAATATCTAGTTACTCGCTACTAACTAGGCCTATTTTCCGCTATCTAGAGTGCATAGTAATTTTAAAAGCCTCTACTCGAACATGGTTCCCCAAATGACCTCGATGGCTATCACAAAAATTCAATGTTACTTGCTGCAAGGTATACAGAACTCCTTTGCGCGGCCTCGCGTTTCTGGCCGTCCTTGCCTTGTGGGGTCGTGCATATACGGATTAGATAAGTAGCACCGTCCATAGAGACGCTAAAAGTATTGGAGGGAAAGTCAATGCAAGATAGCGAATCCCCAATCATTCAGTAGAATCAATTTCGGATCAAGGCTCATGCGGAGAGAGCCGGTTTCAGGCTTTGAGTGCAAGTACTCAGGTGTTTCGACAATTAGTTATTGAGTAGCAGGTTAATGATTAAAGGTTGACAATGGGGTATTAAAACGAGAGGGAAAAGTTACAAAAGAGTCCGCGCATATTAAGCAGGTTGGAAGGCATAGCGTTAGCCAAGGGGAAATGTAGACAAGCCTACCAGTGAGCGAATGAAAGTGTCGTTTTCCAGACAGCTCATGTGGTACCCTCGGATACAAGCGCCGGTTAAGGCCCTGAGCTGGCAGGATACCACTCTTCTGAGGAGGTACGGGTACGGGTAGATGGTCATGCCATACATCAATTCCGGAGTAGATTATCCATCCACGTCCATAGAACGCAAAGCGGTGATTGAGCTCGACATAAAAATGTACGAAGGTAGACCTCCAATTGTGGAGCAAACAAAACAGCAATAGCAATATACCTCGGCTTCCTGAAATGGATATACTAGGATTGATAATATTGCCAACGATACCTGTCGTTATTACCACGTGGATCGAGGGGTATTGATGTTCCAAGTAAAAGCTAGATTTAAGACTAGTGTCCTAGCTTTCGAAAATTGTTCCGTGGATGCATCTTGCAGAGTCGCAAAAGCCGAACCTCTTGGTGCCAACGTCCATAGTATCAAGAGCAGATGTCTGATTTGCTCATGATACCTCTATCCTTATACAGCCATGCTCGATACATTGGACGTAGAGAGTAGATACCCAAGGCCTCCACTGGCATTAAACCTACGCTCCGGCATAGAATAAGGTGTTCTATGCCGCACACTTCCGGTTAGTGGCAGACAATAGAATGATCCAATGGATAAATAGGACTCTGAGATAGGGATACATTTACTCACTCGACCCTGCAGCCATATTACACCCCCAAAAACCAATGTGGAAGCTATCTGCCGAAAAGGGAACCAGAATATCCATAGTGACATATGCCGCTGAGCCTGGGCCAGTAAATGTGCGGCAACAGGCCCAGGAGTCAATCTTGTTTAGAGCGCGCCCAGGATGCATCGAATGAGTGTTCATTCCATCGTCCCTAGTTAAGGCCGTGCCAGAAGCCCGCGAGAATTTATTCGCCCAGGTAACAAGCGAATAGAAACCTGGCTGCAGCATCAGGAAATCAATCGTGAGGGGCGTCAGTAGAAGAGATTCCCGTATGCTTCTCCAATAGTTTTTTTCAGCTGGTCGCGCGCTCTTGGGCATTCTCCTAGGTTTGACCTGTGAAAAGATTCCAGAGCTGCGGCAATCGAAATCTAGAATTGAGAAACTAGCCGGATAGATACACAATCAAAAAATTATTTAGCCCGTGGTACGAAAGATGCAGTGCAAAGTCGAGCAAGATACGAAACTTCTAGTCTAGGTATCCGTTCCTGACTGGGACTTGTACCGAAAAATAATTGCAACTGCTAGAGATTATCAACGTTAGAGGCCCAGGGTATCAGTTGAATCAACGTCCAAACTAAGTGTAAGTCGAAATAAATTTTATCAGATCTCAAGACACAAACCAAACATCCGGTTACCAATGAGATCCTGGAGTAGAAAGTGTTGTCGACATGGTATCATAATGGAGGGACCATCGAAGACGCTAGATACAGCTTTAAGGGGACCCAGAAGCTATTGGACGCCAACTTTTCCATTTGCTAGAGGGTGCGAAATGGTAGCATGGTGTTCAATTGATCGTACAAACATCTGTTTTAGAGGCTAAACCACTAAATCGAAGGGTGAATGGATCGCCAGCTTGGTGAAATTCAATCGTGTAAAACGCTTGGAGTTTTTCAACTAGGAATTACTGCGGAAGACGAGTCCATAAGTCTATTCCAGAGCATCTAGTGATTGCTCAAATGTTATCGGAACGGTACGAGGGAAACCGAGTCGATGGTAATGCCCGGAGGTAGGGATGGTCATTGGATCAAGTATACTGAGACGTCGAAAAGTTTCGGAGGCTCGAGGACGCTTATGCCGCTAGTTGTGTCTGGCCAGCGAGTGGCTCAAGATGATGACGAATTATCAATCGCAATGGTATAAGAGACAGAGGCCAATTGGAGCAGCGTTGAAAGTGCTTCAATTCGGGCTAAGGGGATGCTTTGCGCTGTGTATCTGTAAGACGAATTTTCGCCACTTCAGTCGTGTTATTAAAGCGAGCCCTAGTTCCTGTTATCGTTCAGAAATATATCTCTAAGTAAATAGGCTATAAAGAATTCAATAGAAATGGCTAGAAAAGGAAGAGCATCGAATCTCGGACAGAAAGGTAAATGCTCAAATCTTATAACTCATAACCGTCGAAATGGAAAGTATACTTGAACAATCAAGTACAGGGCTTGGTTGACACGAAAGTCAGGCCATGAAACACCACTATGGGCGAAGTCGGTATCCTTATACATAGCATACGCTAACTTGACATTCCAGATCCATAAGATAGTGTCCAAATCGACATGCTGATGATAGAATATCGAGGTTGATGAGAAGAATGGGTTAGCCAACAGGGGCGGTTGAGATAACTTGGTGCAAGTTAGCTCCATGGTATTGAAGGTGACACAGTCCGGCAGGGTGAGCGCGAGGTTGGAGTAGATAACCGTGAATCCAGCATTAACGTCGCACAAAGTATGGGATTCAGAACACCGAAAATTATCACCAATGGAAAGGTATCGCTCTGGAACTAGACCCAGCTGCCATATTACTCCAAACAGCGTGCCCTGGCTTCGTCCGGATGGTTTAATTCGAAGAGATTGGAATGACTGCAATTTGGTAGTGGAAAAAGTGTAGAGAACAATAAAATGAATGAAAGAAACAGTTTAAAGCCCTCCAGGCTTAAATTGATGCTTGGATAAAAGAACGTGAAGAAGTGTTAGGATGTCGATGGCCAAAAAGTTAAGGTACTCTCTCCGGCTTCAAACCGATCTCGATGCTCATATTCTCCATACGAGCCTCCTGAGTCTCGAACATGAGCAGAGCGGAGGCGACCCACTTAGTTATATCATTCAATAAGCTCTTACCAAGGCAAGACGGTCGACCGAGACGGCAATTAGAGCATGGCAGTCGGTGAACAAGCTTTCGTATGCTAATAACATCTAGATTTTGTTAACCGTTTGCAGGGAACATCTGAGATCAACGAACTTGGCAGGGGCGTTCAAGAAATTTTTGGGGAAGATGAGCTGAGAGGCGGGAGCTTGCAAGCGCCAGTGTTACTCTGGATGAATGGCAGGGCCGGCACAGCTCGGCACATTATTTCAAGGCGCACATTTTGGTGAGCAAGGCGAACGACTCAGAAGCTGCAGAGCCGTGAGCTGCTAATGAATGGCTGAAACAAGCTTAACAGAGTTAGGGAAGGTGGAAGTCAAAGCCCACGGAATACCAGCCCAAACCACCTCGATAGCTCCCCCCGCCTTTCGCTTTGCGAGCGGCTGCATGATGGTCTGAGAGGGCGCGCTTGAACGGTCTAGCAGGCGAGATGAACATTTACAATTTTGGCGGCAAGGAGAAGAGCGTTGAACCCAAAATGGGTGAAACAATATGAATGCGCCTCAATGAAGAGGTGCATAGTCGAAGCGAGCCGAATGCAGGGAGGCCGTGCGCTTAATTTCCACCAGGATCGAACATGCCCTGGACATGCTTTTTTATCGATTGCTGGGGCCAGAGCGGTACGCCGTGCGAGCGCTTCTGCTTGTCGGCGTGCACAGTGAGCAGCACGATGATGACATTCAATTAGCAGGGGGAGAGAAATGAAGCGGGCTTGGGACGAAAATAGCTTGACGCAGCAGCACGCAGGATAGAAACAAAACAATAATTAAATCTCCGCAGAGGATGAGGGAACTTTCCGGGCTCTGTGAGCGAAGGAGAAAATAGACAAGGCGCTGATGCTGATGCTGGACCGAGGGGAATAATTCTGCGACGCTGACACAGCAGTTCCCAGTGCCTTGCAGAGTCCGGCAGAGCCTGAAGGGGCCAATGATCGCCGGGGCAAATCAATGCGAGGCAAAAGGGCCGATGCTAAATGCCAAAAAAGCCGTGAGCTACATCGATTTGCGATGGAAATAGGACCGGCCGACGACATTGTGTGGGCGGCAAAGGGCGATAAGGAAGCGAGTGCTGGGTGCTTGACAGTTGTGCCCGAGAGGGAGAGTCTCCACCACGGCTAGTGATGGGCGACGAGTCTGACCTCCCATAACGACAATGATACTATAATGCCTCCGCCCAGGGCCTCGAACCGAAAATAACGGTGAGCGCGATGGCCAGCGAAATGAAGCTCGGAACGTGTACAGAGGTTCGCGCGGGCAGTTGAAGTGATTGGGCTTATTAGTGGACGCTGGCGAATGTGAGCAGCAACCGCCCGGCTGAAGGCGGTCAGCTTGAGCTGCAGGCGTCGGATACAGTGTTATTGACGTGTCGTCTTAGCAGCAGGCACGGGCGCGCGTTGACGGTTGGCCACAGCAGTTCATCTCATTATACGAAGCCTCAGGCTGGTGGTCGCGACAGGGCTTCCAGTGTCGGCTTAGCATCAGGGGCGCCGTGTGCGTGAATGGCCGGCGCAGTGCAGGACCCGTTGGTACCTGCGCTAGCCCACTATTCGACGAGGCCAACCGCACGACACCAAATGCATCTGCCCCTGACCCGGCCCTGGACCCGGCCCTGGCGCCGCCGCGTCCTCTCCTTTCAGTGGCCAGTCGTTTCCGGACTGCGCTACCGAACCCGCAATCTCCCAACTCTACATAAGGTATGCCTTCTCGCTCTCGGACTGATTTTTCTTTCCTCACTTCCAAGCCAACTTTCGAGCTCAAGTCCCCATTGACCTTCGGTCGTCCATTCGTTGAATACAACCAACTAGTAATACTCTCTTTAATACTCCCACCGCTCTCGCAACCACCTCCGACTTTTTTAAGTTCAAGTTCTATATCTTAATCAGTCAAAATGCGTGCCTCTGTCGCTGTCATCGCTGCCGCCGCCGGCGTTGCCGTTGCCGCTCCCCAGTACGGTGGATATGAGGAGTACACTCCTGCTCCTTACCCCGTCTACACCCCCAGCTCTTCCGCTGAGGCCTATCCGGAGAGCAGCTCTACTCCTTCCTACCCGGTCTACACTCCGGAGACTAGCTCTTCTATGGAGTACCCCGTCTACCCAACCTCCAGCTCCTCCATGGAGTACCCCGTCTACCCTGAGAGCAGCTCTTCCATTGAGTACCCCGTCTATCCCGAGAGCAGCTCGTCCATCGAGTATCCAGTCTACCCAACCTCTTCCATGGAGTACCCGGTCTACCCGACCACCACTCCTGAGGCTTACCCCACCACTACCGAGTACTATACTACCGAGATCTGTGAGACTTCGACCTACACCACTATGACCACAAGCGAGTACTCGACCTACGAGACTGTGTGCACCACCACTGTCACCAAGACCACTGTCTACCCAGTTGAGACTCCTTGCACCACCTCCACCACCGTCACGGTTACCCTTCCCTACACCAGCCCGGCTCCTTACTACCCCACCGGTACTGGTGCTCCTTATCCCCCTGCTGGCACTGCTTCCAGCTCCGGCTACGTTAAGCCCTCTGCTTACCCACCAGAGTTCACCGGCGCTGCCAGCCACGCCAAGGTCGGTGGCTTCGTTGCTGGTGTTGGTGCCCTTGCTGCTCTCTTCTTGTAAACGTCATCTCTCAATTCAGCTTTGCCAATGGTAGGCTATGACTTTGCATGATCGGAGTGCATCGGTTTTTCTTGGTTTCTCTTAGTCTTTGGTTGGAAAAAGGGCCAAGACGATATCCAATTGTACATGGTTCGAGATAATTGTAATCAGTGGGGGGGGAGTGGTCTTCATAGAGAATCGAAGAACTTGACCTATATTCAATTTTGTTTTGCTAATGTGATTTGCTACTGAAATGTCCATGTCCGTCTTTTGCCGATCATGTGGGGTTCAATTGATCCTTTTACCCCTGACTATTCTCTTTTCGGTGGACCCGCGTCAGCAGTCAGCCGCACAAGCCCAAAAGTCCGTTGTCCTATCAACCGGCTTGCTGAACTATGTCCTTCAACAAACCTACGGCGTGCATACGTGAGGTGCAAATTGAGGATAGCAATGCCGTTGCTACCGTACGACACTGTTAAACTGAGGTTCAAACAAACTCTACGATCTTTGCTCGTACCCACGTGTCCCTTGGTTCTGGAAACGAAATAAGAAATGACATCCCAGGACACAGGCAAGACAGGAAGGGCAGGGATCTAGCAACCCAAGTTCCACGGCAGATAACAATTTCTCTCGGATTGTGGTTCGCGGCCCCCTTCCCTTGTCAATAGAACCCTGAACTTGTTCAATAGACCGAGCTGTGATGAGACGGTATGAAGTCGGATTTTGAAATGAGACGAGGACCTTTTGTGTGACGACCTGCCACGAGGCCGCGAGCGGGTGTGTCTCCCTATCAAGGGAGCAACGGTTTGAATAAAGCTTCGAATTAACCTTCCAATCAACCACCGTCCCATCATGGATCCCTGGCTTTCTCCATCCAAGCAATTGCCGTTGTCTTAGTCGCACATGGTTACCATGAAACATGGCACCCGTTCTACAGGCTCTAGGCAAGGGCTTGCCGTAAATCTCGACGACTGCTCATCTACAGAGTATTGCAACATCAATTGCCTCCCCATACTTCCTCCCGTGGAAAAGTATATCGAGCTGATTTACTATTTTCGAAGTCGAGCAACTGCATGCGAAGGACACGTCTGACTGACCGCAAGCGCCTGGTCGGTAACGAAATATCGATACGCTGTTAGGTGGCGGACATGTTCCGGACTCAGCATCTCCGCGCTCCAATTTCCGCCCAGTCCCATCTTCGGCCACCGGTGGAAAGTATAATGACACCGCCCAACCCACCTCCCATTTCTCAAATACGAACAACTCGCATCGTATCGTAGAGATGTCGTATTAATCAAATGCGAAGAGCCAGTCTAGCCGTTGTACTTTTCCCCTTATTAACAAGGAGAAAAGCCTACGATATGCTCCTTTGGGATCGCTATCCAGAAACATGTAAGCGGCTATTAAGCCTTATGATTGTACGCCTCCGTCGTGCACCTTGGCTTTGTTATTCCTGATCCGCGTTTACACGCTCAGAAGCAATCATTGACTAGGAGATCACTAGCGTTAACAGTCTTTTCTATTACGCGAAGGTTTGCACTGAGCGGAGTCTTCGCTTTTCTATACGACTATTTCCCTTTCCCTCGCAGACCACTACCCGCTCCCACATGCCTTAAATTAGTAACATGGCCAATTACGCATGTCGTAGTTCCAGCCCCGCTGCTCGTGGAAACGCGGGGCCTCTAATTGCTTGAAGTCGACTACCTACTAGAAATCGTTTGAGCAGTTACCAGCTCAATAAGCTTCAGCAGATGTACACTAGTCATCATCACCGTTTATGTCCACACTTTTTCATATCTTAAAATGCGCGGCGCGTTTTACATGCTAGAGCCAATAGTATTAAAGCGTACATTTTAAATTGTGTTCCGGCACAGCTAGCTCTCGGAGTTTTGCATGGGGCGCCGTAGCGCGCTTTATTCAACATCTAAAGCAGTCGCCATATCGACGACAGTACTACATCGATGTCACCAAAGCAATTCTAGAGAGCAATCAGTAGGGAATGCCTCAGTGCCCACACTTCATTCGGGATAGCGGCTTTTGGGAGGACGTCAGATGTTGTCTTTGAATGGTCATCGATGTCGAGCGTTTTGAGAAGACTTTATTCGATGCATTCAGTTGTTCTAAGGTTTTTGTATACATTTCATAAGCGTTTGATAGCGGGGTATCTAACCTGGCTGGCTCGATTTACGATGATATCCCAGTGCAAGTCTCACGATTTAGTTTCCAAGCTCTCCCGCCAAGCGGACAGTTTCCTCGAATAGTAGCCTGGGTGAATGTAATATCTGACGAAACCAGGGAGCGTACCTTTCTCTACAAAAGCCAATGACGCCTAGGTTCATTTTTACCATAGCTCCGATTAAACCCCAGATTTTCGAGTCCAGATACTCTCCATCTTTCGTTTATTCGACATCAGGCTTAAACACTCTTAATCAGTAATCATCATCATTATCAAGATGAAATTCGTCATACTCATTACCCTCCAACTCGCTACCGCGCTCGCCGCACCATCAATTTCACCATCCAATCCCTTAAACGAGCTATCATTCTTCCGATGCCCCGCCAACTCTGTCCAGCCCAACGGCAATCTCCCAGACGACTCCATCCCGACCTCCCTCCTGGTCCCCATTTCCGCAAAGCACCCCGACGAAGCCTACGACGCCACACCATGGGCTAAAATAACCCCCAACGATTTCTGCACCATCTTCAACCTCGAGCTGCCCGTCGCCGCCACGCAGGGCAAACTCTGCAGCCTTGTCTTCGACTTCCCGTCCTTCCTCCAGGCCCCTTTTCTCTTCAGATTCGCAGGCCCCGGTCACTTTTCTTTCACGGGGTTTGCTATCAATGCGGGTGCTGTAGCGGGCAAAACTACGTTCAATAATCTGCCGGCTCCGGGCCCGAGCCCGTCGAATCCACCAGCTGTTATGATGCCCGGGAACAGTTATATTGTTAATTCGGCGCCGTGTGGGATCGCAGGGTATATTCCAGGTAAGGTGACGGTCTCGGGGGCACTATGTTCCAAGGATACGACGTTGGTGTTTTGGCAGAGTGATTTTATTTGTCCGCTGGGGTTCTATGTCGTTTTGACGGATGATCCGAATATGTAAGATAGGTCTTGATACTTGACGCGTGGGGGAGAAGTTTGGAACAGAAAAAAAGCTCTTGAGAAGTGGGACGTGCTTTAATGTTGTGAGTGGGAATTTTGACGACTGGTTTTGGATTATCAATTTTTATTCGGTGTTTGTAACTGGAATTTAGGTCTTGTGGATATAAGGGCTTTCTTTTTTAATGTATTTGCAGGCTTGTATCGGAAGCTATTCCGAAACGCCTATTATTTGTAAGGGAGCAACTTTTCCCTGATACTTGCTTAATTATAACATGAAAGCACTCCTATGGGGAATAGTCATTGAAGCTAATAACTAGCTGCAGAGAAGTCAGAAATAGTGACGGTGTTTTGGTGGGCTTGATTTACTGGCTAATTTCACGGAATTCATTCTTATTGTTTCCTCTCGTAAAACGAAACCATGCTTCCTAGGAGCTATTGTTCGGTCGGTCATCTGTGAGAAAGATCGATCCGGATGCCGTGAGACAGATCTTTAGGGCCTCGCCTGTTAATTCCCCTGTGGGATATTCTTCGCCCAAAGAGGATTCACTACACATTCGAGCTATCACAAATAAAAGTACTTCTATGCTCTTAATACATTGGGCGACCAGCGTCCCAGGATCTCGATCCACGACTTGATCTCGACTGGCTTCCGTATGTGCCTCTATGATAAATTACCTCATTGAGCGGAATGCGAAGCGCCTCGCTGAAGGACGCTGTGCCGATGCGCAAAAGACTAGCGCCGATGACCTTGAATTCGACACCGTGCTTAGAAAAAGAAGCCTAATTTCTCATAATGGTCTCACAGTGCTACTGGAAGACTTTTTGGAGGACGTGCAAACTCATGTGGCGTGGTGCAAAGACTGAGCCTCTATTCTTTCCTCTGTCCACGCCAATTTTCTCGGCGCTTATTTGCTTCCACCTTTGCTTCACCTACACTATCATTCTTCCACACCGCCACTCAAAATTGTAGCCAACACAAACAAGGAAGCATCCACGCTCCCAAGACGGCGCCTCGCGATGGAGCCCCTCGATCTTGCGCCAGAGCTCTTCGCGCGAGGTATTCACTTGGTAGTAGAGGAGGTTGGGGCAGTTGAGGCCCTCAAGTACAGGCGTGTTTGTAGTAATACTACCTCAAGGAGATCGTTGCTATATTCTGGCTCTTACTAACGACCCGGGAAACTTTTGCGGCGGAGATCTTGCGGGACATAGCGGCGTTACAGCCGATCAAGGTTTTCAAAAAAGGAAGTCCCAGCCCGGCATGTCGTAAAAAACTTGAGAAGCTCTTTCACGCGCACTGGAGTGTCATCTTGCACGCATGAATTAAGCACCCGCGTGGGGTTTCGATCATGACTCCAAGATCGAATGCAAGGCGCTGTCCACACACTACTACAGCTGGAGAACTCAGAGTCCGGTTTGACCTAAGAGACTCTCGTCGGGAAGGTTGATAAATTTTACGAAACCATTCTTCGCTATTCCTTATATGGTTTTCTTGTTGAGAGTAAACGTACCAAGGGTGACTATGATGTGACCATCGCTAGAGTAGCTGCTGCTGTCGGTAGTGTCAAAACACTTGAGCATTGCCTTCAGTCATGTCCGCTACTTTTCCAGTCATACAGCAAATTCCACAGTATTTTCGAGGCAGCTACAGTGAACAGAAATACTGAGGCGATGAACCAGCTCCCTAAATCGAGATTTGCGCTTATAGCCTTTAATGAAACAGGGATCATTCCCGCATTGAAACCTCCTATTATCGGTCATCAACCTCAAGCAGCAGAACTACTCTACGATTTCCTATGCAAAAATAGAGAGCCTCTGAAGAGTCTAGAAGATAATCATCACACCGAACTCTTGCAGAGGTGCAGAGGTTATCGCATGATGAAAATCGCCTATCTAGTCTCAGGATTTAGACGCAGAGGGTCATTGAGCTAAGCATCAGGACATTGAAACACTCGCTCACGCTTAAGACACTACTGTAATAGGAGAGATTCTCGATAGCGACTTCTTGGATCAAAACAATTACTCATGGGAGCTAGACTTGATGTATGCTGCTCGGTATAGTTGCTACGACGCCGCGCAGACACTTCTCGATCACGGTGCCGATATCGATGGAATAACACAACCCAAGGAGTTCGGCGTCACTGCTCTCTGGCAAGCCGCTGAATTAGGTCATTGAAATAAGATCATGTTCCTTGTTGACAGGGGCGCAAATATCAGTATTTTCGCTGGAAATGGGCGATTCCCAATTCACGTAGCGAAGAAGAATGGATAGGCCTCTTTACTGAAAAATCTGGAGAAGGCGAATAAGAAGAGGCGTAGGTGAGAATAGGTTACTGCGGACAGCCCTTTAGTCTAGAGACGGATTGGTACCATCTTCGGCGAGAACTTCGATGGAGTTATGGGGAAAGAAGTTTGAGTTTTCATGCTAGTCTAGGGTATTAGAATATGTCGGCTACAAATTCAGAGCGAGAGCAACGGATTTACTAATTGTGAATTTTCAGCCCTACCTTCCGCTCCCACAGCCAGATCGACCGTTCATAATGCTACAACCATTGCGGTGTACTCCGTCAATAGTGAATAGAACATGGAATTCAATCTTATGAAGTAGTGAAAGCAACTATGAAATACTCAATGATTCGAGCTAAACATTACTAACTTTAACCAGCACCTTAGTGCTTCCTGCCTTCCCACTCTTCAGCACATCCCATGCCTTCCCTATCTCTTCTACACCTTGCCCCTCCACCGTATACTCACCCACCTTAAATTTCCCGTTCTCTACCAACTTCGCAATCACAGGGATATAGCTATTCAACTTCTTGTTTAGCTCGTCCGCGCCTGGGCGACCGATCGGCCCAAGTTCAACGGGAGTGGTGCTGAAACCGGCGGAAGCATCTGGCACGGGATCCCAATCATTAGTAGTAGTATAGAGACGCTCGCCTGCAGTGGTTGGAGCGAGGGCTTTGAAGATGGATGTTGCGAGGCCGTTGTTGACCGAGACAGCGTCCATGGCTAGGTTGAGTTTGCCGGAGGTGATTTGCTTCAGTTCCCCGATAATATCGGCTTCGGGCTTCTTGTAGTCAATGGTTGCGTCTGCACCGAAGCTTTTGAGAAGCTGTTTCAACGTTAGCATGGGCGAATGGCGAATCAGAACTAGGGCATATGAGAAAAGTGTCACACACTTCAAAAGACTTGGGTGAGCACGTCGTCGCAACCTTGTAGCCAGCAGTCCTGAACGCCTGAACAGCAAACTTGCCCACCGAGCTCGCCCCGCCAAACACTAAAGCCCACTCATCCTTAGCCGCGGGTAGATTATCAGGATCAATAAGGGGAATTTTCAATGCATCGAAGACCCCAAGGAACGCAGTGAAGGCGCCAACACCAATAGTAGCAGCCTGCGCCAGCGTAATGTTTCCAGGCTTCGGGATAGTAACCGCTGCATCCATGAGAAACTGGGATGTAAATATTAGTTCGGGATTAGCACACTGGGCCGTGCATCCTTACATATTCCTGCCAAGGCGAATACGCCCTGTAGCCCAGTCTCGTGCATCCACAAACCTCATCCCCTTCCTTAAACGAGACGCCGAGAGGAGAAATTGCGTTCTTTCCAGCCTCCACAACGACACCGCCCGCTTCACATCCAGGCACAAGAGGCCATTCGACAACAAGGGCTCCGAAGTCGGCCATGAATGAGTCGCTGATGTTGTTAGATCGATGAGCATGGAGGGCGGCAGAGTGAGGGATGGCGAGAGCTTACACGGGGTTCATGGCGGCGTAGATGGATTTGACGAGGATCTGGTCATCGTTTGGTTCGGGGACCTCGAGATCGGAACGGAACTCTAAGGATGCACCGGGTTTCTCGATAGTGACGCCCTTCATGGTGTCTTGTGGAGTATAACCTCGGATGTATATGCTTGAAACAGTAGTTCGCCCTTGTACTAGATATAAAGGGTCGATGGATGCAAGATTTGAATTGATATGAGTAGTAGCAATGATGGATAAGCATGCAAGTGAAGATGGGAGCTCATTATATATTCATGAAGACAAGCTAGCACCCCGTGTTCAGTGGCATGTTGCAGAAACCGTCCATTTAGCGCGCCATTCTAATTAGATTCTAAACAAGGCCGTAGCAAACGCCTCACATTCAAGCCTCTCCTTGCAAGAAGCTATCTTTGTAAGCTTATGAGAGCCAGAAAGACTAATCAATGGGTTAGAAATGAGTTAGCACGATTGGTTAGTTCAGGGCATGAATGCGAAAACGACTGCAGGCTTGGGAAGGACATTAACTTCAAGTAGTGCGTGGCGGCGGTGTGGGAGATCTAGAACTGCTGCAACGATTGTCGTTGGCTGCCGATATCGTATTTAGATGTTGAGGCGCGTATTGGCGTTTTTCATTGGTGGGGAGGTATGAGGGGCTTTGAGGTTGAAAGGTCGGGGTGTCGGTGATGTCATGGCCCCGACCGACACGCCAAGCTAGCTAGTCTCCCTGAAGAGTTGCGTAATCAAGTTCTTTAGAATTACAAAAGGCGCTGTTTGGAAAAAAAGAAGCTCAGGCAGGTGATGGAATTTGATTCGGAACTCGGAGATAGCATTTGTAATGTCACTAGAGACTGTATGATGACTTTGCTTCCTACATGTGCAAGGCAAGATAGACGACTCGGCCCCTCTAGCAAGTCGTCTGTGAGTTGCCAGTACCATTGACATACGCACCATCAGGATCACCAAGGCACTCAGCTTTTCAGTGTTAGCCAATCGGCCAGAGCGATGCAAGAAGAAGATGACTTACCAACTGTCACTAGCTTCAGATTGTTGGACTTGGCCCAATTGATCAACCACGGGGTGAGCGTGTTGACAGTGCCAGAATACGTCTCGTGCATAAGAGGAATGTGTCCATTGCCACTGGTGCCGGCTTGCTGGAATGTCTGCTGGCTTTGTTGGGGGGACCTGTTGTTCCAATCGCCAGAGTCAATGTCGTCTGTGATAACACGGTAGCCCATGGTTTTCATGGTGGGTAAGACATTGCCGCCCGTCGCGAGATACGGTGGGCGCATATACGTGGGCTTTACACCAATGATGTTAACGAGGGCGGTCTCTAGCCTGGTCATCTGCGATGTCAGATCTGCACTTGACATGGAACCGAAGTTTTGTGGATGCGTCCAGGTGTGCGAAGCGATCTGGTGGCCGGATTTGTAGGCGTTCTGCAGCGCCGTCTTCTGGTTGTAAATACAGCCTATTGGATTTGAGTCAGAATGGCAAGAAGTTATATGTTAGAGACTTGATAAGGGTGTACCAACCGTATAGGGTGCCTGTAACGAAAAAGGTGCCTTTCGCCTCACCAGCATCCAATATGTCAACAAGTCTTTGAGTGTACTGATACGGACCGTCGTCGTATGCGAGTGCGAGCATGCCAGGCGAGGCACACTTCTGGATCACCTTCCCAGCTTCTGGCCCAGCCATCTCCATCATCTGAATGGGGTTGAGGATGGGCTTGGCGCTGCTTGCGCCAAAAAACAGCGACGCTACTATTGACAATGTAAGACGCATGTCGATCCCTAAGCAATTGACGGGCTAAGATTGAAGTGTGCACTGCAGAATATGGGGTATACATTCCTCTTAAATACCAAGCCTCGGCCCGTGGGATAGCTTGATTGTGGAGCCGAACATTTACAGAGGCTCAAGGGTATGCTTGGCTCATTCCTACTAGATCAGTCCTGTTTAACCGGGGAATCGGTTCTGCGACTTTCAACGTCTGAATTATCTAGAACATCTAGCAATCTGAGGGAATCGTTCCAATTTCATGTCGATTTCATTAAACGGGCGCTATTGTGTCGCATCTAGACGGAGTCAAAATTCACCTAAAGAAAAATGTATCGAGGTGAATTGGTGGTGAGCAAAACATACATACTTGTTCGCCGAAACGACTTCTATCGTACCCCTTCATCCGATTTTAATAAAAAGAAAGCGTCCGCGTGGTTTCATATGAGGATCGAATTGCATCCGGCGGTTAAATATGGGATAGACTACGAAGATCCACGTGATGCTTCCCCGCAGAGCAACAATCGATTTCCGACGACATTAGCGCACTATTACAGCTCCAAGCATCAGGCGACATCTTCCAACGATCGTAAATGCACTTGGAGTGGGTTCCATGACCCTATTAGCATCGGTGAATTTTGATTAGTTGATAATCGCACTAACCTCCGAGGACGCGCACCGGAAACAGATGCTATTCCCCTATCAGGCACGCCAAATTCTGAATTTTACTCGGTTCCTTTGAAAGGGCTAGATGGTGAAAAGTCGAACCGTAAAATGCCAATTTGTAGACAAATTCGATAATCATCTTGATTATTGAGAATTTTATTCTGGTTTGCCCTTTGCATCCTGTAGGCTTATAGGACTCACGAGGGGCTTAATCTCACGTCACGCCCATTGCATTGGAATATGATCTTTTGTTGCCGTTTTAGTGTATCATATTACTAATATTTCGACTCGAAATCTAGAGTTCCTTAGACCACGGATCTTCGATCCACGTAACGCGATCGGGAGAAGAAGGAGATATCCTAGGTGATCCATCTGGGTCTATTTCCCAAGCTCCTATTGCAAAAACGTCATCAACAGCCTTTCGAACCGCACGTGCCAACTTTCGTCCTTCTGGGGAATTGAAACCTCCAAGGGTCGTCCACGCCACCTTCGTAGCAACAAAGCCAATTGTATTAGACTCTACACCTCCAGGTCGCTTCTCAAACATTTTGAGTTCCAAACACTTTGTGATTTTGATCGCAGAAGCGTTTCGGAGAGACACATAGCGGGGTGACGGTTCCAGTGAGTCCAGAATATTCAAGACGCAGATTGCAGTCGTGTGGTATAACATATATGTGGTTGCAAGGTGTTTGTTCGCAATTTGGGCCTTCATCCTATATATCGATGTGGATTGTTTCATGTGAGCATCGTTGAGACTAGCCCAAACCATGTAGAGAGCCTCTAATCTCTGGTATACTAATTTCGTTTCATCAATGAGTGACGAGACTGACACATTGCATCCGGCTAGCATCGCGTCGCGTGCATGCAGGAGTCTCGTACAATCAGCCAAGAGGTTCAGTATCTGAAGTCGGAGTTTGCTGTTTTCATCGGAATTTTTGCTCGGTATCGCCTTCCACTCTTCCCGAGCGTATATGGTAGGGGTTGACATAGCCAAGCCACCAAGGACAAGCAGCGTCCGAAGGCCGGAAAATATTGTATGATCAATTTCCGATAATGGAAGGGTAGGCGGTCCTCGCATGGCTAGAATGCTCTCAAGTCCGCGAATGTGTTTGAGAAAATGATTCCTTCCCGTGGGTAGAAAGATCTCGAGAAGATTGCACGTGAGCACTGTCAAGATAGTCTCACGCGTAGTCTGGAATTGGGGCATCGCTAGATGGGAATTCAATTGAGCCAACACTAAACCATAGAGCCGATATCCTCGACTAGTCGTTGTCGGCAGATTGTGTTGCTTGCCGAAGAATAGAATTGAAAGACTCAACATGGCATTCCGGAGGAGTGCGAGACCAGGCTCATTGTAGTTATCCATGTCGCTGTTTCTCGCCATGACCATTTGGCAAGCAATATCAACCGGGCCGCCCCGTAGTAGCTTTTTGCGGGTGTACACCAGACATACATCATCCTCGAAAGCGGCAAGCGTAAGGGGTCCGCCGAGAGGACTAGGTTGAGGTGATTGCTTTTCAGATGAGGTGTAGGGTGAATCTGATTGCTTTGCAAGAGATGCCCTTGAAGGAGGGTTCTCATTGATCCAAGTCACATCTTTGGGGCCATCGCAAAGCAAGCCTCGCTTTTTGCACCGAATGCAGATGGGGCGATTCTCATCTTGGATATGATTAGTCGCGGAACGTCTTGGTGAAATGCTTTTATAGTTGGTTGCAGCCCAGCCGAGGGGATGGAAGGCAGAAGGGCGCGTCGGAATGCAGAGCCCTCGCAACTTACGCCTTTTAAGAGCGTATTCACAGGATTGACGCATATTCAGGGAAGTATTGCTGGACCATAGATGCAACAGGATGCTTAGGAAACGATGCGCACTCACCACACTTTACACGGCGACGGCGACAGTTTGTGCAGCCTCTTGAGCGTCCTCCTCGGCTGACCATCTTGGATAGTAACTGTAGTGTACGGGTGTCGACTGAACGTCTTTTGAGACCATTTTACACGGCGCATTTTACGCGTCGCGATGGGCGAAGCTGCCTTGTGCTTGGGGGCCGACGAAACCACTTCGCCCTGCTGCTGTTGGTTACGCCCGACGCTAAACCACTCCTAGGGCATCCCGCGAGATTGCCAAGGGAGAGGAGCACTAGATGATCCTGACAAGACGCATCCTCCCGACATCCTACATTGCTTTGGGGCGCAGACAGCAGAACCATCACCATTAAGCTGCTTTTAATTGATGCCTTTTAGCAAAGCCACACATGTTCATGCTGTTATGAGGCCTGTACCGTTGAAATATGACTCCATAGGGCTGAGTTAATGCCCGGGACCAAGCTTTCTTGAAGCTTGGGACGCATGACTACAAGGCTCCCTTGAGGGGCCTATGCTCCGTCATCTTCGATAGATTTTTCCCGACCGAATACAAGGTCGAGAATTGCCGTCACCATCGTTCTCAACCTCGAAGGCGAGTAGGTCGTTTTCAAGAGCTAAAATCCCGTTTCTATGAAGGTTGCTATGTTTGATTTGTCTCACTCTCTGTCATCAAGTCAATTATTCATTGATGGTAGAGGGAAGAGGAGCATCGATTTGCCGAATGCACTTGTTAACTTGTGTATAGAACGACTTGAATCGATAAACCCAAACGTCTGACTTTGTACCGCATTTTATCAAGTAAAGGACATGCTACATCGAATTTCTGTCGATATTCCCAGCCCAGATACGAGACAGTAAACTAGTCGTCTAGAGACATACGCACGTAGACGAAGAGAATGGATTGCTCAGGTCTCCGTTTTTCTAGCTGGACATTATTGCACGCATATACTCCCGCTCCAAAAGGATGACCGATTTACACTTAGGACCGTCGCCGAGACTCAGGGGTCGGTAATTACATTAATTTCAATATTGGTCTGTCCGAAAGGTAGGCTTTCCATCGAATAACCACGTACGACATGACCTCTACTTTGGCACGTATGTTAAGCGACTGCGACAAATAGCAGTACAAAAGTCTTGACGAATTTGACGCAAAATCCAGCTCCCTAGGCCGGCGGAATGTCTTGGAGTCGCTCACAGAGGCGGGTATGACATCTCTGTGATTCTTTACGTGATTTAGTATCCCTCGGCCGACAGGTTTTATCTCCATAATCGTGGTATCGCCCTTGAAGAAGAGGGTGCGTTCGTCGCTCCAAGTCTAGGTTTCGGGAGTGGTAGATGAGCAAAAGAAGAGCGATCGATGCAAGAAAGGCGTCATCGTTATGAATTTACAGATGAATTATGATCCTATTTTAGGAAAGCTAACGATCTTCTGTCATCAAGGGTAATTACTGGCAGGCTGAGGTATGATTGGACGCAGTCAAATGATATGAAAGACTTGTCAGGTCTTGCTGGTGAAATTAGGTACAAAACTATATCGTACAATCGACGATCAATGCAAAGGTCCTTTCACCCTTGCCTTGTCCTCCATCCATCAACCGCCACCACAGCCTCCACATCCACCGCCTCCACCACCACATGTTCCACAACCCCCACTCGCATCGCCATGCCCGCCACAGCTAGCCTTACACCCTGGCGTTCCCACACCTCCGGCACAAGACCCCAGGGTCGCACCGCCAGAACATGTCCCAGCAGCGCATCCCCCACACCCTCCCCCGCCACCGCCATTCACCGTCGTATACCGATCTCCCTCACTTGTAGGCTCTGCATAGTATGGTATAAACACCGGATAATACATCGGATACCCATAAGCCCCATAAATATACGCATCATTATCCCTACTCGGCGTCTCATCACCCTTCTTCTTCTTCTGATACCTCTTGCAAACCTTCGCATAGCGGAGGTCTAGCTCCTCGAACTCGCGACGCCGATGCTGCGCCCACGTCCCCTGAGGCGCAAACATCGTGGTGTGACCCTCCATCTTGACTGCGTTGTGGGCGCTCACGTGCGGACCGGTAACTACATCTTTGGGCAAGGTTTCGGAAACGTTGTCGACGTCGTAGGCTTTAGGAGAGCGGAGGGGGTTGATGCGGTTGGTGAACGAGGAGCGGAGTGGCTCGCGGGTGCATTCGCAGTACCAGCACGCGCACTCCGAGTACGGTTGTCCATACTTCTTTTCGTATGCTGTAGAAGTCCATTGGAAGGAATTGTGGAGCGAGAATTCCGGGATTTTGTCATCGTGGTTGAGGAACTTTTTTGTCTCGCTGACCGTATAGCGGAAGTAGATTCTTGGGGTGAGTTGATGTGTGTGCTATCTAATATCAGCATATTGGAATGCAAAGAACTTAGGGCTGTTTTTTGGTCTCAGGTCTCAATGCCAACGCCATATCATCGTCAAGATTGGGTCCAATTGAATACAATAGTTTGGATAGGTGCCACTAGAAGCCATAAGGAGAAGGATACTTACCCACGCCAGATCTATGTCCAAAGTCGGAACAGCTATCCTCTTCGGGTTTTCAGCGATGATCCGCACAAAGCGGTGATACTTGACAATCAATCTTTGCATAGTAGACATAGCTGCTGGACTATGTAGCCAATCAATCTTCCTCATCTTCTGCACAAAGCTGCCCTGTCTAAGGATAGCGCCTACAAGATCCAGTCCGAATGGACTAGAGTTGTCCCAATAATGACTCAGCATCTTCCTCACAGCGATTTTACTCTCTTTCGCCACGAAATCCTGCTTATACTGCCCTGAATTTACTGCTTTGACCTGCGACGGAGAAATCATGACGCCCTGGAATCTGGACTTGAGCACTGGTATCGAGAGCTTTTCAATATTGGAACGTAGGGTTATCGGCCGGAATTCGTACAAGGTCTGCACAATTCGGTTCGGGAAGAATGGATCATGTGTGCTGATTTTCTTGCCGCTCGATGTCATAGGTGGAACACCATTCGTAGCTAGAATCGTTCCAAGCATGGGTCGAGAATATAGGCACATCGCGTGCACATCATCGATGAATTTTCCAACCCGCAGTTTCTCGTGGGTGATGAGGAGTCCACAAGCCGGGCAGATTCCTTGGAAATTCTCCCCCGCGAAACCAATGTCACGGGAAAGATAGGATTCAAGTGCTTCTGAACCCCCCGTTGTTGCTGGAGCTGTCCAAGGGACTGTGATTGCTCTAGTGCACTTAGGGCAAGTAAGTGATTTTAAGTTTTCGTCGTCCAGGCTATTCCAGGGGAGATAGGTTGATTTGCCCCAAGTTGTAATTGCTGTCTCCGGAGGGCTGTAGGTAAACGTCGCATCGTCGATGGCACTATAGATTGTCTCCCATGGAAACGGTGTATGCCATATCTTGTGTTTATTCATTCTCATGCAGTCTTCGAGATAGAGTCTCGGGTTTAGCATATACGCATGCCAAACCATTAATACATCCAGCGGTGGAAGTGCTGAAATAATGTTATCACCCATCCCATCACCTTCTTCGGGAAATCTAGTGGGCTTCATGGACTCAAAGTCGGAAGTTCGGATCGGCATGGGGAAAAGGTGGGAAGTCTTGGGGAGTGTCTCCCACCATATCGCAAAGCGATCCACTGCTTTGGTAACGAAGACGGTCCATCGCTTTTCTCGGATTCGTTCCGCAAGATCAGGTTTGGCACTGGAGACGGTCGAGTCAGGATCGGCCGTCACGTTTGACGCAGTTCGACCGTGCACACCATCGGGCTGCTGACTATCCATTCGGAGCGGTGCATCGCCATCATTCTCTGGTGCCACACTAGAATGTTCGAGCTTCTCAAACCCAATATCGATTCCGAACAGGCCTTCTCGGTTGCCAATCTCATGCCTCAACTTCGCGAACGCGTGTAGCAACTTCAAATGTGCAATACATTCGATGGCGGTCGGTAGTTCCAACGGACTAGGCGTAAAGTCTAGATGCTGGAGTACTGGACTCGCTTGGACGGTGTGCTCTGTCTTCGTGATAACCGAAGAAGCCCGCGAAATGACCGGCGATTGAGGACTGTAGGGCGGGGGTTCTAAGAACACACTGCGTTCCTCAATCTCGGCCTTGCGCTGCTGGTTAGCAGCTTGTTGTTCGGGAGTTCCTTTGTCACGCATTACAAATAATGTATTTTATTAAAGAAGCAGACGGAAATGGGTATGAGTTGTTTAGATATATGGGTAATAGGTATAAGGAAGCGGAGTGTACCGTATTCCACATCGATAAAGATGCAGATATACGCTTGTGAAAACGAAGCCTCGTATTGTCCACCCACGTGGACAGGCTCTACCCGATCAATCTTTCCGGTGAACAAGGACAGACTGGCGGACCAACGCAAGGCTTATTTCGACGATCGCAAAATGCCTCGGGAAATAGGGTGAGGCGACTTGGCGCGGATTTTAACGAATGAGGGACGTAGTCTGATCAATGTGGCGTTGCATCGTCGCAGTTAGGTTAGGTTAGAATGGACGGCTATGATTATAGTTTCTCAGGAGGTAGTGTAGGGACAGGTCCATAATGAGCGCTGATGATAAACCATATGCCCAAATAATGACTACGCTTTGAAATTACCCTTGATGATACTCTGTAGGGGAGCTAATTTGTGGGTATCGTGAATCAGAACGTGCCGGCTCGACTATTTCCGGTATAGTGTCATATGAACCCGACATTCTGATCGCCCAACTAAAGGACTGCGGTTGGTGTCGCGACAATCGTAAGACCGGTCAAATGTATCAATAGCGACATGCCACACCGTCTAGCTTCGCAGATCTGCCATTGACGCCACAGTCCGACTGACTAGGCGCTATTTCTGCGTATACACCCGCAGATAGACAGACGCACCGGCTCGTTACTTGCACGCCTACACCTACGCAGGGTGTGTTCATCCCCCGGAAACGATTGCAACATTCCTACAGCCGCCTGCTCGTGACACGAGACTCATATCAATCGCTCAATTCGTCGTGGATCCATCTGAGAATACTACGCGCACTGCCTTTCTTACACCCTAGCTCTCTATGTGCCGATATGATTCGTTCACCATTGCGAACCCCTCCTTCAACCCCGCAAATAGCTACCAGGCCCAGCACCAAGGGAGTGAAAGCCTGGCCATCAACGACCCCCCATATTCGTCGTTTCTTATCTCTCCTCGCCCTTTATACTTTTTCTAACGCGTAGGTCCCTGCGCCCGAACCCCAAATTGCGTGATCCTCAATACAGGATACTCAGTACGTCTAACAGAAGCTGTCACGATGTACAGACCTTGATTCCCGTGCCCAAGGTATTCTACTTCTTCCTACACGAGAACCAGGCATATATTGTTGTAGAATATCTACAGCCGGGGCCTAGCGAGCGCTTGGCGGGATCTATCCCAAGGCTCCCTGGAGAAAATCTTCTCGCAGCTGAAGGATATTCTCCAAAGAGCTTCGTGTCTCGCAGCCCCAATCTAGTACTGGCATAGAGAGCTACATTGGAGGCTCCCTGAACGATATACGACTGCTGCATGGAAATCCACGCTTCGGACCTTTTAAGACAACCTAGGAAATCCACTACTAGCTTAGACATGATCTCGAAGGAGCATAAATAGGTGAACACATCACCGAATAAGAGGCCGGCGACATCAAGGCTATGATTGCGAAACAGAACGGTCAATGAAGAACCCTGGTCTTCACACGTTGCTATTTGAATCATTCTAGCATCTTGATTTGTAAGGATAAAGTAGTAGGAATCACTGATTGAGAGTTGGCTGGGTGGTATCCACCCTACTGTAAATACGCAAATGTACGGTTTGAAAATCGTACTAGGACCGAATGGCAAAGAATCATTCATTCATTACTCGACCCCTACCCCAAAGAACCGGAAATGGAAAGAACACGGAACAGATGACGAAGTGAATGGTGAAATTACTACAATACAAAGTTACGCCTTAAAATTGGGCCGGGGCAAAATTTCTGCCTCAAGGCACAGTTTCCTCCCCTTCGAGCAAGTCATACGTTGGCTTGGGCTTCGGCATATCATCCGCCTTGGTATATCTTCCTGCAGCGGTTTTCTAACAAATATATTACTGTGCAAATGGTTCAATCTTCGTCCAGCCCAGTTTAGAAGTACCCACAAACTTGTAGTCCTTTGCAATAGCGGTGCGTCCAGGCAACGTATTCATCGATCTCACGTCACTGACACTCTTCTCTTCGTATACCCATCCGCTAATCGGAGCGTTCTTCACGTGGAAGCGGTTACCGGGGGATGTCCACGTCTTCCGCTTTCGGTCCGATTAGAAACGCCCAATGGTACCTGATAGTGTCAGCTCGGAACCGTCACTGTGAATGCACTTTCCCAACTGCGTTCTTTCTTCATTACCTACAACGGTGCTGGGGTACAGCGCAACATATAGATGCTTCTTGTTTCCAGCCGCAACATCTTGAGGGTATCTTGCTTGAACAAGTGAGAGAGTGCTAGTAGTGTAGACTAGCTTTCTATTGATGCAAGGAGAAGTGACGGGAAATTATTGATAACTCAGAGGAGAAATTGACTGTTCGAGAAATTCGGAAACCGTATTGCTGGACCCAAGCGATGTATGGAAGGGCATCTAAATCATTCCTCTAACAACCATAACATCCCTAAAGGACCAATATAGAACCCCATGCGCGCGCTCTAAGCCCTCAAACCCCTACGAAAGCACGAAACCGTTTCATTAATTGGCGTTGCAGGGAATGGCGAGACTGCGGCGTAGCAGCGCTTCCTCTCCGCTTTGGCCGAGGGGTTGCAATTCGTCTTGCCGAAATGCTAATCGCTCGTCTTATGGACCCTGAAATTGAAACATTTTCATGTTTGGAGAAGAGTGTGGACACTCTGGCGTGCCGCGTTCAGCATGTCTGGCAAATAGCATATATCTGTCTCATCTTTCTCACTGGCTTGCCCACTTCTAACACCTGCATCGTTATGTCAATGTATATATGCTTTCTTAAGCAGGCAATGCCCACTTCATCGTCCTTTCCAATATAGATAGCATCAAAGGGTCCCGCGCCACAGACTGATTATTTGCTATTCAGAGCATCCAGATCACTACTCCCCCATATGCCAAAATAAACCCGCCTACCAAGCCGCCTCATCACGCTCCCAAAACGAACAAAACAAAACGCTCATAAAAAAAACAGCGCAATAACCACCAAAACACCATGGTATAAAATTTCTACAAATCCCTATCTATCTACATACTCCACATAGGCAGGATCATATTTCCCTCCACCAATCTAACATGCAAAAATTTCACATATTCCCAAAACACCAAAACCTTGCATATCCGATCCCTCAAATGCAATGCCGCGCCTCACAGCTCCTTCTTCCTACCCATATTCTTCATCTTCTCTGCCTCCTTAGCATCCTTAGCCATCTGCGCCTGCCGCTTATACAGCGCCTCAGCGCCGATCCCACCAAACACCAAGCCGACGCCCAGCCACTGCATGTGTGTGATATGGTGCCCAAACAGCACGATGCTTAGTAGCATTGTCAGCATCTTCCTCGTGACCGTGACCGTGACTAGTAGGAGACTGGAAAAGTGCGCTAGGGTGCGGAATATGAAGACCTGGCCAATGGCGCCACAGGCCCCGAAGGCTAGCACGTCCCATCCGACGGCCGGGTACGTGGTGACAAAGTCTATAGCCTCGCGAAGCTCGCCACCGTTCGGGCCGAGCCCGATCCAGGATGCGAGGGGCGTGCTGGATAGGAAGGGCGTGATGAGGAGGTATGCGATGGTGAGGGCGGAGCTGACGAGGTTCTGCGCGCACATCATTTGTGCTCCGTTGAAGCCTTTTAGCGTTTGGAACATCTCGTCCTGGATTGTGTTTGTGAGGCCGTCGAATAGAAGGTTGATGCCTAATAGGAACAGACCGAGCGCGTTCGATGCATCCGGGTTGGCGTTCGCGGCTTTCTTGGCCGCCTTTTTGGCAGTTGACGGATTGTGCAGAGTGAAGATTGCGACGCCGAGGGTTACAGCGGCTACGACTAGGTACTTGTAGACCGGATATCGTTTTTGGAAGAGTGTGATATGGAGGAACATGACCGGGAGCAATTTGCAGCTCTTGGCCAGAATGAATGTGACATAGTCAATATGTTTCAAACTCGCGTAGCCAAAGGGAGAAGCGAGAGATGATGTGATTGAAATGGCGAGGATGGCAAGAAAAATGGATCGTGAAGGGAAGATTGGCGCGACACGGCGGCTTGAAGTTTTTGGATCGCGAGGGGAGGTGAGTATGTGGTAGATGTATCCGACGATGGCGGCGAGTATGGATTGTATGGTGTTGAGAAATACGGGATACGTGAAGCGCGAATGGTTCGGGCCGTAAGGCGTGGTGGTTATGCGCTCCTGGAGGTATCCCCATGAGAGGCTATTGCGAAGTCAGCACCGTCTACTAGACCGTGGAATAGCTAGCTACTCACAAGCTGGCATATATCCCGCCCACACAGATGGTCAGCGCCAAGTAGCCTCCCTCCTTCTGCTCTTCAGGATCCCTCGCATATGCTTCTGCTGTCTCCTCGAACTCCTTCTCGACCATTTCAATCATGCTGTTGCGCCGACGCCGCGTCGTGGTGCCATTAGCCTGGGCGTAAGTCTCCGAGGGCGTGCGCTGAATCGGCGCCGCCTGTTTTGCGCGTGCCATTGTAATTTCGCTGGAATGGCAAACTTGCGTCGCCGAGCCTTTAAAGAACGTTGGAAGGAAAATTATCGAAGGAGTGTGGTGGGATCGGAGCTTATTATATTATATCTGGGTCTTGGTAAAGTTGCGAGGTGGCATCAACGCGTCCCGTGGAATCTTTTGGCAGCCGCCTCTGCACGAGCCACGGTTTCAGCCGCGCTCGGAATGTTCGCGGAACTCAGTTCCGAAGCGTCACTGCACTTTCGCTCAGTACAATAAATATATACTGAATCGATATCATTCTCTAGAGTGGAGCAGATGTCCCTCCATGCAATAAAATTGCCTCGGGGGGCAGAATTAACGCAGCCTCATGAGATGCTATAAGCTCAACTGCGGTGCACTTAAACGGTTTCTCGAACTCCCTGGACAATCTCCGCAGCAAAGACTGGGTTAGAGAAATTTGGCACTGGCCTCGCAACCGAGATTCACATCACTATATAGTTACCGCACCAGGAACGTCTCCCTAGAATAGTTATCTCGGGAATCTATCACCTGCTCACATCTCATGCTGCGCCTGTCTTGATTTGCATGACCGCCTTGCATAGATGGAGATATAGTGCACTGCCATCTGGCGTCTTCGGATGCAATCCTAGCGTCTTCTTCAAGCCCTGCAGCCTCTCCTTCTCTTCCTTCGTGAAGCGTTTGGAATTGTTAATGGACTGTAGATCATCCTTCAGCTTTCGGCCAACTGCCTTCATGAACTTCGGTACGGC
The DNA here is from genome assembly GCA_010094045.1 of Lojkania enalia. Taxonomy (NCBI): domain Eukaryota; kingdom Fungi; phylum Ascomycota; class Dothideomycetes; order Pleosporales; genus Lojkania; species Lojkania enalia. The sequence continues at coordinate 619,525 of ML986589.1, forward strand.
CTCTTTGAATTGCCGATCGATCTTGTCATTCACTGTAAAGCGTTAACATCGAATCTCTGCGGGGGCAAGTTGAGGAGGCTTACGATAGATCCAAACACCGTTCCCAGCATCAATGCCCGGATTGTCACCGGTCATGGCCTTCGCCTCGAATTCCATGCCAACCCTCGTCATCTCCCATGTCACGCCATCCAGCACAAACGCCTTCGTCTTAAACCTCGCTCCCTCAACAATCCAGACTGTTCCCTTGATCCGTTCCTTTTCGGCCATCACCTCTTCTTTCACGCCATCTCTGACAACCGACTGACATGCGATGATGAGCTTGGCGCGAAGTAGACTAATACTAGGCCTACGTCTGAGTTCGACAGAACGTATAGCGACTTCCGATTTGAGTGGAGTATCCTCCAGCACTGCATCTAAGGAAGGCATTGTGGGCTGCTGACGCCCCCGGGTAGAGCTCAATATGCTGCGTGGCGGAGGCACTATGCCAATGTATTGAAACCGTAGCGAAACCCACGTGCCTAGGATGGGTCGGTAGTGTGACTACTTAGACTACAACCGAGTATCAATAGGAATAATTTTTGGGGGACCCTGGACATGAAATGTGAAGTGCTGACAATGAGGAAATAGGGTGATGACCGTGCAAAGAGAGGGAATATAAAACGAAGCATTAAATACGGAATAACATTAACGCCGCCACGCGGAAAGTGCGGCGCGCCATCACAAAATCACCTGATTGCTCCTTTCCTCCATCGGTAAGTTCAGCGTTACATCACATCTTAATGCACCCGTGAGATCTATTTGGAATCGTTAATCGTCTCGCCACACTCGAATTACTACTTTACATAGCTAGGTAGAAACCCAGGCTCTGCCAACTACAGTTATATTCTTAAGAATCCCAGAGGTATTGAGAGCTGAGCGATGTAGGTAGGTATATATGAGTGTCGGTGGGGCGAAGGCGTTGAGGGATATCGGAAGTTAAGGAAGGCAATAGAAGGAGTGCGGACAGGAGAGTAAAGGATCAGGAAAGGCGATGAGAGAAAGTTGAGGTGAAGGGGCAATTGTGGTCGAGAGTTGGAGAGAGTGTGATATGTAAGAGGCCTAATCTTCGCCTGCCTGAGCTAACCGTCTTATAATTAAAGGAAAAGCTTAAGTGCTGCATCTGCCTCGACCACATCCCATCGCCAGCAGAGGTGCGGATATCAAAGCATAAGTCATGAATCGTAAGCCGCTCAATTTGCAGATATGTCGAACAAGACAATAAGAGTGTGTAAAGGAAATTATCCCGTCCTTGGTATCCATCGAGTAGACAGGAATAGAAAAAATTAAGCAAAGCAATTGCTTTTGGTGCCCGGGTTCCAGATTTCAGGAATGGAAAAAGGACGGATCGACACGGAGAGTACCAATACCCCAACATAGATTAGGAACACAGGCTGTGCGCATACATTGGTACTTTGCCCGCTTCAATCTGTTCTGCTCAAGAAAGCCGTCAAGACAGCTTCCGTGTCAAGAAAACCATCTACTCCTGAGCTTGGCTGCGTCGCATTTTCTCGGCCTCCAAATTCTCATATAACAGATAAAGAGCCTTCTCATTAGCGCTAGCGCTACCGGTGATGGTAAACATGCGTTCGCCAGACTCATCGTGGGGAGCTTTTGCAATTGAGATACGTGCGCCAGAGCTCTTGCGAATTTCGGTGATTTTGCTGCCGCCTCGGCCAATGATACAGCCGACCATGTCTGAGGGGATGCTGATATTCTGAGTTTGCATTTCTTCGCCGTCTTCCGTATGCGTTGGAGGCGGTGGTCGGCTGGCAGCATCTGATCCGGATCGACGGTTGTACGCGGGAGGAGCGTCGCTGAAATCAGCGCCGTGGCCGGTGCGGTTGTACGAACGCCCGCCGCCAACGGCAGAGCTGCCGTTCGCCAATGGTCCCACGCCTGGCTGGACTCTAACGGCCGGGTTATACAAAATAGTGCCGTAGCCCCGCTCGGAGTCGTCGATCAAGCATTTGCCAATCTCCCATACGGCTTTCTCGATGCCTTGCGGCGAGCCCTGCACTTCGACGATGCGTTCTGTAGACTGCGGTAGCATCTCCTTTTGCGCGACCATGCGGACGGCAGACGCATCTTGAATTTGCTTGATTTTGAGGCCTTGGCGACCAATGATGGTTCCCATTTGGTTATGCGAGATGAGGAGACGAATTGCTGCGAGCGCGTTAGTTCCATGGTACGGGGATCCGCTGCGGGAGACGCTTACGATGGGTGCCATCGTTGCGAATCAGACCACCCATTCCCATCTGGGGAGCACCTTCTAGGAGTGCTTTGGCGACCAAACCGTAGGCTTTTGATATTCCTGACAGGGAGCCGGTGACAGAGAGAACGCGGTCGTGCACGCCCTGGACGACCTTGCTGACGCCGGCGCGGACACCAGTCTCGTCGCGCAAGTCTGCAACGTTCTTGCCAGCCTTGCCTATGATCACACCAGCCTCTTTGGATGAGACAATGGCTCGCAGGGTGAGCTGCGATTCAGCATACTCCTGGTCCGAACGCGGGACGACATCCCCCTCGTCGATACCAAGCCGATCGAACTGGTCGGCGACGTTGCGGACTGCATCCTGAGAGACTTGCTGGGACTCCTCGGCGGACATTGTGTAGGAATGGCCTAGGTAGGACTAACTGCGTCAGTGACGTATTCGGGCGCAGGCGGCGGGCGACGCGACACTTACTGGGGTTGGAGTCGCGGAAGGGAGGGAAGCGAGGTGGAGGGGCGCGTGGAGAGGGGTGCTTCTGGTATCGCGTGCAATGTTAGTGAATTGTTGACGTGCGGCGGAGAGAGGTCGCAGGCGGAGGAAGCCCACACCAGCGGGATGCGGAAGCGGCGGGGGGGGCGGTGGTCGGTGCGGCGGGCAGGCCGGGGGAGGAGAGAGCAGGGCGGATGCGGGGAGCAGGAGGGAAGGGAGAGAGAGGAGAGAAAGGCGTGGGAGGGAGCAGAGGAGGATGGAGGAGGGTCGGCGGCGAGAGGGTCTTGTTCAGTGTTGCGAGGTGACGAAGGCTCGCAGGCGGCGGACGAAGAACAATATTTGGGCGGGCGGTCGTAGCTGCGCTTTAGCGAGGCAGGAGGGTGCGGGTTTGGGCTTGGGCTTTACCACAACGGTTGTCGGCTCGCGCCTGCAGCGCGACAGAACGGGTATATAGCGGTGGCGCGAGGACTGCGAAATAACAACGGCGGGCGCAGCGGCAGCAGCTTCTTGGTGAAGTGGACAGGGGACGACGCGGACTGCGCGATTCTGGCGAGCGACTGCTACTGAGCTTGACGCGTGCCCTCTCACTCTCCCTCGCTCTCTCGCCGCCACCACCACCACCACCCCCATGCCCGAGCGCGTCCCAGCAGAAGCAATCTTCACCCCGCAGTGCACAGGCCAGGAAACGCTCGCCACAGCGCTGCAACGGGCCCACGGCCACTGCATGGACAGCACAGAAAGGAGCTGCGAGGTGCAAAACGCTGTCACAAACACGTCCCATTGACCAACTACAACCCGTGATTCTACAATTCACTCATACAGCCCGCCGATTGGCCCGCCCCGCCCGCGCTTGCCTAGCAAATGCGGGTCCTGCCAGCCATTTTAATTTTTTTTATCGTTGAGCCTCACAATCCTCGCTCACAGACTGAAGATCACCTTCTGCACTTTTCCTTTGTCAAACAGCTCGTATCCCTCGACGGCCTGCGCCAGTGGCATGATCTTGTCGGCCATGGACCTGCAGCTAGGCAGTCAATCGGCCACTTCAGCTAAACACCCAGCAATGTGGATGGTGGGCAGTACGACCTACCCTAGCAAGTCCTGCTTCTGCTTCAACTTCGCTAGCGCCTCCGGGAAGATACTGCGGACCGGGCACCGGCCCATCTGAATCCTCAGATTCTTGCCATACGCCTGATTCCCGCTCCACGGTATCTCGCCGTTGTGCACACCCACGCTGGATATTACTCCCCACGGCCTCAATAGCTCGAAGCCCATCTTAAGCGCCGGACTCAGGCCTACCACTTCCACCACCACATCTGCTCCACGCCCATTTGTAAGCTCCTTGACTCGTTTATCAAGCCCCTCGCGGTCTGTCTGGAAGTTCCAAGGCTCCGCCCCGAGTGACTTCGCGAGCTCGAGTCGAGACGGGATCGAGTCTACAGCAAGTAGATGCTTTGGCTTGAAATCCATCAAATTCACCAGCGCACAGAGCGCAACAGGGCCGCAGCCTATCAACACCACTGTGCTCGCCTCGATCTGTTCGGGACTAAACTCTTTGAACGCATTTTGTGCAGCAAAGTATCCCGTGGGGAATATATCCGCCATGAGAACTAGTGCTTCGTCATAGACTCCGTCCGGTGCCTTCACTGCCGTGGAATCGGCTAGAGGGACGCGCACGTACTCGGCTTGGCCGCCGTCGAGGACTTTGCTTCCAAATAGCAGGCATCTCTCACAGCGGGAGGAAAACCCTTGCTTGCAATAGAAACACTCGCCGCACGAAATCGTAAACGGGGAGACGATGCGGTCGCCTTTTTTCAACGTCTTGACATCAGTGCCAAGCTCTTCTACATAGCCAGTAAACTCATGTCCCATGATGAAGCCTGTGTCACTGGGTTGGTGGCCTCGATAGACGTGCAGCTCGCTATCTCCGCATTAGACTCGTTCCTATTACAATCACGGAAACTCATACCTCCCACATATTGCTGTCTATTGCTGCTTAGTAATAATAATATTGTAGGAACATAGAGAAGTAATCTACCTTTTCAACCTTGACGATTATATCGCCCGGATCTTGAATCTTGGGCACAGGCCGGTCTTCAACTATGACCTGGCCGGGCCCTTTGAAAACTACTGCTTTCATTGTATTTTTCGTCATGATCAATAGGAGTCAAGATTTAGAGGCGTTATGCCGTGCAATTCTCTAGACGGAGAGACCAAATTCAAACAGATTTCAAATTCGCAAGTTGAACCACATAGAAGAAAGGAAAGTGCAATGCTCTTGCTCTAAAATTGTTGGTCTTGACAAGTTGCATACCTAGGTAAGGTGATGACCAAGGCGGGGAGGGACTAGCTTCCCCCGCCGAGGTCCAATGCGGGCAAGGCGGGGTACTCAAGCATGATGCTCATCTATGGCTCCATCATATTCTCTGGAAAGGGCTAAATTCATACTTCAGCGTGTATTGTCTAATTAACCCAAAACAATAGGCTTTGTGGAAGAAGCCTAGTCCACGTACCGAAATGCAATCCAATGCCTCTTCTCTTGCCGTACTCCGACCTGAATTCCCAATACCATCGTGAAAGGCTGTGACAGAAGACCAAAATCGCGGACTCCAGGTTGAATATCCTAAGACCGAGGCCTGATACGCCATCTAAATGCTTGAAAAAATTATGCAGAGCAGCAAGCCCCGCAATAGAGAAAAAGCTTGTCCATAGTTTGACCTCCTCAGGTTACCGTGCATAACAGTTCAGCCTCCAGAATGAACTTGCCCTCTTTATACTTTTCTGCGGACTCATACGCCTTGTCGTACTTCCACCCCACTACCTCCTTGCATTGTCGGCAGTTGATGTCGCGCACGATGTGGCGGCCGGTCGTCATGTTACGCTCGTTAGGTTCGGATTCGGTAACGTTGACGACGCTGTCGAAGAGGTAGGCTTTGCCATGCTGGCCGCGGAAGTTCTGCAAGGACTACGTCAGATTGGAGGCTCACAAAAGATCTAGTATAGCTTGTGGAAATTTACCCTACTAAGAATATCGTCGTGATTGGCGAGATGGGTCTTGCAGCTCTTGCAGCCATAAATGCGGGATGAGTTGAGGTAGATGTTATACGCTAGCCCCATCGTCAATAGCCAATACGCTTCCGTCTTCGAGGTTTAAGGGAGAAGAAAACTAGAGAAGTAGTGGCGAGGGCTCTATGCTGGCTTCGCGGAGTGTGGAGGTAGCCTGAGGCGTTTGGGGATACGATCAGAGGACGGAAGTCGGCCCGGTAGATCTGAGAGATATTAAATGACTTGTGCACAAGGATAGCTTGCTTGCTTTAAATGGGCGGACGGCTTTGCTAGAAGCAAGGATTGTTGACCTGTGAGGTGCTGGTAGTTACCCTCAACGCCCGTGAAAGCTCCGGTGACCTCGCCGTCTTGCCGCGATGTCCGAGTGACCAAGCCCAAAGACTGGGAAGTTTGCGTGTCTTTCGCGAAAGTATGTGCCAGATCCTGTGGCACGAGCGGACAGCGTGGTATGAACTGCCTAAATGTACGTCCTACGTGTTGAAGCTGTGGAGATGTGCAAGGTGGGGAGCTGGGAACTAAGGTGAGGGTTTGACACTAACCCGGGAAAGTGGGTGGGTAGTCACACCTGATCACGTGGCTGATAAGATAAGCATTGTCATACCTAAAAGGCAGCCTAGGTTGGAGATGGAATGAGGGTTTCGATGGGTTAAGTAGTAGTTAGACATTATAGTAGCGGCAGGCCTGTGCAATTAATTGGTGGTTCGATGCAAAGGACCGGATTACCTAGGTATCGAGATTATGACGGTGATACGGAACTACGGTCTTGGCGGTATCAATCACAATATTGACGCAGGAGAAAAGGATGGCTAGCAGCCCAAATATACCGGTTAGAGCATGTTCATAAAGCTGCGTCGATGTTCAAGGCTCCATGATAGTTGCCAAGTGGCAATCGCTACGGCAGTATCTCTTTAGAACCAGCCATCAGACTTATGATTGGCGCAGCGTGCTGCTAGTCCCCAGAATGCTCTTTTTAAGCGTTCGATCCTGGCGTTTATGACGGGGCTGACATGCAGAGCTATCAATCTTATTCCCTGGAATTCGTTTCTTGTCAACCCAAAGTCAACACTGAATCTGGAATCGGGACTCGTTTCACCATGGTGCATTGATAGCAATGAAGGTTGTTAATAGAAGAATATACACTAGACCATCTTGTCAGATGATGCAATTTCAGTGTGCTCGTCTCGAAATGATTCCCACTTTGGCCTTTAAAGAAAAAGGGGGGTGGGGCTATGAGGAGATTGTGAAAAACTACAAAATGATACCGGAATTACCAATTGGAGAGCATGGTCATGTTAAAATACCAATCTATAGGCAGGTTTATATTCTTTCGCCAGCGATAACGAATCGGATATACTAGGTAGCCTCGAACTGTCACAACAAAGCGCACGTGTACGGACCAACCCAGCATTGTTCAAACTGGCCGAACCAAGCCAGCTGTAAGGAGCAGAAAGTAGGGATTGGAGTGCACTTCTGTGGTGTCTGGAGATGTGCTGGCAATGTTTTGATACTCCCAACCCCCCGAGCGCGGATTGGACAGGATTACTGAAGCTCCATCTCGCTTTCGGTCGAGATTTGCGCCGCGATTCGTGCTTTTCGCCGTCACCATGGCTACGTGCCGGATATCATGTCTGCTGGAGGAAGGGATGACTGCCGAATGGGCCAATTCACAGCAAGGAGGATGCAGTCTTCACTAGAGCGAGAACCGTTTGGAGGGCGTCACTCGACGGGTGAATCTGGCGAGCTGCAGTCTGCAGACGCTGGCAGCAGCCAAACGCCATTAATTATTGCCTCAGCCCCAGCCTCCACACTGGAGAACGCACGCGCCCAAGTGCGGCTTGATGTTTGTGGCAGCTGTCGTAGCGGGAAATATCTCTCCGCGTAGAAGGTTCTAGCATCCTACGTTCCCGTCTTTCAGCACCGTTTTTTTAATCGGCCCGTCCACAATCAAAGTTCCAAGTTGCAGCACGTAGTTACACCAAAAGAAGGGTATCCCTCCGTCGCAAATGGTGATTCCGTCGTTTTTCAACAAATCCTCGAAAAAGTCACGACACCCCGACTCACCTTCGCTCGGCCCAGGATCCTCATCGCATAGTCAGGGCACCCCTCCCTCGTCGCCCGAGAAAAAGTCCCATCATCGGGTGAAGGATCGAGAGCGTGACCGCGACCGTCGCTCCAACTCTTACTCATCTAAGCGCTCATCTAGGTACGACCGCGATTCGCATCCGCTCAACCTCCCGCCTGACGAGTTGAGGCGACTTTCTTCATCCGCCATGTCCCAAATGAGCGACCAACCCACGCCGCAGCCCATGGATCTGGACCGGGAGTTCACGTCCTCGCCCACGCCCTCAAGCCCCGCAACTGCTCAGACGCCGGGTGGATTTCCTAAGGCCAACGGCACGAACAGCGAGCAGCACCAGGCACGGCCGGCCCCTCCTCCCCACAGGTATACAACGAGCCCTCCGCCGCAGTCGGCCAACTACGCTGCTACACCAGAAGAAGCCGCGTCGTCGCCAGTGCAGCCGCCCACGATCGACGCCGAGTCGTACAAGGCTGCTGGTAACAAGTTTTTCAAGATCAAGGATTACGCACAGGCGATCAAGGAGTACTCGAAAGGTGGGTTGTACTCTCGTCATATCTGCGTCGAGAAATGTACTGCCTAATGCAACGGGCCGCACGCGACCGCTACAACCAAGTAATGTGAGCTGACTGATTTGATAGCAATCGAGGCCGACCCTAAGAATGCCACCTACTATTCAAACCGTGCCGCCGCTCTCATGTCTGCAAACCGCTTCATTGAGGCATTGGAGGACTGCAAGATTGCTGACGAGTTGGATCCTGGGAACATGAAGATCCAGCTGCGGTTAGGGAGGTTGTACACTAGCTTAGGCCGGCCAGACGAGGCCCTATCAGTGTTCAACTCAATCAGCCCTCCAGCGACACAAAAGGACATGCAGCCCGCACTAAACATGCAAAAGCACCTACGACAGGCCGAGGAGATCCTTGCGAATGGAGGTTCCGGGTCGTTAGTGATGTACGCTTTGAATGAGGCAGAAAGGGGATTGGGTGCTGGCGTGAGCAGGCCCAGGAAGTGGAGCCTCATGCGTGGAGAAGCGCACCTAAGACTAGGCAACGCCAACGCTCTCGGAGAGGCCCAGAACGTGGCCATGTCATTGCTACGAAGCAATAATCAGGACCCCGATGCGCTAGTTTTAAGAGGCAGAATATTGTACGCACAAGGTGAGAACGAAAAGGCCATTCAGCATTTTAGACAGGCGTTGAGCTGCGATCCGGACTTTAAAGATGCCGTGAAGAACCTGCGAATGGTTCAAAAGCTAGAACGAATGAAGGAGGAGGGCAACTCGGCTTTCAAAGCCAATCGTTACCAGGAAGCGGTGGATACCTATACTATGGCTTTGGAAGTGGATCCGTCTAACAAGAACACCAACTCGAAGATCCTTCAGAATCGGGCGCTCTGCTACACGAGACTCAAGAATTGGACCCCTGCCATCGCCGATTGCGACAAAGCACTCGAACTCGACCCTAGCTACGCTAAGGCACGGAAAACGAGGGCCAAGGCATTGGGCGAGTCAGGGAATTGGGAGGAGGCTGTTCGGGAATACAAAGCTATACAAGAAGCCAACCCTTCTGAGCCAGGCATTGCTAAGGATATCCGCAACGCAGAATTGGAACTGAAGAAGAGCAAAAGGAAGGATTATTATAAAATCCTTGGAGTCAGCAAGGATGCCGGCGAGCAAGATATCAAGAAGGCGTATCGCAAACTTGCGATCGTACACCATCCCGACAAGAATCCAGATGATCCAGAGGCGGAAAACAGATTCAAAGAAATCCAGGAAGCACATGAGACGCTCAGCGATCCTCAGTACGTATAATTCTGCAACTATCCCATTATCATATTCTCATCATCGCCACAGAAAACGAGCACGCTATGACTCCGGCGAAGACCTAGTTGATCCATCTGAGATGTTTAGCGGAGGCGGTTTTCCTGGCGGTATGGGAGGTGGCATGCAAATTGATCCGGAAATGCGTAAGCCTTCCGATTCTATTCCTTTACCATGTGCTAATATTTTCATCAGTCTTCAATATGTTTGGCGGGGGCATGGGAGGAGGTCGCCCCGGAGGGGGTAGTTTCTCCTTCCAAACGGGAGGCAGTCCCTTCGGGGGCATGGGTGGTATGCCTGGTGGTGGCCGAAGTCGCCAACAGTTCCAGGGTGGCTTCCCTTTTTGAAAAATTTATTCGCATCTTGCCTTTGCATATGCTGGATTACTAATTATGCCTTTTTCGTGTCGATACTGTGGATCACGAGATTTTGCACATCTACTATCAACCTCTGACTGGCGTTGGGTATTACGGGTATAAAGCGCGAGCTGAAGGCGCTCGACATAGACTGTCGGTGGTGATTGCTATCTGATGACTTTTCTTGTCTTGATCTCATCCAAGGCATTACTATGGCGTCCTTTTCATATCAGACTTAGACCGGACCACCTGCATGCTTGGTCTTTTACGATGAATAATATATGGGGTTGAAATTCGATATGCTGCCAAGATTGATGTTCTATGTATTCCAATCGACATATTCTATGAATAATTTTCTTATACTAAATATCAAAACAACGACAAATGCCGCTGTTATCCAAACCTCTATTTCACGATTGGTCAATGTCAAAAAGTTGATGACTAAGCCCAGCCACTGTTCAAAAGCACGCTACGACTTTTGTCCGCACATCATGGAACCATTGACAAAATTGATGTCTTTGTTTAACAGCTTTGGTTGTCCGCGACTTATTTGTTTCATCTAATCTGTACTCTCGATTGGCTCCTCATACTGCTGCTTTCGTTCTGTGAAGGAATTGGATTTTCTCCGTATTCTGAAAGTGTCAATAATATTCACCCTTTCACCACCACTACAACTCCCTTTGCGATATAGCTTATTATTTAAATAAAGGAGTTAGACCTTTACTCTTCATAGCACAGCTCTAAAATGCAAAGACCCCGCCGCCCCAACCGCCAATCTCGGCGCGGAAATCACAGCCAGAACTCTCAGTCCAATTCGTCAAGGGGCCCATCGAGCTCCAACAACTCTTCCAATTATCAGCCACCTCGGTTGAAGCCGGCTTATACACCAGTTCCAGCATACTCTGTCATCGTCGTTGGGAACGGTGTGTCTATTATTCTTAAGCAAGACCAGTCCATAGGGCATCAAGTACAAGGCATTGTAGCTGAATTGCTGACAAGAGGTGACCATCCTCGGGGTGTGAAAGTTCGTTTGAGAGATGGAAGAGTAGGCAGAGTCCAGGCCTTAGTGTCAGAAGAGGAAGGCGTTAGGGGAGAAAACATAGTAAGAGGAACAGATGCCGGTCTAGGTAGGAATGGTGAAGCTTCCAGTTCTCCTGCACCAGGCCAAGGGCGAGGGAGGGGGAGAGGTGGACAAAACTTTCGGCATGTACAGGACAGTAGAGATGATGGGTATATGTGGGATGAGAGTAGAAGCAGGAATTTGAGCGAGTATTTCTCGGGTCTGGACCTAGAGTCGCAAGATGAGATAGGAGGATGGGCGGCTAGCGAGCGCAGCACGGTCCCTGAGGTCAAGAGCGAAATGGTGAAGTGCCCTGTTTGCGGGATATTCGAGGGGGACGAGAGGGCTGTGGCTCATCATGTTGAAGGACATTTTCAAGACTGAAGATGTTTTTGACAGGAAACATCTGGATCGTTTTTAAAGACTAGTCTCCCATTCAGATCCGCTCAATACATCACGGTTGCCTTGGAGTCTGTTGGAATTTTTATTTTAGGAACCCCATTCACCAAGCACTACCACAGAGACACTGGCTTGTAGCACCGCCCCTCGGCTCTCTGAATCGCTGCGTAGGACCTGTCTCAACGCCTCCTCCTATGCCTCCCGCCCCCAAATCCTATCTCCCGAACCAAGTCCAGAACAATGAAAAACCAGAATGCCTTAATATGCTCCCAAGCCCACATCTTGGTGCTGCGAGGCGTAATCATCCAACCCACGGCCCAGAGCCCAGCCACAACACACAACACAATTGCACGCCTCAAATACTCCATCCTCCCAAACTCCGCAATTACCAGGAGTCCAACTTCTGTTACGACATAAGTCCAATAACTGCCCGGGTGGTAATAGAAGACAACCTCGGCTTTCTCTTCAGCGTCTCGCTTCGCCCGCGACCCACCCATGCGTCCGTTCGAGACATAGCTGTCGCTTCCCTGGGCAATGGGATTTGACAAAGCGACTGCGACGGGATGGCTGAGCCCGGAGAGCTTGAATTGGAAGTAGAGGGCACAGAGGAGAATGATGGCAGCGACGAAGCGATCGATTAGGGACGCGCCTTCGATGTTGCCAATCAACCAGGCTGTTGGAGAAAAAGGCACAGCTGCCGTCCAGAGCAAGATAATAATCGGTATGGAAGAAATCTGCCGGAAAGTGATGGCGGACGAAGTCGGCGGTGTCGTCGGAGTGTAGTAGTGAGTTCGTGTCATTTTGACGAACGCTAAGGGTCTTTGCGGTTTCAATGATCACTTTGAAAATACTTTGCGCAGATATAGTGAGGTGGGAAATTGTGAAGGGGAAGATGAAGAGATGCTAGAGGTTTGGTGGGATGCTGCCTAATACTTAGAAACCTTGATGCGACGCGTGCACGCGGCAGAGTTCCATGATGGATCACAGCCTCACTCCGTTTGTTTCAAGCACAGAATTCCCGGGGATATTCTATGAGCGGTCCGTCAAAACTAAAAAAAAAAAAAAAAAAAAAAAAAAAAAAAAAAATCCCCAGAACGTTGAGATTGAGACAGAAATAGATGTCTGTTACGGTTATCAACAGCGCTTCGTACAGTATCTTCTTTACAAACGGCCTGTCGCTACGGCGATTTGTGTAGCGGGCTCACAGCCCGCAGGATTGCAGCAGGCGTCAATGTCTCGCTCAGCAGTCACCAATCCCCTGCTCAAATCATCCCACCTTCCTCGAAACGACCTAGACATAGTCCACGCCTCATAAACCTCTTTCCTGTCCGTGTTCTTCATCGCAATATCAAATTACCTCTCCCATCCATCTCGCGTAATCCGACTCAGCGGCCCAGTTCCTATCATCTCAGCACTACCTGTCGTCCAGGCTCTGTAACTCTTCCTCAAGCTTCTGAGGATGGCAAGGGTTACATCTTTACATCCGCGGGTTCCTCGAGTATTCAACCATTCATCGGATAGCTCCTGTAAAATCGAACTCTGCGGAAGGCGTATCAGCATAGAAATATATATGCATATATTAGCGGCGAGGATATTTCTACTAGGTCTCGTGATGTTGATGGAATATTGGGGAATCCTGGGGCGGTTAGTGGGAGTTGGATATGGTGCGTCAGTACCATGCACAAAGCAATAACGAATGTGCTTAGAAATCTAAGGGCGACGAGGGTATCGTAAGTCGCCAAGCATTGGTGTAGATAATGACGTCAAGGATGCCCGAAGTTGTAGATTTATGGTAAGCTAGATATATGCTTGTAGATCAGGGTCTGGAGAGAGTAGCAACGGGACTGTGGGTCGCGAGTTGAAACGCAGTATATTGGGTCTCAACGGTAGGCAGCTACAGGTGACGGAGAGTTTTGTGGATCTAGATGGGCTCCACTGAATACTTAGGTATACGCTTGATTCTAACCTAACTATCGTTAGAGAGGCCGATTTACTGTATCGGGAAAGTGTGTTTTGGTAATTAAAGTTTTCAACCTTGCATATCAACGACGTTCAAGTGTGTACATCTCGCATCATCTCATTGGCTCTTTCGAACGCTATACAAAGTCCGGTCTGGCTGAACAGACAAGCTTTCCAAGACTCCAGCGCGCGTGCAAAGTGGGCGGGTGCTTTTCCAACGGCATCGTTCCGTGCTGACAAAAGCGTTAGCAATCTTTAATCTCAGACTGGAGTTTTTGCGCAGCGTAATTTCTTGATGTTTCGCATCGAACACGATGCCGGTGATTGCACATCGAAACGGTCGCGAGCAAGTTCCGGATACGGTAGTTAGTGAAGTGAGATGGCGTCCGTTGACGTCTGCCGAGGGCTGTGTTGGACTTATGGGAATATTGATATCAGATTTTGAAAAGAGAAGGGCAGTTGAGGACGATGGAGATTCCGGTTCTGGAGATGGCTGGCGTCATCTGCTGCATTGCGATACTCACACAAGAAAACCCTAGGTTGGACGCTTCTGCTATGGGACAAAGTGTCCAATTAATTTGCTTCCTATGGCTTCCTTTCGACATACGTAGGATACATTGTTCCTATTCGCACGCGGCTAGCTCTTTGGTGTTGTGTCGAAACTGTTGAAGGTAGCGTCCACCGGTCATCAGCGCATGTTCAGCGACGCGGGGTTGGGTACATCCTTGTGGACCTGCCTGTACCGCGATTAATATGTTGTTTCAGGCTACTTGGCACAGAATAGATTGCTTATCGTGGAGGAATGAATTCGTTGTACGATTCCTGGTGTCCGTGGTCCCTGTAAGAGTGATGGGAAGGTTTTGGTACGTATAGCCTAGAGCAGCCAAGGAGACGGGCATAGACACCGGGACGTACGACTAGGCAGCTCGGGAGATTAAGGGCCTTTTCGCATTTCGCACAGGAAGGACCGGAGCGGAATTCCAGCATCATGCCTACCTGCTCCAGCTTATCGGTTTAGACGGGGAAAAGCTACATCCTTCCTAATATGGGCATCAGTCAATTATGGTATGTACCTAGGTAGGATTGGACAAAGGTATCCAGAGTTAGTACAGGGAGCTGAAAGGTCTACGAGAATAGCACCTACAAGATAGACGGCTGAGTTGTGCGCTGCGCCGCCAGTCGTAAGGCAATGTCGAGATGTCCGATGTCCGATGTCCGATTTTGCGTGTAGCCCAGGTGAATCGGCAGGCTTAGGAATTACGTGTTCTGCAGCGCTGATAGACAGTTGATCCAATTGATGTCCAACACGCCCTCAAGGCCCATTGCTCGAAACATCCTAGGGTTGGTAGAGTTCGGAGGTACAGATCAGACTTTATCACCGGCCAAGAGTCCCGCCACAACCCAGCATCGGTGAATTGCGGCTGACGGGGAGAATCAGGAGCCCAGGTGTCACGGATCCAACGAAGCTAGAGATTGAATGAAAGTTAGCGTAGAAGACGCTAGGCCTTGAAGTCTGGCGAGCACGTCGGCGTCGTTCCGCAAAAGACCCTGCGACAGCTGCGTTGTGTGCAGGACTGTACCGTGGTGCTGTTACTCAACCCAACCGCCCGCCAGCGATGCGCAAAAACGTGCCAGCAGATCGACGGCTTCCCAGCCAATGCAGATCCATTTAACCTGGCCGGGAACGGAAGTCGAGGTGGTCGCCTTTCTCCCCCGTTCCGAAAAGGCCTTTGCGAAATCCGGTGGCCGTGATTCGTCAACCGCGTGTCCCTCCTTTGTTTTGGAGCTCAGCCTCCACCGCGCGTCCAGAACTAAGACGCCAAGCCTCTATTCCCCTCACAGCTGTCGATAAGCACTCCCGTCCCCCATAGGCTGCTGACATGCAACATTCGCGCCATGGCTGTATGACGCGTACCTTTCGCACGGCGTTCAGCGTTCTGTCGTTGGCCAAGCTTGCCTGAGCCTGCCAACCACCAGCCACGGCTCCCCGCCATGACCGTATCCGGACAAATGCCATCCACAAAAGTCGTGAAACAGACCTTGTATGCTGCAGCAACTCTTGGAATAGCACCCTGGCTATCGTCAGGCCATGTACACATATCCTCCGTAAGCGGTGCCCACTCTCCAACATCCCCAGGGAGCTGGGGTTCACACACTCTGAGATTTATTAAGCCAACCTCTTCCCCATCTACTCCATATTCAGCAGTCTGTGCTGGGGGGCTGAGAATAATCTCATTTCGGTCGGCATTCATACAGCTGGCAAGCCCGCACTTTCAGCCCTTTGTCGTCGTCTTGTTGCTTTGTTCCTCTCTCCTCCATCTTGCGTTGGTCCTTGTTTATGTTCTTGCTAGAGCACCATAGTGTCGTTAGGCGCACCTACAACATGGGACGAAAGACGACTCTAGTGATCTCCAGTTTATTGAGCTTAGGTACCTGACTCCCGAACGCGTCGAGGGATTTAGCTCACACGTTCTAGCAACCCACACAACGGCTCAACTTGCCAACGTCTGCCGAGGAGACATCTGCTTTAGGTTGAATATTCCTGAAAGCACTGCCGCCTCTGGTGAAGGAGACATTTTCTTCCAAATATCCGCACCGAGCAGCTATGAATGGGTCGCACTTGGACAAGGAAGCCAGATGTCTGGGTCTAACATCTTCGTTGTCTACACTTCGTCAAGCGGAGAAAATGTAACCTTATCGCCGCGTCTTGGAACGGGCTACACCATGCCAGACTTCAACGGTAACGCAGAGGTGACGTTGTTAGAGGGCTCAGGTGTAACGGACGGAACGATGATTGCAAATGTGAGATGTATGGAACCCTCAAACACACGTAATGAGTCACGAGCTTAACCGTCAACTAGGCTCTAACTGCAACAGCTGGTCTGGCAACAGTGCAGACTTCACGGCAGATTCAGGCCAATTTATATATGGCGCTCAAACATCAGGAGGGCCCATGAATTCGGATGACCAAAGAGCGCGTATCTCACAGCACGACATCAACGAGGCTTTTAACTGGAACTGGGCCAGCGCAAAAGGAGGAAATAGTGTCAATCCACTCGTGAATGCCGCTCCTTCGGGTACCGCAAGCGGCGGCGGAAGTGTAACAAGCTGCGTACCCCGACCTTCTGGCACCGCCGCATCAGTAACTAGTGGTGCAGCCTCTGCTACCGCTACTCAGTCGGACTATGACAGTGACGACAATGATAGCCCAACATCTACTCAGTCAGATCTGAATGGATGGTGGACTTCGCGGCCATCGGCAACAGGACGTCCGTGGGGACCACCCGATAGTAAGAAATTCTAATCAAACTCTCGAAGCTCTCACTAATGGCCGTCTAGAACGAGGAGAAGAAGAAATTAATTATTGCGACGACAGTGACTCTTTTAACAACGGTGATAATGGCGGTTTTAGCCCCATTAGCAGTACCAGCAGGAGCTTGGAGGATACACGGAAGATGCTTATTGCCCACGGCGTCCTTGCAGCACTAGCCTTTGTCATCTTCTTTCCCGCTGGTGCTATTGCCATTCGTCTTGCTTCCTTCCCTGGGGTGGTCTGGTTCCACGCTGTGTTCCAAGCCTTTGCCTATTTGGTTTACATCGCCGCGTTCGGTCTGGGTATCTACATAGCAAACCAATTCGATATGGTCAGTCTTTTCTCACTCTCATGTGACATGAGCTTACACGCCTGTAGCTTGATCGCTATCATCCAATTATTGGCATTGTCGTTTTCGTCTGCCTGTTCTTTCAACCCCTATTTGGCTTCCTCCACCATTCGCTCTTCAAGAAGTACCAAAATCGCACTTTCTGGTCATACGCTCATCTCTGGCTGGGTCGACTCGTCATTACTCTCGGTATTATCAACGGGGGCCTCGGATTCATGTTAGCCGACACCATGAACCTGGGATCCAGGACGGGCATGATTGTCTACTCGGTTGTCGCTGCCATCATCTGGCTAGTATGGGTCGCGGCCTCCATCTATGGCGAGATACGGAGGAAGAAATCGATTCTATCCCAGCCACCGAAATACAGTGAATCGCCGCCTGCCAGGCCAGAGACGACACAACCTGATGTTCCTCATCCAGAAGACGGACACTACGCGCCCGGGCCGAAGTAAGGAGGCAGTGTACATGCGAGGGCAATGTTTCAAAGTTAGGAGAAAAGCGTGTCATTCGGTTGATCAAAAACTCGAGAAGGGCACATAGGATAGGTACAGATGCTACTTGACACGAGATAGCAATTTGATGTAGAGATCTAATTTTTATCAATTGACCATCAAACGCAAGGCTAGTCCTTAATGCCCATTATCAAGGTCTGTGTACCGAATTAACATGGATTCACAACGCTACTCAAAAATTCCGTATCATAGCTCTGTCAAGTTATGTCGATTGCCACCTATGCCTTTATTTCACTAGGATTATAATAAGTTTCGCTGAATATACTAGAGTTATTCTCCCAAAAAATCCTGGAGCACAAGCGATGTGATTGGAGGAATGGATATTTAGTCAGCCTAGGAATAATCTCGTTAAATCATGCCTTGCCCCTCGTTCTTGGCAGGCGCGGTCGTCCAGGGCTCACCACCGTTGCCGCCATCAACAAACAACCTCGTCTGCGTTTTTCCACCACCGCCACTCCCCGCCTGTCGCATCCACGCATATCGTCCTTATACCATCTATTACCTCTGCACTAGGCGAGGGAAGTATTGTACGCCATGGGAGAGTCAAGGTACCCCTCCAAATTTCACTCTCCAGGCACCAGATTTTGCCTACACGACAACATGCTAATTTAATACCGCTCACAGACAAGAACTCGTTGCGTGGCTAAACAACCTCCTTCAGCTCAATATTACAAAAGTCGAACAATGTGGCACCGGGTATGCGCTCTCGTCCTATACTTCCCTAGTCGCGTGTTGGTCTATAGCATATACTAATAGGCTCTGGCACAGGGCGGCACTTTGCCAGGTGTTCGATAGCATCTTCAGTGAGTTGCTCGCAACTGCGAAGTTCCTGACTCTTCAACTAATCACGCTATAGTGGACGTTCCCATGTCTAGAGTCAAGTTCGACGCCAACACGGAATATGGTTATCTACAAAACTTCAAGATACTACAGAGTAAGTAAACCCTGGCCCTGCTAGCTACTCTTCCTTGTCATATTCTTCGGTCCGCTAATTTGAGTTGTGCAGATATTTTCGCAAAGCATAGCATCGACCGACCCATCCCAGTACAGGCGCTCGTGAAGTGCAAGATGCAGGATAACCTTGAATTCCTCCAGTTTACGAAACGATATTGGGACCAATACTTCCCCGGACATCCTTACGATCCCGTTTCTCGCCGAAAGGGGCAAGGTGGTCTCGCTTCTACCGCTCCTCCAGCTCCTAGAGCAGTAGGTGGTGCCCGGAAACCCGCCGCAAGTAACACTGCCGCGCCTCGGACTCGCACACCGCTCGCAACCGGGGGAGGAGCCGCTAGCGCTGCGCTGCGAGAGGAAAACAACGTCCTCAAAGAGACAGTAGCTGGCCTCGAGCGTGAGAGAGATTTCTATTTTAGCAAGCTTCGGGATATTGAGCTCTTGATCCAGCAGTCCATGGAGGCCGACCCAGAGCTGGAGAAGGAAGACAACCTGCTCAAGCAGATCCAGACCATCTTGTATTCAACAGAAGAAGGCTTCGAGATCCCCGCAGAAGCCGAAGGCGAACTTGGGGAGGAGGAAACGTTCTGAGGTGTTAGCGAAGCGTGCCGCATTTAAGCGATTGGACTGTGCCGCAGTACTCTGCATTATTCCCGGAAGTTTCATTTGTTTGATGATTGATGATGTCGTATGAAAATGGTCTGAGGCGAGCATTCGA
Organism: Lojkania enalia; assembly: GCA_010094045.1. Taxonomy (NCBI): domain Eukaryota; kingdom Fungi; phylum Ascomycota; class Dothideomycetes; order Pleosporales; genus Lojkania; species Lojkania enalia. The sequence continues at coordinate 638,842 of ML986589.1, forward strand.
TGTCGTCTTAAGCCAGGGTGAGTGTTCGATAAGGGACAGTGATAGACAAGGAGAGCGGGACATATGTGCACGTATCTACAGGGACCCTATGCTCAAATCTTCTTTAACGGGAAGTGGGCTAGGGAAATGATCGGTGTTCAGTGCATAATATCAGGGACTTCAGATTGGTCAAACTAATAACATTTCCTAGTCCCATCCTTACATATTGTTCGTTCAGTAAGATGCGGCTTGCCCTATTTGATGCCTGCACTCTAGCCTATGTATTATCGACTCATGCAACCGAGTCTCTACTTACCACATAATCTGTCCCTCTTCAGTACTCCTTTCCTGCCCTACGAAGCGCAGCTCATCTCTGCCTCCCACCACGCACTGTCCTCGGACCGTTTGTCGTTCCATTAGGCGAGTCAAACATAGACAGCAGATCGCACAGTTAGTTAAAATTGCCTTACGACATCACCCAATCAGCAACCTATTTGCGACTTAACTGCCACCAGTTCTTCGCACCGCCAACTACACGCCAGCTCCACAAGAAACAGACATGAGAGAAAGCATACTGCCTAAATGCAACACTGCGACCCCCCTTGGAAACTCTTCCAACGTGCAGTTCGTGGGATCATCGACGGGGATCCGGCCTCTACTCGGCGTGTTGACGCAGGATTTTAGGCAGGGAGTAGCAGGCGAGCTCCCTCTCTACTTGGAGATTCAAAATAAATGGTATTATATACTAGATCACCCTATCATATAGATTCACCAGTATCTTTGTAATTTTTCTTGGCATGCGGTGAGCTGCTATAGTCCTTATCTATCTCAGATTTCGAGGAGCAGGGAATTCATGGAAGCAAAGCCCAAACACACCTAAGAAACTCAATCTATGCATATTCACTAGAAAACAATCGACAAATGCGTCATCTGGATAACACTGATGATGTGTTGTGAGTAAAATGTGAGTGAAGCTCTATAAGTTTTCTGTTATAACGATAATATAACTTAGTTCATTCTTCGCGGATTAAGTAAACATTTGTAGCTCATTGCAAATCACCATGACTCTAATTCTTTCAAAAGTGACGACATCACGAAAATACATAAGGCTAGTGATGATAGCTGAGAACTGATGTGTCGGCGCTTCGAGATATTTGTAAAGACCAAATTGACCATGATTCAGCTTTCACGCTTAAAGAGGAGGTATAGCGGTACGCAAAGGGCTGAATAGCTCCGAATACCGGATCTTTTTTCTTTGCAAGATTCGATATGCTTTAAGCCTGTTCGGAGAGTGGGGATTTTCAAGGAAAATAAGCACATCCAGGTATGAATTTTCAATGGTGAGAATGTTTCTACACCTTGTGTTCTGGGGGATCTAAGGCTGTCCTCTGAAATGACTACGCGGTGCCTTCCGTCTCCTCTGTGGTAGTCTTTTCTTCTACCCGAGGTTTGAAATGCTGGGTTTTCTCATCAGCCCAATGCGGTCGCGTGTCGAAGTTGAATTGAAGAATCTCTGGGCGCTGATAGTGTCCCGCAGCATCAATCCAAACTTTCACCTGTCCGAGCTGCGAGAAGTCCACCTCACCCTGAACCAGCTTTTCTTCTGCTCCTGTATGCGGTCCAGAAATGTAGGCACAAAACGGATGCAGTACCGAGGACCATCCTCCACCAGCCTTGACGAGATCTTGGTCGCCGAGATTCTCTTTCATCCAATTCAGGCACGTATCGTCCACATAATTGGACGCCGTAATGACGAACACTTGAGCTGTCAGCGCATGAGCCTTCATCAGCGCCTCGATCTGAGCATCAGCAACAGACTCGAAGCCGGCCATAGTCGAGAGAGCCGGCCATGCGCCGGCATGAATGTGCTGATTCTGCGTTATCAACGCCTGTCGCGCGCCGTTCATCGTATGTTCCCAGCATGCCAGACCTCCCAAATTCCATCCCAACGACAACTGCCAATTTCGCAGACTACTGCCGTTGCCTTGAGCCCAAACATAGCGCTCGGCATACGTTGGTTGCAGCTTTCGGTGCACGCCGAGGATATTTCCATCGCTGTCGATGATTACTTGAGAGTTGAATAGGGTGTGGCCCCCTGCGATGCGCTCCGAGATGCCCAAGCTGATAGCGACGCCAGACCGTCTACAAGCGTCCTGAATAGCGCTCATGTCTTCGCCATTCGTTTCAACCACAACGCTCTCCTCAGCGTACTTGGCCAACGCTCCAACCTGCTTCAGTGGCGGGTAACACTCGATCCAGTACTGCAAACACAGTCAATTCATTTAGATATCCTCGCATCGTTCGATTTCTAAAAAGAGACACGTACGGGATAGCCCGGAATAAATGTTTCAGGGAAGACTACGAGTTTAATGTCGTCATGGGCCGCGAGCTCGATGAGATTGACGGCTTTCTTGATTGTGGCTTTCTTGTTCATGAACACCGGCGCGGCATGAGCTGCTGCCACTTTGAATTTGATTTGCTTGGATGCCATTATTGTATAACGCGATATGTACCGAAAGTTGTAGCGCGAGGACGCTTTCTATGTTTAGGTGAGGATCTATAGGGGGTGTAGTAAAAGAATGCGGGGAAGCATTCTGGACCACTTAACTCGATATGGTAGAGACTAGTGTCAAGCGAAAGCTTTGTTTGTATATTTCCAGTTGCAGGATCGGTACGATAGAGCAGAGCAAAGCAAAGCAGATGGCAGGCATAAGAACAACAATTGCTTCTTGTTGCGGGCTTCCTGTTTCTGCAGTGATGGAAGTAAACGCTGTTAAGTTACCTAAACTGAGATATCCCAACATCGAGGGTGAATACAGCGTCTTAGCCCCTCCAACCGACGAAGCTCCCCCTTGACTTACTTTATTCATGCAATAGTGCCATACTCATCGAGAATCGAGCGAAAGCCTCTGGAGAAGCGTCTTCCATCTTATGAACCGTAATATAAAGGGCCGATACGTATTCTGTGACGGTTAATGGTGAAGGAGCTATGGTTATATTATGTGATCATGGCTTGTGTGGCAGTCACCACCTGTAGAGACTAGAGAGAGCTGCCGGCGGTAGTGGGGAACAAAGAAGACAGACACGAAATAGACAATTAACTAATTTTTATGCCTTATTCCCTTACAGTTATAAGCCTAGATTACGACTAAACAGCTTATAATAGATTATAATAGTAGAGATTATATAACTAAAGCTTATAGATTAACCCTACTTATAGTAATTAACTAGCACCTATAATTAAGATCTACGATAGGTTATACTATATAGAGCTGCTAATAACTATAGCTACTAATCTAGACCTAATAGTTATATAGGTAACTATTATTTTTAATTAAACTAATAACTAGTATAAATAGTTATTTATTTAAAAAGATACTATCTAAAAGTATAACCTCTAGTAGTATATAAATTCTATTATAATAGTAGTAGGCCTATTTATATTAATAGTATTATCTAAACTATAGCTTATAAACTATAATAAGAAGACGATATTATTAGTTTATCTTACTACTACCTAGTAGAAGTTATACTAATAGAAGTATAAGTAATAGAAATACTAGAATATTAAGTTTAAATATTAGAAGAAAACTCTTACTAAATTTAACTCTAAGATTAATAAAATAAAAGTTATAAAATATCTTTATTTAATTAAAAATAAGTCTATAATATAAAGTACTATTAAATAAACTACGCTATTAAATAAACTAAAATTTCTTAGTAGTAAATATAATAACTATAATATATAATACCTAATAAAAAGGTAGAATTAAGCTTACCTTTTAAATATATAAAGTCGGCTAATTTTAAAGCCTATAAACTACTACTAATATATTTAATATACTATAACTAACTTTCTAATAGAAATATAAAAGAACTTTTATATATATTAATTACTATATAAACTATTAAAAGTTAACTATAACTAAAGAATAGATAATTATATAATATATTCTTAACTTAAATTTATAAGAATTTGCATTTTAGCTAATAAGATAGTAGATATAGTAGATAAACTATTAGCTATATTATTATAAATATAGAATATTAAGAAGTATTACTTCTATAGCTAGGGCTTAATCTAATATTAGCTACTATAAAGGTCGATTTAAACGAGAACTAATAAGATAATAATAAGTAGATGTATATTATAGACTAACTATTAGATAGTAAGTAGTAGAACTACGGGAACTAGAAAGATAATTAGTTAGATAATAAAGTATAATATAACCTATAATATAAAGCACCACCGAGCCGGCTACACCACCAAGCCGGCCACTTTTTCTTGGTATAGCAACTTTTCCGTACGTAACGCTATGTCTCAACAACACGAAGCTAATCTATCTAATTAAGAAGGTAGAATTAAACTTGCCTTTCAGGCCTATACTTTAGGCTAATTTTAAAGCGTGCGACGCGCTGCAGCGGCTTTTAACGTATAATACTAGCGGCTCTCTAACTAGCTTTATAGAATTACCTTTCAACCTTAAACTTAACTAAATTATATAAAGCTTATAGCAACTAAAGAGCAGACGATCGTACGATATATCTTTAACCTTAATTTGCGAGGATTTGCGCCGCAGCTTTATAAGGTAGTAGATATAGCAGATAAACTATTATATATGTGGGATAAGATACTTATAGGTAAGAACTAGCCTAAACGATTTATATCGCGTACAAATAAGCTTAAAATAGTTTTTAATCGAGTAAAGGACTGTTAGAGGATATTATAAAAAGATCTAGAGGTTATTAACGCGTGGTTTAAGCTCGTATAAGAGATAGTAGCTAAGTACGGTATCTATAAAGATAATATCTATAACTTTAATAAGATAAGCTTCTAGATAGGTATAATTAGCTCTATAAAAGTTGTTATAGGTTTAGAACGCTATATAAGACCTATACTTATTCAGCTAGGTAATTAGGAGTAGGTTACAGTAATCTAGAATATCTATACTACTAGGTACGTAACCCTACTATTTATTATCTATAAAGGACGCGTCTATATCTTAGCATAGTATAAGGAGATAGATATACCGTACAACTAGAAGCTCTCAGTTTCTAAGAATAGATGAACAAATAATAAGCTTAATCTTAAGTAGTTAAAGTACTTTAACGCGTATATAAAGACGCGTTAGATAAGGTTATATAGACTACTTATTCTTAATAGCTATAAGAGCTATCTAAACCAGGATTTTAAGGATTATTACCTCATACAAAAGATCCTCACCCTCTATATACTAGCATATTTATTATATATCCTACAGCTACTTAATATAGTATACTTCTTACTATTAAAGCTAAAGTACTCCCAGCGTATATAAGACTTAGTACGCCGACGCGTCTACTATATTAATAAGAAAGGCTTTCTACCAGCTTTTAGAGACGCGTTTTTTAATATATTTACGTACAAGAATTATAAAAAGGCCTTTAAGGTATTTAGACTAGTTCCTATTAATGTATAGATTATTCTTAAGCGCCTTAAAGTCCAGTTACATATACTACTAGAGGTACCCCTACTAGAAATACTATAGCAGTTAAAAATACTAAGTAATATATAAGAATTCGGGTTACAATTAACTCTTATATAGAGGTCCTTCGTACGATTACTAAAAGAAGCTAAAGAAGGCTTCTTACAACTAATAAAAAGAGCTAAATTAATGCTGCATTAAAACGCTCTTATAAACTACCAGATTATAGAGCTTAAAGAGTAATTAGAGGTTATAATAAAGTATAAAATATGTAAACAGAAGCGAATTTAGTATAGTAGTATAATAGAGTATAGTAAAGGAGCTTCGTACAAAGCTGTTGAGGTATCTACAGCTCTTCAGCAATCTAAGAAGGCTCGTGGTAGTAGTAGTAAGGAACTAGCTTAACCTAGTTAACGGTACTATAAGAACTGTAGAAAGACTAGGTATAATGCTCGTACGTGCTAAAAAGATATAGAAGCTTCTTCTAAATCTAGTCTAAGTATCTTGTACGCAGGTTCTCTTATAGATAGCGAGTAAATCAAGGTCTTATACATGGTGTTAGTGGTGCTAAGAAAAAGTAGCCGGCTTAATAGTATAGCCGGCTCGGTGGTGCTTTACGTTATATATAATAGTAGTAGGTATATTTTAGATATTCTAATACTAAGTAGAAATAGGATAGATCTAATAGATCTAATAAACTAGATTTAGTAGTTTTAGACTTTTCTATATAAGTTAATAGATTTTCTTTATAGATTAAGTCTAGTATAGTTATTTTTAGAGATTTATCTTATTATTATATATAAGTAGAAGGGGGTAGAAATTATATAGAGTTAGGCTAGTAAATAAGGTATATAATATCTTACCTAGGTTAAGGTTAGGTTTAGAGTTCTTAGTACTAGAGTTAAAATTAAAGTAGAGTTCTTAGCGCTAAAGTATAGGTTAGGTAGAAGTTCTTAGTATTAAGGTTAAAGTTAGGGTAGGGTTCTTAGTACTAGAGTATAAGGTTAAAGTAGTATAACGATGCGAAGAAATCGTTCCACGAAAAGCTTTATATATAATCTTATCCTAAAGCTTTTCGCTTATCTTATCCTACCCCTAGCTCCGCCCCTTTTCTCTTCCGTATATAGTTATACACTCTCTTATAAGTAGCTTAGTAGTTCTTCTATATCCTTTTATATAAGGCCTATAGGTGTTAATAGAATTTCTAGGTTTTTAAACCCCTATATACTCCTATATACCTCTAAGTAGATTTATACTATATTTAGACCTATTATCTTACCTATACCGTTATATTATATAGAAGAACTTAATACTACTAGTAATAGCCTCTTTAATAATATTATATCGATTGTTTATTTAACTATATCTAAATTTAAGATATATCTAATTTAGTTTAAGTTATAATATTTATATACTATTATATTAAATTATTTAGTTATTTAGATAAGATTTTAGAGACCTTCTATTAACTAAAGCCTTTAGGTTTAGAACTTCCTATCTCCTGCGATTAGGATTGCCTTTAGAAAAGCTGCGTAGAGTACACCTAGGTAGAAACTTAGAGACTACTAATAACCTATTAGAATTAGAGGTAACCGCCGATATCTAACTATAATTTACTTTCTAATTCCCGTACTAGAACTAATATACGCGTAAGTTATAGTAAGAGTAAACTTCTATTTATATATATAGAACAACTATTACCTTTTATAAGAGGCCCTATAATAGGCGGACCCCTCTCTATAGAGCCTATAATAAAGAACCTATCTAATTCGGAGGGAAATTAGAGTAAATTAACCCTTGAGGAATAAATCGCAATTTTATAAGAGGAGATTATACGCTTAATATAATAGAGAACTATTAGTTCTAATTAACCTCTATAAACTACCGAATTAGAACTAATAATATACTAAGAAACTTTTATAACTCCTCTAGTAAGAAACCTTTTAGCTACCCTTAAGCCCCTTTAAGCCTACCTTATTAAACGTACGCCTAAGATTAAAAGCTTTATAGATAGTAGTAAACCTATATTTAAATAATAGTAAGTTTTAATCCTAGACTAATTTAAGATTAATATAGATTACTATCTAATAGAGTATACACGTATAGTATTAGTATAAAGATATACTTCTAGTACTATAAAAGGGTATCTAGAGCTAAAATACCTAGCTAAATTAGACTAGTATTAGTTTAAGAATACTAAAGAAATAATTTTACTTCTATAATTATATTTTATTATAAATAATAAAGAGATAGAAGTACAATAAGCGTTTTAGGTCCTAAGAATAAATAAGAGAGAAGCGTTCCCAACTTTTAAAGCTTACTTTATTAGTATAACTATTAACGTAATAACGTAGTAAGTAGCGTAATATAGCGAGCGGCGTACTCTATTACCAAAACTTGGTATACTACCCTACTATTATAATGCAATTATTATAATAGCCTTAAATTGCCTTAAAAGAGGCCTAAATATAGCTTGCGAAATCCGCTATTAATTAAGATTAAATTTAAAGCGTACGACGCGCTGTAGCAATATTTAATATATTAGAGATAATATTATAATACTAACGCGCCGGAATTAAAGTAAGGCGCAATTGTACAGCTAATTTAAAACTGTTAACTAATCTAGAGGAGAGAGTACTTACTAATTATATTCTTAACCTAGATCTCTAAAGATAGTTTCTAAACTACTATCGCGTTGTAGGTATAGCTAATTTAATTCTATATAGACGCGGTAAATATAATATTAGCTAAAACTAGCCTAAAAACTTTATATAATATTATCCTAAGCTTAAAGTACGCCTAAATCATCTATATAACTATTAGAAAGCCTAGTAAGAGGAACCGAAGGTAATAACTAAGTTCTTTAAGCTTATAGTAAAAATTAAGGCTTAGTATAGGATTAATAATAATAATATATATAATTTTAATAAAATAGGCTTTATAATAGGCTAAATTAGATATACTCTAGTTGTTATAGGTATAAATAAGCGAAGAGGTATAAAGACGTTTAAATTAGGTAATTAAGAGTAGATTATAACTATCTAATATATTAGCGCTCTTAGATATATACTACCACCTTATATCATCTTTAAAGCGATCTAGCACCTTATTAGATAGTATAAAAGGAAGGATTTACCTAAGGGATAGCTAATTAGTATTAGTATTAACGGATAGATTATTAATACTATTACTCTCGACTAGATTAAGTATTTTAAAAAGCATACACTACCTTATATAAAGGGTGTCTATTAGATACTAATTATAGACGGCTATAGTAGCTATAATACGCCTGAATTTAATAATTATTATAAACTATATAAGATTATTACTATCTATATACCTATATACTTATCTTATCTACTTTAACTGCTTAATATAGGCTGTTTTAGGCTCTTAAAGAAGGTTTACAGCTAGTAGGTTAAGGAGCTAATACGTAATCGTATCTACTATATTTTAAAGCTTAAGTTTATCCCTACGTTCTGTAAGGCTTATTAAATAGCTATAATATTGGATAATACTAAAAGAGGCTTTAAAGGGACCGAATTAATCCCTTTTAGACTAGATCGGGTTATTTTAAAGCTTAATATTTAATTGGAGACACTACCACCTCAGACTACTATTATACCTACTATCACAACGCTCTAGATCGCGAAAACGCCTGTAAAGTAAGATAAATTTATATTATAAATAATATTTATAACTAATCGAATTATAAATTATTAAAATTTAAGTCCGATACCTATTATAGAAGCTATATACCAGATCTAGAAGGGTGCGCTTATTTTTATAACTGAGCTAGCGATACTTTAAACTAAAAATAAGATACTATAAGAAGTAAATAAGGTAATAAGTAAGCGAAAATAGTATACGAAATAGTAGATTTAGAAATAAGGTATTCTAATAAGATTTAAGGTAGGAGATCTAATTAAACAGATTAATTTAACTACCTAAATTAGATAAGAGACTACTATATTATAGTCGTGTTATAGAACTGAAAATTAACTATAGTAATACTATAGATGCTGTAGGCAGCTAGGATATTAAATTAAAATATATTTAATACGATTATCTAAGTCGGATAGTAATAGCAATTATATTACTATATTATCTAATTAATTAATCTAGGCGTTATTAGATAAACTATCTCTAAATTACCTATAGGTAAAATTTGGGTAGTAGAGTATACTACTTACTACATCGCGCTACTTACTATATTATTATATTAGAGGATCCGTATTCTAATCTAAGTAGTTCTTCTACTTATAATATAAGTAGTAAGTAAGTACGCTAGGTAAGCGAGTATACTATCTTATTAACTTTTTTAACTATTCTAGCAATATATTTTTACAACGTATTAAAATACTATAAATATAATATATATCCTTAATTAAGTAGTATTTATAGTACTTTTCTTATACGTATATAAATTATACCTAGTCTTTCTATAGTAACTATAGTATATAGAAGCCTGTTAACTCGCACCTAATCGCGTCTTACCTTAATATATTTCGCCCTCTAACTACTACTTAACCGCTATTTAAGCAATAATCTCCTCTCCCTCTACTTTTAATAAGGTGCCTCGCTTCTAAATCTACTTCTTTTTATACTATTTACGTGTTATAGTAGCCTTATTTACTTTCTTAAGGCTAGCGACTTAACCCTTTAGTAATATAGCTGAATAAAGTATTATCTTAGCACTTTTTTCGAGCTGATTAATTACTATAATAATAGAAGTAGGTAATAAGCTTTTATACCTTTAAATCTAATCGCGAATTAATATTAATTAAGCTTTTAATTCGCGCTAGTTGCTTAGTATTTTAGCTTCCTATATAAGAACCTCTAGCGCAGGTAATATTAGTGTATGAAGCTTTATATTAAGCTTTAATATTACTGCTTTTAAATTATATAGAACTAAACTAGCCCCTTAAAAGCTTACGCGGATATTATCCTTTATAATTAATTACTAGTAGGTAGTATAGAAAGTTAGAAGGAACTTAAACTTTATAATATAATTAATATAGTCGCAGATTAGGCTCTTAATCTAACTACTATACGCTCGCTTTAACAGCGAGAAGTAACCTATATTAAAAAGCTATAAGAGGTATAATAAGTATAATAGTATATAGAGAGTATAGATCTTATTCTTCTTATAGATTGCCTAGAATTCGAGCGAGTTATAGCTCTTATAGTTATTAAGAATAAGTAGTTGCTATACGCCTACTCGACGGTTCTTTATATATACGATAAAGTACTTTAGCTATTTAACTCTAAGATTATTAGTTGTCCATCTATTATTACTTAGTCCAATAGCCCAATTCTTAGATATATTATCACCCTTATACTAGGTAGAAAGGTAGTATTAGCTAGTAAAGATAATAAAAGGCGGGATCGCCTACCTAGTAGTATTAATTCTCTAGATTACTATAATCTACTTACAATTCTCTAGCTGTATAGCTTTTAGCCGACTATATCTTTCTAAACTAGTAACAACTAGCTTAGGTAATATCTTATCTATTATAAAGCTAGCTTTATTAAAATTATAGACATTCTTATTATAGATACTATATATAGCTTTTATACGCGTTATAAGCTTAAACTAGGCTTTAATAATCTTAGAATCTTCGTATAAAGCTCTCTAATAATTATATAATCGATTAAATTGTATTTTAAGGCTATTTATTCGCTTAATAAAGTTCCTAGGCTATTTCTAGCTAACCTATCTAGTGCTGCGCTTAGTAAGCAGCTTATCTACTATATCTTATACAGTATCTAAAAAGGGTATAAATTCTCGCAAATCTAGGTTAAGTATATATATAATAATAGCCTCCTCTTCTAGCTTAGTAAGCTTCTTTAAATTTAGCTTACAATTGTATTATATAGTAATTCCGTCGTATCGTCGACGTATTATTCTTTAGGAGACGTTATATATAGAAGTAGCGCGTCTTTTACTTTAAAGTTACTTATTATTAATAGCTAAAATAGCTAGAGAGATATCTACTTTATTATAGCTAGATTAGGTATTTATAGGTTAAGCTATTATTATTAGAAGGTAGGGTATTATATAAAGTTAGTAAGATAGCGTACTTACTTACCTAGCGCGCTTACTTACCCAGCGCGCTCGCTTACTACTTATATTAGAATAAGATTCTCCCCAGCCTAAAAATACTAAACCTTAGCTTTAAGCTTATATAGAAAGGCTCTTTTAATACTATAGTCGCCTACTTAACAGCCTATAATATAGAATAGAGAAGTATTTCTAACCTCTTAGAATAAACTATTAGCCTATAAGTTGTAGCTAAAATAAATTTAGATTAGTACTAGAAGGTTTCTAAGAGTTTATCTAAGATAACCTATAATCTAATACTACCCTAATCTACTCTAGTATTAATATCTTATTCTATTATAATCGCTCTCTAATAACCTAGTAAAACTCTTATACCTAAAAAGTATACGACTCTAGATAATTATTATAATTATAGTAAACTAAAATACTTCGCGAATAAATATATAGTTTTTAAAGTATAAGAGATAGAGGTTAAATAAGAGAAGATTAAGGAAGAAGAGTTTCTAAACGTAAATAAGTACTATCTAGATAGTTTTTAGGTAGGAAATAGAGACGTTTAGAAAAACTTTCTATCCTAAGCTTAAGTAAGTATAACTTATTAAATATCGATTTATTATATTTATTTAGAGGAAAGTACTTCTAAATCTCTACCATCCTATATTTAAAAGGCGTTAGTATATAACTAAACGCTCTTATTAATATAAGCGCCTAAGGTTTTCTATTTCTTAATTTTATAGTAGTTAGATTACTCTTCTAAGCTCTATATATATTAATATAGTACTTACCCTTTAAAATTACTATTAAAGGTTTTTAGGACCAAATCTAAACTCTAGTTAATTAGTATATCTACTTATACCTATAAATTAATAGGAGAACTATCTAAAACTATCTATTTATTATTATAGATCTAGGTATTTAGGATTGTATTATTAGTATTAAATAGTTATATTATTTTCAACTCCAGCTAGATACAAATAAGAATCGGATTATATAGCCCTTTAAGTATCTTACTACTTATAATCCTTTACCTTCTCTTCTTATATAATTAACTTAGCTAGTATATAATAAAGAGGTAGAGCTAGATATCTAGCAACGCGACGCTCTATAGGAAAAGGACTAGTATTAATAGTTTTATAGTCTAACTATCTATCGTATTAAGGGTTTATTAAAACTACTAAAACTATATTAGTCTCTTATAGCCTATAATTTAAATAAGCTTAGAGCTTCTATACGCCTATATATAATAAAGTCTAAATCCGATCCGAAGAAAGTCTATTCTCTTATTATTACTTTTATCTTAGCTAATACTTTCTACTTTAACATAAAGAGGAAAGAGAACAAGTTTTTCTCTACGTCTCTATATAAAATCAAGCGGCTAATTAAAGATAAGTAAGCCCTAGAGCTGGAAAATAAGACTAAAAACAAAGTACTAGTAAATCTCTAATTACTATCTAATTACTATAGATATTAGAATATATTTAGTAAAACTATAGCTTATTAATTACTAGAATACTACTTTTACAATTATAAGATTATCCTTATAGAACCCCTTTCTAATAGTTACAACCTGTTGTATAAGTAGAATATTAAAGAGCTAGAGGCAACTAAAAAGTATATTATAGATAATCTACGGTATAGATATATTGAGTAGAGTTAGAGCCTCTTTATATCTCTAATCCTTTACGTCTATAAACCTAATAGTAACTTATATATTTACGTAGATTATTATAAACTTAATACTCTTACCTATAAAGACGTATATCTAATACTACGCATAGATAAACTCCTATCTAAACCTACTAAGATAATAATCTTTACTAAGTTTAATATTTACGCAGCCTTTAATAAGATTAGAATAGATTCTAGTTCTAAGGAATATACTACCTTTTAGACTCGATACAGAACCTATAAGTATAAAGTTCTACCTTTTAAATTATATAATAGCCTAGCAACTTACTAGTACTATATAAATAATATACTAATCGACTACCTAGATAACTTCTATATTACTTACCTAGA